>JARWAU010000019.1:4247892-4847892 GCA_029958995.1 Bombus sonorus | reverse complement strand
CTGCGTAGCAACGACCGTGTAGTGTCGGACTCTTACCGACTAAAACCCCACGGTGGTCATCCCGACGTTCAGAGGTGCACCCGGGGTCTCTTGCGAATCACTACCGAGTGCAACCTCGTCGTCTATCTCCCTGCCGTTGTAGTTGTCTAGGAAGGCGTCCCGGCTTGAGTTGGAAAGCTAGGGGGAACCACTCCACCTAGCGCCACGTCCTCTAGTCCGACGCACCCGGGGCAGCGACGACGCCGCGCCCCTGCGTCGTACGGAGCCCCTGCGACGTTGATGCGACGATCTGCTGGGGTCGGCTCTTCTCACCCGGTCTCTCTCTGCCCGCTCCTTTCTCTGCATAACCTCCTCGCAGTAGGTGCGGACAGCATTAAACTCCCGGGGCCCTCGGAGCACGGCCTCAACGACCGCTTCCGGAGCCAGCCTCTCGCCGATGTCGAGCTGCAGGACGCGCCGCGGTTCCGCCCACGCTGGACAGAACTCCAGCGTGTGCTGCGCCGTGTCCTCCTCTTCCCCGCAGTGGTGACAGATGGACGTCACCTCCCGCCCGATCTTCTTCAGGTACTCACCGAAGACCCCGTGTCCGGTGAGCATCTGCGTCGTCCTGAAGGTGAGCGGAACCCCGCCTTGATCTCTCCAAGCCTCCCAATTGGGAAGCACGGCGCGGACGGCTCGGTGTGGCCGCCTGGCGTCCTCCTCGGTCAGTTGGGAGCGCCACCGTTCCCAGATCTCCAGCTTTGCCTCCTCCCGGATGTTCGAGGCCGAGAGGCCGGCCGGCGACAGCGCCGCCGCCGAAGGCGGTGCCCTCAGGTGTTCGTACACCCGACAGAGCTCAAGGGCCCGCAGCTCAAACGGGGGGGACGCCGCCAGCACTGTCGCCGTCTCGTAAGATATCGTTCTATATCCCCTGGCTATTCGGATAGCTGTCGTCCTTTGCAGTCTCCTCACTAGGGTACGACTGCGACGGTTGGCCATCAGATCTTGGGCCCACACCGGTGCCCCATAGAGGACCCGGGACCGAATCACTCCCTCGTAGAGTCGGCGGGCTCCCGACCCTGCTCCGCCTATATTCGGAAGAAGGCCGCACAAGGCGTTGGCTGCGGCCGTCACCCTCGGGACCAGGAGCTCGAAATGTGGTCCGAACGTCCACCGACTGTCGATGGTGAGGCCCAGGTACCTCATACGACTCTTCACCGGCACTGCTTCGCCATTTATGGCCACGGACAAACCATCTGGAGGGGATCCCCTGCGGCGGCGATCGAAGAACCACAGGGCCTCCGACTTGGCCGGCGACACGCTCAATCCCAGTCGCTCAATAGCGTGCACCGCGCATGCCACAGCGTCTTCCGTGAGGATCACGGCCTCGCTCCACCACCGTCCCCCGGCTAGCACCAAGGTATCGTCGGCGTAACAAACCAAGCCCGCACCCGGGGGCATCGGGCATCGAAGGACGGAGTCGTAGGCCGTGATCCACAAGATTGGTCCTAGTACCGAACCCTGCGGGACGCCACGCCCCCCACGTCTTCTCTCTTCCCCGTTCCTCCCAGTGAAGGTGATCCACCTATCGTTCAGATAGGCTCCGATGACCCCAACCAGGTACGCCGGCACCTCGAAGTGTCGCAGAGCCTCCATTATCTTCGCCCAGGGGATAGAGTTGAAGGCGTTGCTGATGTCCAGGGAGACCGCTACCGCCGTTCCGTAGCGGGAAACCATGTCCTCCGCCATGCTCCTCACCCGCTTCACAGCATCCACCGTGGAGCGTACCCGGCGAAAGCCGTACTGGCTGTCGTGCCACCCGGGAACCCGCCCCGAGATATGGGCCTCCAGACGGGCGGCGATTACCCTCTCGAAGAGCTTCCCGATCTCGTCCAGCAGGCATATCGGCCTGTCCGAGTCCGGCGGACGACCCTCCTTTCGCAGCAGGACCAATCTCGCCGTCCGCCATGTCCGCGGGTAGATGCCCTCCCTCAGGCATCGGGTAAACAGATGCCGCACGCGAGGGGCCACCACCTCCATCGTCTCCGCCCAGACTCGGCCCGGAACTCCGTCCGGACCCGGTGCCACGTCCCGGGACGCCATCTTCTTAGTCGCCGCGAGAAGCTCCTCCGGAGTGACCTGCAGCTCCTCGCCCCGCTCCGTCGACGTCGCTGCCGCCGTTGCCGTCGACGGCGTCTCGCCCCCGCCGGAGGAGAGGGACGATAGGGACGATCCCGACCGCCCCGTGTCGCCGGGAAACAGCGTCCCGATGACCTTGTCCAGCAGCGCCGGATCCATGTTGGCGGTCAGCGGGGGCGCCGCGGGTCGCAACTTCCTCGTTACCACCCTGTACGGCCGCCCCCACGGGTCTGACTCAACCGCCTCGATCAGCTCCTTCCATGACTAGCCTTCGCGGTCTTGATCTCCCGCTGCAGAGTCCGTCTCGCCTCTCTGTAGACCCCGTAGCAGCGGGAGATCTCCTCCTCGTCGCGCGCCCTCCTACGGCGACGGGCCCTCAGAAATCTTCTGCGTGCCCGCACGCAGCTCGCCCGCAGTTCCGCGATCTCCTGCGTCCACCAGTGAACGCAGCGGCTGCGTCCACCTCCCGGGACGGAGCGCGGCATCGAGGCGTCGCACGCCGCGCTCATGTATCCTTGGAGGATCTCCGCCTCCTCGTCGACGCTTCCCAGGCTGGTCGTCCCTTGGGCGTCCCAGCTCCACGCCGAGACGATGGCTGCCGCCCGCAACATCTCCCTGTCCCGCTCCTTCAGGCGCCATCTGGGTGGTTGTGATGGGCCGGAGCAGCTCGCACCACCTTGGGCGACTTGGTTGTTATTTTCGTCCACGTCCTCCGAGTCCACCTCCATAAATATGTAGAGGTGATCGGACAGGGACTCGACTCCCACGGCCACTCTCCAGTCACGGATCCTCGGGTACAGATCCGAGGTGGCCCACGTGATATCGACCACGGAGGACCCCCTCCACGCCACGCAGGTGCTCACCGTACCCTTGTTTACCAGCAAGAGGCCGAGTCCCGCAGCCCAGTCTGTCAGCCATCTTCCTCTGGTGTTCGTCGCGGAGTTCCCCCACTGCGTCGAGTGGGCATTGAAGTCCCCGAGGACCAGCACCTGGCGGGGAAAGCATCTTTTGACACACTCACCGACGTCGTCCAGAAAGTCCCCGAATGCGGCCAGGCCGCTGTTGGGGGAGACGTAGACCGCCACCACCGCTATTCCTGCCCATTCGACCGCGACGTAGCCGCTGCCACGGTCAAGCAGGGCGCCAAAGACGCCCAGGGTCGGCGTCCAAGTTACGGCTGTCAGTCCGTCCAAATCCCCGATCCAGTTGGGAACGTCAGGGACACGATACGGCTCGGCCACTGTCGCAAGGGCGACCTCTCCCTCCCGGATGGTCTGGAGGAGCAGGTCATGCGCCCTTCTCGATCTGCCCAAGTTGCATTGGAGGAGACGGTTAAAGACACTCGATCACCTCCATGGCCTCCTCCCGGCCATCCACCGCTGGACGTTCGACGGTGCTCCCCTCTTGCGTTACCTCCGCGATCGGTTCGCGGATCGGTGGCTTTCTCTTAGTTCTCGGCGGAGCACATGCCGCCCCGCACATCCTGTGGTTGGCAGGCGCCCCCAGCGACTCGCACAACGGGCACTTGGGCGCGGAGGCGGGACACCCCCTGGCACGATGCCCGCTACCGCCACACCTGTAGCACAGATGCCCGCGATCCACGTTGGACGTGCATGTTACCCGCTCGTGCCCCAGCTCCAGGCACTTGAAGCATTGCAAGGGTCTTTTCGGGATAGCCGTGACCCTCGCCGTGGACCAGCCCAGAGCTACTTTCCCGTCCCGGGCTAATTTCCGGGCTCCGGCCACTGGGCACCTTATCCATGCAGTCCCGAGGCCGTATCTGGTGGTACGGATCTCTCCGACCTGCACCTCCGCGCTGCCGCATCCCGCCGCTGAGGCCAGCGCTTGCCGCAGCTCCTCCTTAGCGACCGAAATGTCTATCCCGGCCACCCTCAACTCCGCCGTCCTGTTCGGGGCCGCTACACTCACCGTAGCCGGGTCCAGCACCTCGGCCAGACGCGTCGCCAATCGCGACGCCTTCCCTCTGTCTTTGTCGCCGGGGAGCCGGATAATTATACCCCCGGTCATCGATTTCCTCATTACGAGGGACTCGACGCCGATCTCCGCAAGCGGGACCTTCTGTCGCGCCGTCGCGAGAACATCGGCGTACGATGTCTTAACCCCCTCGTTGATAGTCAACGTCACCGCGGACGTACGCGGTGCGCGGGGGAGCCCGGCCGTTTTCGTCGCCTGCGCCATTCCTTTCTTATTCCCTAGTATGGCGCCCGTCTTCCGTGCGCCCGTTGGTCTTGACGAAGGAGCAGCAGGCATTCCCTCTTTTTTCCTCTCCTCCTTCCTTGCGGCCCTTTTCTTCCGCGGCCGTTTTACCACCACCCTCCATTCGCCATCCTCCTGCTCCCTCGGGGGCATTGTGGCTTGGGTGGCGCGTGGGGCAGCGGGTTGGTCCGCCTTGCGCCGAGGTTCGGGGCTGCGCGTTCTGCGGCCCCCGAACCGTTCCTCGATGGCCCTCATGATGGAGGGACCGAGTTCGTCCATCTTTTTCTCCAGGGCGTCCAAACGCGCGCCTTCTTGTTTCCCCTCCCGTGGAGGGTGGCCGGACTCAATAGCCAGATCATTGCACCGCAGGCACTCATGGGTGCGAGCGGCCAGCCTCGTTATCTCTTTACGCAAGGCCGCGTTTTCCTCCTCCAACGCGGTCAGCCTTGCTTCCGCGCGCCCGGCGGCCGCGGAGCTACCGCTGTGGACCACCTCAGCTCTCTGCAGGTTCAACTCCCTCCATGCGGCGGCGACGTAGGTCGCCGCGTCTTTTAGGTCCTTAATACTTGCACCCTTCAGGCTCGACGATACCGCCGCCACCCGCAAGATTTTTGACACCTGCCTGGTGAACTCGGCGCTCACGTCGGCCGCCGAGCTCGTCCGTATATCCAGTGCCAAATCCACGGAGATTTCCGGGGTCAGCGTCATTATGCGCCTTCTCTTCCCCCCGGAGACAGTCGATCCCAGGGATGATCGCGACGCGAAAGAGGCGACAGAATCCTCGCCATCGGACCTCATCCGCGTTCGTAGCGCTCTTACCGGCGCGAGGCCCGTTACCTCGGCCGGTGCGAGGAAGACGCCGTCCGTTCCGCCCATGGTTCTCCGCGATGCTCTTGTCATTCTTCTCGGAGGTTCCTTGCGAATCTCCGTACTACGTCCCGCCTCGCCAGACGTGAAAACACCTCCGGGGGCCTGGCGGTCCACCCCCGAACGGCCGTGGTCGTGAGATGACGACGCAGGTGAGCCCACTTGACTACCCACCGCTGCGCCGGTACTGGGGTATCCCTCCCCTGCACCGTAAACCGTTTTACTTTTGTGGTCGCAATCCATATTTAATTTTTTTGTTTTTTCTGTCGCCGTGGTCATCAACAGAGTCCGTCCTGGTGCCACTCACTCTTTCGCACCCTGCCCCGGTCAAAGCCGGTGCAGGTTGACGGGGAGCCCCACAGGAAGGTGAGGTGAGTGGTCTTGACAGGCATGGGCCCACCAACTTCTCCGAAACTCTCCGCATCGGATCGGCAAAGTTGACGGGCACCAGAGGCACCGACCAGCTGCCACCCGACTGTGAGAGAGCATCAGATCCATCGGGGTTTACCGGGACGTGGTCCTACGGCCCGAAAACCCATGCCCGCCTCATGCTCCCCATATTATTATTATTATAATTAAACTGCCTTTATTTTCTATAGTATAGTTTCACATTGTGTTTGTTTATTTTAGGTATTTTTCTCGTCAGCTAAAGGTGGAAGTGCGTGCCAGATCTACTTCATGACATTAAATAAACCTGGCATGGCTAACTGGTGATCCCGAATGAGGCCAAATCTGGCCCTCAAATTATCTTTACGAATAAGGACTCAAAACCTTTCTCGTGTATCGAGATACGTATCATCGCCATTCATGTTAATTCGTTCTTCACTGCCAGGATTTAAAGCCATGGAAAGCAGACAATGTTATTATTGGAATCAACAACATTGTCATTATTTTCAGTCTTACTACAATTGTCATTATTATCATTATCATCGTCGACGTCGTCTTCGTCGTCGTCTTCTGCGCTATCATCGACGTCATCATTGTTATCGTCATCGTCAACGCCACCACCATCATTATTACCATCATCATCATCATCACCTCCACCATAACTACTATCATTTTTATCCACATGACCATTATAATCTATATCGATATGTTTGCTCGAGTAATTGCACGTTAATAGAAAAACACCAAATGTTCAATGAAATATCTCAACAATGTCTTCGATTGTTCTTGCAAAGTATACAAGGGACTTGTATAAAAATATCACTTCATAAAAATATTTCTGTGCTTTTTTAACCGTTCATCTTACGTGATGCAACTTAGCATATGACAGAAGAAATGTTCCTTCTTTACCGTAATATTCCTCTTGACAGAGAAAAGTAAATAAGAAAAAAAGCTATCATATATGCACAAAACTTTATTCTACTTCATAATAATTAATTTATCGTGTTACTAATTGCTAAATATATTTCTTATACATGAAAGAATCCTTTGCATGAATTATAATTTCGAGATAACAAATAACAAGAAAGAACGATTTAAGACAAGTCGAATTTTTAATTTGGAATAATTTTAAAAACTCGAACTCGATACGTTATTAGTGACTCGTAACAGCAGTTATTACATCGTACTACTCTAAGTGCAAAAGAACTGTGCAATATCAATGCTTTGGTTTGTATGGACGAAGAGATTTTCCGTAATGAGTTTGTAACAAGTGGCTGAACTTTTCTATGATAATAAGAGAAATATGAACTATTTCGATAGCTGTAAGTGCAAATACGCGAGCAAAATGCAGTGTGAATGGATTTTTGCGATTTACATTTCGAGGAAGAAAGAGTATAGAGAGAACGCGCGCGCAAGAGTGAAAGTAGGAGCGATATAACGAATGCGGAGGAATGTATGTAACGTATGTTTTTAAAGTCATTTTTTATTGAATATATTTTCTTTCCATTCATAAAGATTATTATAATTGACGTACTATTAATTTTTTTTCTGGAAAGATTGCTCTCATGATATACACATATGTAATCAACATATATGTATCATTGCATCAAGTTTATGTTAGAATAACCTAAGTGGAAGAACGACATTGTTTTTAACAGCAAAATAATGGAAGAATAGCGATGGACTAAAATGTTATAACTAAAATTAGGAATAAGGGAGATAATTACCAATGTTATTAACTGTATAGTTTGTAGTAATCGAAGGACTCATATGTTCTACTTCTGCAATTTAAAATAATGACGATGACGATGATAATACGACGATATAATATGTGGCGTTGGATAAATTGCATTTTTTACAAGTAATAGATTTATGTTAGCAGTTTTTGAGACGTAAAGTGATAAGGTGCAAAGAAAACATTTTTTTTCTGTTTCATTATTTTTTTCTAAGATTTACTAATATACTTCTTACGTTTAACTTGCACCCTCCTCTTTGCGAAAGGTATTCGCTTGGATATAGTCGTGTGTTATTTACTTCTAGCAAATAATACAAGCAATCAAGGAAACGCGTTCAATATTCGAATAAAGGACAATTTATATTATATTATATATGATAAGACGTCATGCATAGAAAAATGGTAATTTCCTTTTCTTATTACTTACTCGCTCAATATTATACGAATTAACGAATATTATTCATCCGCAGATTCATAATTTCAAAAGTAGAAGTATTCATGACGACGGTCTTATTGATCAAACTGAATTATAAATGTTGTACCTTGAAACTGTGACTTTTGTAATTAAGAAACAAATTAAAACGTCGCACGTACATATATCGCAAGTGCGTCCTACCATTCAGAATGAATTTTTATACGGAACTTTCTGCTAGAAATAATTTTAGTTTGAATAGTTCTATGTGTAATTTACATCGGGCTTGCCTTTTTAAATACTTTTGACTTTGTATCAAATGTAAATTGGAATAAGAATGGTTATGCATTTCATCTGTTCTTTTATATAATTGCAACTTTTTTATGTCGTTTCTAATTGAATTTCGATTTATACCGTATATCGTGTACAGAGTTTATTACACATATTAAGCTTTTCTCTTAATCGTTGGGTAATATTGGAATTGTAAGTCAGTAATTATAAAGTTGATTTCGTTTTTATTACTATTAAATGTCGGGCATATTTTGCTTAATGTATCATCGTAACTGAAAAATAAAAGGTCTACGGCAATAATGTATCAATAAGGGCGAGATTCGAATTTTGAAAAAAAGGGAAAAAAGAAAAAAAAAAGATACGTAATGTACACTCATTTATTTATTTGTATGTAAATAAATATATGACGTGGTATATAATAAATAAATAATACGCCATACTTATTTATTTGAATGCGTTTCAACATTTTTTTACGATGTTCTTGAAATATGATGATAACTTTTAAGAAGCTTTATTTTTAATATTTTGGACATCGGAAACACTGGAAAACGCATTCGTAGTAAATAGATGCAAAGAGGAGGACGTTTAGCTAGTGCAACGAAAGACTGTTTTCTGGTGGAGAAAAAGAGTTTCTATTACGCTGGGATGGAAGGAAAGGAACAGGGAGTGATTAATCGATTGCGCGCGCGGAGTGTATGCGAGTAAGAGAGAAATAGAATTTTTAGCGAATGCTATACGCATGGACGGTCATTTACAAATAATAGGGATTCCAATATTATTATAACGATAATATTGCTACGTTAAACAAATTCGTGAATTAATTTCGTGCAAGAATTCCTCCATCACTTTCGGTTCCTTTGGTTAATACTACGTTCCATCCATTTACTTTTACTTTATCATCTTGCACATTGTTTCCCAAAGATGGTAGTGATGATTTTTTAAAAATACTATAATAATTATTATTTCTATAGTTTATAATTGCATTATTGTTGCGATTATTCTATCTATCCGTACGCCATTATGACCATCACCATGCGGTATATTATGATTACAATGATTAAAATTACTACTATTATTACTATTAGTGAAGTCAAATATACGGACAATTTGTAATTGATACGACAGCAGTTTTTTCATATATCCTATATATGTACATATCATATATATATAGGATATTATTATATCCCATATAGCCGCTTATAATAAGAATAGCTTATGACTTTTCAATTTTATAATAACACAAAAACAACCAATTGCAATCATTAATCTCAAACAAATGGAAACTATTTATCAATGGAATAAAAAAGTAATATAGACAGAAGACAAGTAAAAAAAACAATGGGAAAATAAATTGATAAGTACGACATAGATACAGTATCTACAAATTTTGTTTCTCTATAATTTTTTAATTTCAATATATTGACCTCTTCGAGTCCCATATATATTTGTTTTAGTAAATTAATATTCATATATATTTGTTTTAAAAAATATACCATAGTTATTAAAGCATTATGCGGCAAGAAATTTTGTATAAATGTTTGTATCATATTCTGATTCCCTTTTGGTAACACAAACCTTAATTCGATTAGTGCCAATATAACTAACAACATAATTTATCAGTGACGTTAGCAGTATTTTAAGAACTACTTTTCTTCTGATACATTTGTATGAATGTTTGCTCACGTAAGTTTAATGTACTGTAATTATTTTTCATTCGTTCTAACTAGACCGGAGTGATTAGTTTGACAGCTATGTGTACTATAATTTTTTCATAAATAAAGCACGCTGAGTAGCTGGCTATCAGAAATGACATAACAATTAGTAATTTTCGTTAATGTCGTTTCTAGTATTATCATAACTATTTAAATCTATGGTTGGAGAAATGAAGAGAAATGAAAGAGAAAATTTTGGGTACTCAGTGAGTTATTTAATAATGGAGGTTTATATTTTTCGTTAGATCTTAATAAAACTGCATTACATGAAAACTAATAACATCTACAATTACAAATATAAAACTTCGAATTTTGATTGATGAATGGTGAGCCAAACGAAATGAGTGGTTGGAAATCATTCTTTTTAATTTGTCACTGACTGATCACACTGGCTTATCGCATGATATTGGAGTGAATTATATGCAACTGTTTCCAAAGAAAAACTCTTCCTTATCCTGGAACTCCTGCACAGTTATTAATGTCGATACGTTGAAATTCGGTAAGTCTATTTTTATTTGAAGAATTAATTCAAGAATTATTCGAGCTCGGCTTATACCAATTAACCTCTTAGGTACTTGCGCCACTATAGTGGTTTTCGCGGATATCATCTTATTATCTTTTTTCATTTGTCTTGCTTTACACTTTCTTTGCTCTCATTTTATTGCCCACAACATTTTATAACATTTTCTAACAGTGTTGACAATATACAGACAGAATATATAGTCTTTGTTTTTGATATGCCAGTATCAGGTATCAGGGGAGCATGAGGCGGACATGGGTTTTCGGGCCGTAGGACCACGTCCCGGTAAACCCCGATGGATCTGATGCTCTCTCACAGTCGGGTGGCAGCTGGTCGGTGCCTCTGGTGCCCGTCAACTTTGCCGATCCGATGCGGAGAGTTTCGGAGAAGTTGGTGGGCCCATGCCTGTCAAGACCACTCACCTCACCTTCCTGTGGGGCTCCCCGACACCCTGCACCGGCTTTGACCGGGGCAGGGTGCGAAAGAGTGAGTGGCACCAGGACGGACTTTGTTGATGACCACGGCGACAGAAAAAACAAAAAAATTAAATATGGATTGCGACCACAAAAGTAAAACGGTTTACGGTGCAGGGGAGGGATACCCCAGTACCGGCGCAGCGGTGGGTAGTCAAGTGGGCTCACCTGCGTCGTCATCTCACGACCACGGCCGTTCGGGGGTGGACCGCCAGGCCCCCGGAGGTGTTTTCACGTCTGGCGAGGCGGGACGTAGTACGGAGATTCGCAAGGAACCTCCGAGAAGAATGACAAGAGCATCGCGGAGAACCATGGGCGGAACGGACGGCGTCTTCCTCGCACCGGCCGAGGTAACGGGCCTCGCGCCGGTAAGAGCGCTACGAACGCGGATGAGGTCCGATGGCGAGGATTCTGTCGCCTCTTTCGCGTCGCGATCATCCCTGGGATCGACTGTCTCCGGGGGGAAGAGAAGGCGCATAATGACGCTGACCCCGGAAATCTCCGTGGATTTGGCACTGGATATACGGACGAGCTCGGCGGCCGACGTGAGCGCCGAGTTCACTAGGCAGGTGTCAAAAATCTTGCGGGTGGCGGCGGTATCGTCGAGCCTGAAGGGAGCAAGTATTAAGGACCTAAAAGACGCGGCGACCTACGTCGCCGCCGCATGGAGGGAGTTGAACCTGCAGAGAGCTGAGGTGGTCCACAGCGGTAGCTCCGCGGCCGCCGGGCGCGCGGAAGCAAGGCTGACCGCGTTCGAGGAGGAAAACGCGGCCTTGCGTAAAGAGATAACGAGGCTGGCCGCTCGCACCCATGAGTGCCCGCGGTGCAATGATCGGGCTATTGAGTCCGGCCACCCTCCACGGGAGGGGAAACAAGAAGGCGCGCGTTTGGACGCCCTGGAGAAAAAGATGGACGAACTCGGTCCCTCCATCATGAGGGCCATCGAGGAACGGTTCGGGGGCCGCAGAACGCGCAGCCCCGAACCTCGGCGCAAGGCGGACCAACCCGCTGCCCCACGCGCCACCCAAGCCACAATGCCCCCGAGGGAGCAGGAGGATGGCGAATGGAGGGTGGTGGTAAAACGGCCGCGGAAGAAAAGGGCCGCAAGGAAGGAGGAGAGGAAAAAAGAGGGAATGCCTGCTGCTCCTTCGTCAAGACCAACGGGCGCACGGAAGACGGGCGCCATACTAGGGAATAAGAAAGGAATGGCGCAGGCGACGAAAACGGCCGGGCTCCCCCGCGCACCGCGTACGTCCGCGGTGACGTTGACTATCAACGAGGGGGTTAAGACATCGTACGCCGATGTTCTCGCGACGGCGCGACAGAAGGTCCCGCTTGCGGAGATCGGCGTCGAGTCCCTCGTAATGAGGAAATCGATGACCGGGGGTATAATTATCCGGCTCCCCGGCGACAAAGACAGAGGGAAGGCGTCGCGATTGGCGACGCGTCTGGCCGAGGTGCTGGACCCGGCTACGGTGAGTGTAGCGGCCCCGAACAGGACGGCGGAGTTGAGGGTGGCCGGGATAGACATTTCGGTCGCTAAGGAGGAGCTGCGGCAAGCGCTGGCCTCAGCGGCGGGATGCGGCAGCGCGGAGGTGCAGGTCGGAGAGATCCGTACCACCAGATACGGCCTCGGGACTGCATGGATAAGGTGCCCAGTGGCCGGAGCCCGGAAATTAGCCCGGGACGGGAAAGTAGCTCTGGGCTGGTCCACGGCGAGGGTCACGGCTATCCCGAAAAGACCCTTGCAATGCTTCAAGTGCCTGGAGCTGGGGCACGAGCGGGTAACATGCACGTCCAACGTGGATCGCGGGCATCTGTGCTACAGGTGTGGCGGTAGCGGGCATCGTGCCAGGGGGTGTCCCGCCTCCGCGCCCAAGTGCCCGTTGTGCGCGTCGCTGGGGGCGCCTGCCAACCACAGGATGTGCGGGGCGGCATGTGCTCCGCCGAGAACTAAGAGAAAGCCACCGATCCGCGAACCGATCGCGGAGGTAACGCAAGAGGGGAGCACCGTCGAACGTCCAGCGGTGGATGGCCGGGAGGAGGCCATGGAGGTGATCGAGTGTCTTTAACCGTCTCCTCCAATGCCACTTGGGCAGATCGAGAAGGGCGCATGACCTGCTCCTCCAGACCATCCGGGAGGGAGAGGTCGCCCTTGCGACAGTGGCCGAGCCGTATCGTGTCCCTGACGTTCCCAACTGGAACGGGGATTTGGACGGACTGACAACCGTAACTTGGACGCCGACCCCGGGAGTCTTTGGCGCCCTGCTTGACCGTGGCAGCGGCTACGCCGCGGTCGAATGGGCAGGAATAGCGGTGGTGGCGGTCTACGTCTCCCCCAACAGCGGCCTGGCCGCATTCGGGGACTTTCTGGACGACGTCGGTGAGTGTGTCAAAAGATGCTTTCCCCGCCAGGTGCTGGTCCTCGGGGACTTCAATGCCCACTCGACGCAGTGGGGGAACTCCGCGACGAACACCAGAGGAAGATGGCTGACAGACTGGGCTGCGGGACTCGGCCTCTTTCTGGTAAACAAGGGTACGGTGAGCACCTGCGTGGCGTGGAGGGGGTCCTCCGTGGTCGATATCACGTGGGCCACCTCGGATCTGTACCCGAGGATCCGTGACTGGAGAGTGGCCGAGGGAGTCGAGACCCTGTCCGATCACCTCTACATATTTATGGAGGTGGACTCGGAGGACGTGGACGAAAATAACAACCAAGTCGCCAAAGGTGGTGCGAGCTGCTCCGGCCCATCACAACCACCCAGATGGCGCCTGAAGGAGCGGGACAGGGAGATGTTGCGGGCGGCAGCCATCGTCTCGGCGTGGAGCTGGGACGCCCAAGGGACGACCAGCCTGGGAAGCGTCGACGAGGAGGCGGAGATCCTCCAAGGATACATGAGCGCGGCGTGCGACGCCTCGATGCCGCGCTCCGTCCCGGGAGGTGGACGCAGCCGCTGCGTTCACTGGTGGACGCAGGAGATCGCGGAGCTGCGGGCGAGCTGCGTGCGGGCACGCAGAAGATTTCTGAGGGCCCGTCGCCGTAGGAGGGCGCGCGACGAGGAGGAGATCTCCCGCTGCTACGGGGTCTACAGAGAGGCGAGACGGACTCTGCAGCGGGAGATCAAGACCGCGAAGGCTAGTCATGGAAGGAGCTGATCGAGGCGGTTGAGTCAGACCCGTGGGGGCGGCCGTACAGGGTGGTAACGAGGAAGTTGCGACCCGCGGCGCCCCCGCTGACCGCCAACATGGATCCGGCGCTGCTGGACAAGGTCATCGGGACGCTGTTTCCCGGCGACACGGGGCGGTCGGGATCGTCCCTATCGTCCCTCTCCTCCGGCGGGGGCGAGACGCCGTCGACGGCAACGGCGGCAGCGACGTCGACGGAGCGGGGCGAGGAGCTGCAGGTCACTCCGGAGGAGCTTCTCGCGGCGACTAAGAAGATGGCGTCCCGGGACGTGGTGGCCCCTCGCGTGCGGCATCTGTTTACCCGATGCCTGAGGGAGGGCATCTACCGGCGGACATGGCGGACGGCGAGATTGGTCCTGCTGCGAAAGGAGGGCCGTCCGCCGGACTCGCCGTCGGCGTACAGGCCGATATGCCTGCTGGACGAGATCGGGAAGCTCTTCGAGAGGGTGATCGCCGCCCGTCTGGAGGCCCATATCGCGGGGCGGGTTCCCGGGTGGCACGACAGCCAGTACGGCTTTCGCCGGGGCCGCTCCACGGTGGATGCTGTGAAGCGGGTGAGGAGCATGGCGGAGGACATGGTTTCCCGCTACGGAACGGCGGTAGCGGTCTCCCTGGACATCAGCAACGCCTTCAACTCTATCCCCTGGGCGAAGATAATGGAGGCTCTGCGACACTTCGAGGTGCCGGCGTACCTGGTTGGGGTCATCGGAGCCTATCTGAACGATAGGTGGATCACCTTCACTGGGAGGAACGGGGAAGAGAGAAGACGTGTGGAGCGCGGCGTCCCGCAGGGTTCGGTACTAGGACCAATCTTGTGGATCACGGCCTACGACTCCGTCCTTCGATGCCCGGTGCCCCCGGGTACGGGCTTGGTTTGTTACGCCGACGATACCTTGGTGCTAGCCGGGGGACGGTGGTGGAGCGAGGCCGTGATCCTCACGGAAGACGCTGTGGCATGCGCGGTGCACGCTATTCAGCGACTGGGATTGAGCGTGTCGCCGGCCAAGTCGGAGGCCCTGTGGTTCTTCGATCGCCGCCGCAGGGGATCCCCTCCAGATGGTTTGTCCGTGGCCATAAATGGCGAAGCAGTGCCGGTGAAGAGTCGTATGAGGTACCTGGGCCTCACCATCGACAGTCGGTGGACGTTCGGACCACATTTCGAGCTCCTGGTCCCGAGGGTGACGGCCGCAGCCAACGCCTTGTGCGGCCTTCTTCCGAATATATGCGGAGCAGGGTCGGGAGTCCGCCGACTCTACGAGGGAGTGATTCGGTCCCGGGTCCTCTATGGGGCACCGGTGTGGGCCCAAGATCTGATGGCCAACCGTCGCAGACGTACCCTGGTGAGGAGACTGCAAAGGACGACTGCTATCCGAATAGCCAGGGGATATCGAACGATATCTTACGAGACGGCGACGGTGCTGGCGCCGTCCCCCCCGTTTGAGCTGCGGGCCCTTGAGCTCTGTCGGGTGTATGAACACCTGAGGGCACCGCCTTCGGCGGCGGCGCTGTCGCCGGCCGGCCTCTCGGCCTCGAACATCCGGGAAGAGGCAAAGCTGGAGATCTGGGAGCGGTGGCGCTCTCAACTGACCGAGGAGGACGCCAGGCGGCCACACCGAGCCGTCCGCGCCGTGCTTCCCAATTGGGAGGCTTGGAGAGATCAAGGCGCGGTTCCGCTCACCTTCAGGACGACGCAGATGCTCACCGGACACGGGGTCTTCGGTGAGTACCTGAAGAAGATCGGGCGGGAGGTGACGTCCATCTGTCACCACTGCGGGGAAGAGGAGGACACGGCGCAGCACACGCTGGAGTTCTGTCCAGCGTGGGCGGAACCGCGGCGCGTCCTGCAGCTCTACATCGGCGAGAGGCTGGCTCCGGAAGCGGTCGTTGAGGCCGTGCTCCGAGGGCCCCGGGAGTTTAATGCTGTCCGCACCTACTGCGAGGAGGTTATGCAGAGAAAGGAGCGGGCAGAGAGAGACCGGGTGAGAAGAGTCGACCCCAGCAGATCGTCGCATCAACGTCGCAGGGGCTCCGTACGACGCAGGGGCGCGGCGTCGTCGCTGCCCCGGGTGCGTCGGACTAGAGGACGTGGCGCTGGGTGGAGTGGTTCCCCCTAGCCTTCCAACTCAAGCCGGGACGTCTCCCTGGACAACTACAACGGCAGGGAGATAGACGACGAGGTTGCACTCGGTAGTGATTCGCAAGAGATCCCGGGTGCACCTCTGAACGTCGGGATGACCACCGTGGGGTTTTAGTCGGTAAGAGTCCGACACTACACGGCCGTTGCTACGCAGCGCCGAGTGTCCATGAGGATTTCCCCACGAAAAAAAAAAAAAAAAAGAAAAGTATCAGGTATCAATTGTTGCTTTTCGTTAATATAAATATACCATTATTAGATGCTCTTTTCAACATGCCGATCTATACCCTTATAATTTTTTAAAATCTTTAACCTCAAAATGTCGCTTCAAAATAGAAAACGAAGAACAATTTGTCAAACACTATCGCGATATGAGTGTGAAAATTGTGACATGGGTTTATATGTCGTACCGTGCTTTAAAATATATCACACTCAATTGTATTATTAATTATTAAATTAAATTATTAAAACTAAAGTATATGCATCATATCTTTAAGAAAAATTATAATTTAGCTATCAAAATCTTCATTTCAATGTGCTTGCGTAGGGAACAGGATTATCCGTCACAGATTAAAGTGCTGTATCGTTGAGGAGTAATTCGCGTCAAACTCTGCCGTATAGAGAAATAGCCCCGCGCAAAATTTAGGCGTATCTAAGAGGTTAATAAATACAACAAATGAGTCGAAAAATAAAATTCTCGTCACTTGGCACTCGAACATTACGTATGATGACAAAAAGATTGTATCAGAATAAAAATTACACATTGTTTCGTTATATTTTATTATTACGTTTCAAAAATATAGAAATTATATAATTTTGACATTTTTGTTTCTTCTTAACACAATAATTCTGAACGTTGACTAAACACTATAGACAAGAGTTAATAATATTTCGTATTATTAAACAATATCTTTCCCTTGTAAAGATAATAGCATTTAGCAAGAAAAATTAAAGAAAAAATTAGGATTTCTATTACGTTATTCTCCACCTCAAACGAATAATTTCAAACAATTGTTTACTACGCCTCCCAGTGTCGGAGATAGTCCAAGAAACGTATTGTTCAACCCTCAATTTTGAGCAATACTATCATCTCTTCGATGTGGATGATGTCCACTATAAAAAACTACGTGTCAAATATTTTTTCGGCATGCCATATAAGTTTCATGAAAATCGGCGAGTTCGGTATGTTCCCTTTAAGCGTTTGTTCGCAATAAATATCTCATAACCGCTATATGAATTGATGGATTGGTTTCAAAATTTAGTCTCATAATCACGATAGTTGCGTGTCATTACTGAACCAACGAAATTTCAAAAAAAGTTTCGTACATTGCGCATAATAGATCGATAAACAGAATTCCGTGGTAAGTGTTCGAATGCTTTCATGTGCTACTGCTTCCATTAAATTTCACAATGAAAATTTCATTGACTTCGTCAGTGAACAGAAAGTTGAAAACAGTCTTCTGAGACGGCATTTGTCTTATACGCATATTTAGTGTATTTAAGGGGAAGACTTCAAGTAAATGTTTTACTTCTAAACGTATTATCTCTCTTACGTGTAATGGCTCGTGTTCCAGGTCCTTATACCTTAAGTCAAGAGAGTGAGAAATATGTCACTCGAAGTTAAATCCGTCGTATGTGTCGCGAAATTACACTTTGCTCGAATTTGCTGAAAATTGTGAAATTCACGTTATATCGCTTTAAGAAGATATTGGACGAACGTATTAACGCTTTTGGTGAATCGCACACGTGTAACTAACCTATACATGTTTCGCATTTACGTTACTCACATTCATATTCGGACACAGCGTTATCTCTGTATTTGTTGCTTTCTACAAGATGGCACGATTTAAATATCGTGTCGTTTATTCTACGAAAATATGAACTATTTATTGCAGTTTGAAAATACGTAAAAGTTGCTTCCTAATAATAACAATTAACTGTATTTTTCACGTCGCATTAATATCCGAACATGTTATGAAAAAGAAAAATATTTTGTCTGCAGAAGTTCGAAGATGCGAAATGTACGATGAGCGATGACAATATTACCGCGTATTTTTGAATTAAATATTTATAATGTACATGTACAGGGTGTAAAAAAGTTATTTAGTTAAGGCCACAGAGTTGTTCTATGGATCACCTCTAGATCTGTCGACATTTGCAAAAAAATTAGCCGTAAAATTGACCTTGACGTTGACCTTGAAATTCAATGTAACGCGTGAAAGTAGAGCCCGCGTCATTTAAAACGAGTCCAAACGGGCTGTTGCATGATTTTTTCTTCACAAAGTTACAGCAATTCAGATATCGACAATTTTTCGTGCAAAATTCAGTAATTCTTTAAAAAGTGTTATCGTGGAACAGATATTTCAGGATTTGTACAATAGAAGCATATATATATATATATATTTCATAACAAAAAATCATGGAAATTAGTATTCACTATCTGTTAGAATAATAACTGAGAAGTTTTTTAATATTGACGAGTAAAATATCCGTTCCTGTTATAGAAAAATTTTTGCTTTCATATTTTATAAGATCTGTCGAAAGTAAAACTTTTATTTTCAAGAACTTTTCTTTATATCTGTCCTCATAGGAACCCATAACGCGAGAAGGTTTTCTAAAAAAGTTTCACGGTCCATGTTTTAAACAAAGCCTATTAGAAAGTTCCATTACTCTTTGGATCCTTGGTTTATATGATCTCTTTCCGTTGCACAAGCTGCGTAGAACACCGTACCAAAGTTTTGTCACCTGTTTCTGAGGCAGCCTGTACAGATATTAGAAATAAATGGTGGTTTTCGAGGGAGATACTATTGTTCCACCCTCCTAATGCGGCTTAACAAGTTGACGTACAAAGTCGCCAGATCGAATTGTCGAAGCTTACGCCGAAACCACGCTAGATCGGTTATTTATCCTGGACAATGAACCAGCAATGCCAGTTATAGAGACCATTGAGGGATATTAAGTGGCCAGGGGATGGAAAATCCACGCTCACGGGGTTATGCGATAACAGTGCATTGGAGTATCCGATAATAATAAGAAAGCACGATTTTTCAACGTGGTATTTCAGGATTACACGTAAAAAGAGAATCGAACGATATAGAATTATCTTCGATGTAATTAGCGTTCCATAAATTTACTTCTTTGATTTTTCTTTATTTTCACACGGTATAAAGTTTTATACAAAGAAAAATTAAAAATTTATATTTACTGCTCACAGTAACTTTTGCACTAAAAATTTATCATCATATTCGCAACAGTCATTTATTCCGTTTTACGTATAATTTTCATTTATTGGTCTTATTAAATAAGAAGTCGGTTTTCAAAAATTACGTTGTCTTCTGATTCTTCTTATTTTATAAACTTCCTTTCGTCCGCCACTGTGAATAGCCGCCGATAGTATATTATAATATGGTATTTAAGCCTTTGTTCAAATTTCTATTATTTCGCTATCGATGTAGTATATTGTTGTTTTGTAATTCATGTATCTTATTTAATCAGCTACTTCCGAAATACTTTTTGTTTACAAATAATTTATTTCATGTTATTCTCCCAGTTACAGAATTCTAATACAAACATGAATTTTCTATTAATGAAGTATTAAGCCAACTGCTCATCACTTTTCGTATACAGAAGATTAACTAGCATAAACATCGAGCTTTATAATTTGGACACCAATGAACCGAATCAAACTCGTATCGCCAAATTTGGCGAGATTTGATACTGGGAAATTCCATAAAACACGAACTTTCTATTCCATCAGATTTATCCTTAAAAATACACCTTCGCAAAGACATGGACACGACTTTCATCCAAAAGACAGCCTGCAGGAAAAATAAGCAACCACTTCTATTGCGTTTCGGCAATCAATCAAATTAAGTAAACTTAAGGTCAAATATAGAAAACTGACCAAATATGGAATGGTATACCTAATTGGAGTAGTGCCGTTTTTAAAAACCTGACAAACGAATATCGGTCAGCCAGCTATAGGCTATCTCACTCGCTCACTGTGATGAAGAAATATGGATCAAACGCATAATGTGCGGACTTTGAACATATGATGAATGTACTGATGCAGAGTTCGACACTTGGATACGTGACTATCGTAAATAGCTATCCTTTTTATGTCATTCTTTTTTACATGTGATTTTATAACTAAAATGCCTTGATCAATAAAAATAATGAAGTATAGAATAGATAGAGAAGAATAAATAGAATAAAAAGAAAAATAAAAGATGTATCTGATTTCAGGTATTCCATATTTAGCCATTTTCCTCTATACCGCCACCACAGATTTAGTTTCACGAAAAGGTTCGCCGATAGATTAACAAATTCAAAAACGGAAACACTCGCGCATCGTTAAAACCCTATTCAAATATCATACAGGATATTTTCATATTAAAGTTAATAGACTATAGTTACAAAAACCAACGAACGAATAAAGCACATTTCCCTTTGAGCGATTTTTCCACGTTAATAATTTATCGCCACGCGACAAGTATTTTATCGAGAGTAAACGTAACTCTTTTTCAGAGTTCAATTCGCTATCTTATTCGTATCGAAACAGCGAGGAGATTGAATATTTTTCCATATGATACCGTTGGAATATTTGATTCGAGAATATTACGGTCGAACAACTTTTATTCCGTAAATCGCGTTCGAAACTGTAGAATTGTTAAAACTTTTCAAAACGAACGATGCACTATTACAGCAAAGCGTCGCAAGTGCTAGTGTATAGGAGTTTATCTACATATGACGTGTCTCAGGTGATGCGATTGAGCGGGAGGCAATTCTTCGTGCACAAATAAATTAAAAAAAAAAAGTTGTCTCGTTTCAGGTCTCGTTTTCGAGAAAATTGAGTTTGACATAGAATAGGATATTCATATTGGAAACGTCCGATGCGAGAGTACGTGAGTACTTGTTGAATTTTCAAATTCAATTTCCTCGGAAACGAAGCCTCAAACGAACAAATTTCATTCTCTTTTTCGATTTACAGCGCTTCGTGAAAGTATTCGTACACTTGTCGTCGAAAACTTCCACGTGCCTACAGTATATCATTGCGCGCGTGTTATGCTATGAAACATTTTGAAATTTCATTAGCACTGTAATGAGACGCGATCGCCATCATTATATTGGCGAAATTTGAATCCGATCTGAAAATATATGCCAGACTACATACATACATATGCATAGGCGGCGGAAACACGTATTTTTCTGTCTGCAGTCATTTTCGGATCGTTGAGTGCACGTTGCAATAACAAGTAATGCGATTGAGACGTTTATCCTGCTTCTGCAATTCATTCTCTGTGAATTTCTATGCAGTCATTTACTTGCGGAATCTTATGAAACCATTTTAAGATCACATGGTATGAGTCATTAGATTAGATACGTTTTGATCTCATTTTCTAATTAGCAAATAAGGAAATAAGTCACTCCGTTAAAAAAAAGGAAAAGACGTTGCAAATTGTTAAAATTTCAAAAGATGTGACCCAGAGATGACATTTACTTTCATAGCCTAATTTCCTCCTTACAATACAATGACTTTCTCTCGAAACATTTTCTTGTATCATGTAACATTGTACGATATGTTATTGTATATTTTATATTTAACAAATAAGAGAGTAATTAAGGAAGGCAGAGTTAAACGGGACACCCTTTATACATGAAAAGTTTTTAGGAGCGTATAAAAGCATATTTTTGTCAGCCATCGTTACGTCGCGAAGCTTAGTATAGATCGTGTTTCTAACCGTCTCTCGCGGTCCTCCAGCGTCATATACGAATCGTCTCATCTTCCCGACGAAACATGCAATGTATCGACGAGCGCATGGTTGCCGCCCGGCCGCGAGTTCCAGAAACGTTGATTTCGGTCCGTTCTTTATTTTCACAAAGAAGTCGGCATACGTGATCATCGGCACGAGCGGTGGCGTGATCCGAGCGCGGTGGGGGTCGTCTCCCGGAGAGGACAAGGAATTTATCCTAGGGCAGTTAGTCTATTTTCAGAAATCATACCGCATACATCGTAAGCCCTGACGAATATAATCGCTAATTTAACGAATATCGAAAAATATCAAAAGTCAAGTTCTCGGTGCTCTACCCATCAAATCGACCAACCTTCGGGTCAATCAATTATTGTACTTTCCGGCACGACGAAGTCAAACAATATCGAAGTCGACGCAACAAGTATTGTAGGCTGGTTAAATAAATAGATATAGATTATATAACTGTAGATTCCAGTTATATTCAATACCAAACACCCCTATTATCCCACAAGAAATAAGGAGATCGCCCTGCTCGTGGTGTCGATTCGCTTAATCGTAACGGGAATTTACGACTCCCGTTGACGCGCTTCAAGGCTACCGCGTCTCCCCGCGACTGGACGAAAATACAGCCACTTTATATTGTGTACCTAGACCAACGACTATTTTAAGTAGCTTAATCATATTCAAGGGCGGCTACTCGATACTTGTTACTGTGCTACAGTAGGCTACAATATTTCGGAAATCTATATATACTATAATATACTATAATTTTTGCTTTGCGCTGTTATTTCTTCGTGACTCGCTGTCGGAGCGAGTTGATTCCTTGCGCAAACAAACCGTGCGTCGATGCTCATAGCAGCCGTAGCTTGCCTTCCGCTTGTCAATATTCGAAAATCGCTTCTAAACCGAAGAAAAGTCTATTGCTGACCATTGGTATCGATAAGTTATCTTCCCTCAATCTCTCACACTTTTTCTTCCCTCAAGATGTTCTGTTTCATACTTTAGTCAGCATAGAACGACCTACATATTTTTGTGGTTACTGTGAATGTTTAAAAGCTCTGTTCTTCACTGTGTCGATTTAATCCGAATCTCAATCTGATACGCGAGTATTATCCTTAAAAGTAAATTCCATGGATTCTTCGTTGAGATAACAACTTTCTACGCGATCTTTCGAAGAAAAATATTAGAACACTGGGAAGAGTTACTCCTGATTCGGCTATCGGTCAGACAGCCAAAGAGAGAAAAGCTGTTCCACACACAATATCGGAATTACCGATATGTTCGTAGCTCCCTTTCACCCCGCTCCTAAAAAACATCAGCCGATTTAATAATAATTAAATTTAATAATTTCAGACTGTTCATGATCACACATGCGTGCGCAGCACGCAGCACGCAGCACGCTAAGCGTAAAATCCGCTATGTTCATTTGAAGGCGAACACGAAGGCAGCATAATTGATAAACTGGTTCGAGAGCAGTCAAAGTACGTTTGATTTCGCAAACGATGTACGGAGGTAGACTTTCGTAAGTGATCTAAGGGACTCACGTAATTGGTTAATGGTCGATTAAATGACAAATTCCTAACACGAAAGTGACATATCGATAGGTTAGCCGAGCGATTAGACAGTTCTAGCGAAGCGTCCTCCGCGTCGTCAAGGAAACCAGATTACGTTAAAGCTACCGTATCACGTACTGTTAACCAACCTCTGGGCCTCATTGACGATTGTCTGTCACGGAAGTCTCTTTAGCACGTTCCCCTAAAGCGGCGCTGCTTACGCGGCAATGCACGACTCTCAGTATACATGAATTTCACGAAACGGCCATCAGTTTCAAGTAACCTACGGCGAAATATATTGCGATACGTGTATCGATCTTTAGATTTCACGAGATAGCGTAGTTCGCGTTTTGATGCGCTAACTTCGGGACATAGGGTCTTTAGGATATACGAGATATCTTGCAACGTCGGTGTTGTTACGAATAACGACAGATAAACGAATTATTAAAAAAGAGTCATAGGACTTTGCTTACCGATTACGTCTGTGTTAAGTGATTCGTGCGAAAACCTCAACTTCCTCATCGCCCAGATCACCTATTCTGCACGAGAGATGATTCGCCAGCAAGGTAATCAGAAATACAGGTATAGCCATAGCTGAAACCGCGATTTTTGTGTTGACGAAGATAAAAATCGTCGTTAAGCGTTCGATGCTGTTTGGACGTCGCCATATTGTTTCTCAATATTCGGCGCCAATTTTAGAAAACGATAAGGACACCACTGTTGCGCGGACGAAGGAATATAAGTCAGAATTATGGTATTAGTTTTGCGGAGGAGCGCTTACAATATCCTAGATGCGATATAAAATTAGACGTAGGTGGTTATGGTCAGGTGCATTGAAAATATTTTTCATAGAAACAAGGCGAAGAAGGATAAAGTAGAAGGAAATTTTATGGCATTTTGAAGTTAAGAAAATAAAATTTATCAAACTCAAGAATGTTGATATCTATAAAGAGAAATTAAAAAAAGCTAAACTTCAATTAAAAATACTCGTTAAACGTTAATGAAAAAGCAAAGAATTATGCTGGAATTATTATGGTATTAGGAAGAGTAATGGACAACTTTCTGCAGTTTACACAAAAAGAAATGACGCGACCGTTTGCGTGCTGCGTCTTTCGATGCATCAAACTCGCCATGTTAAATCGCTGAAAAAATTAGAGTTGAAACTAATCCGTGAATTATTTATCAAATACAATCGTGGTTCAGGAAAGCGTTCGAATTCTACTAGAAAATATTTATGTGTATATTAGTATATATGTGTATATATGTGTATATATTCAAAATATTTTCTAATCTCATTAGTAACGAGATACGACTATCGCAATTATGTTACTAAAATTGAGAATGTATATAGGAGTTAGAAGATCATTATAGAGACTAAGGAGATATAAGCAAGAGTCATATATTCACTGTATTAACTTATAATTTTCAAGGTTATGTAGTATCACGTTATAACGTACAATGTTATATGGTATTACGTTATAACGTATAACGTTATATAGTATTACCTTTTAACGTATAACGTTATATAGTATTACGATATAACGTACAATGTTATATCGTATCACGTAATAACGTATAACGTTATATAGTATTACGTTTACCGTATAACGTTATATATTATTACGTTTTAACGTATAACATTATATAGTATTACGATACAACGTACAATGTTATATCGTATCACTTTAAATTGTTCAAGGTTATATAGTGTCACGTTACAACGTATAACGTTATGTAGTATTACGTTATAAAGTATAACGTTATATAGTATTACGTTTTAACGTGTAACGTTATATAGTATTACGATATAACGTACAATGTTATATCGTATCACGTTATAACGCACAAAGTTATATCGTATCACGTTATAACGTATAACGTTATGTAGTAATACGTTATAACGTATAACGTCATATAGTATTACGATATAACGAACAAAGCTATATCGTATCACTTTATAACTTTCAAGGTTATATCGTATCACGTTATAACGTATAACGTTATGTAGTATTACAGTATAACGTATAATGCTATATAGTATCACATTATAACGTACAATGCTATATAGTATCACGTCATTACGTTCAACGTTATATAGTATTACCTTTTAACCTATAACGTTATACAGTATTACGATATAACGAAGAAAGTTATATCGTATCACTTTATAACTTTCAAGGTTATATAGTATCACGTTACAAAGTACAATGTTATATGGTATTACGTTATAACGTATAACGTTATTTAGTATTATGTTTTAACGTATAACATTATATATTATTATATAATATTACGTTTTAACGTATAACGTTATATAGTAATACGATATAACGTACAATGTTATATCGTATCACGTTATAACGTATAACGTTATGTAGTGTTACGTTATAACGTATAACGTTATACAGTATTACGATACAACGTACAATGTTATATAGTATTACGTTATAACATAGAACGCTATATAGTATTACGGTTTAACGTATAACGTTATATAGTATTACGATATAACGTACAATGTTATATCGTATCACGTTATAACGCACAAAGTAATATCGTATCACGTTATAACGTATAACGTTATGTAGTATTACGTTATAAAGTATAACGTCATATAGTATTACGATATAACGAACAAAGCTATATCGTATCACTTTATAACTTTCAAGGTTATATGGTATCACGTTACAAAGTACAATGTTATTTAGTATTACGTTATATCGTATAACGTTATTTAGTATTACGTTATAACGTATAACGTTATATAGTATTACGATACAACGTACAATGTTGTATCGTATCACTTTATAAAGTTCACGGTTATAAAGTATCACATTACAACGTAGAACGACATGTAGTATTACAGTATAACGTATAATGCTATATAGTATCACGTTATAACGTACAATGCTATATAGTATCACGTCATTACGATCAACGTTATATATTATTACCTTTTAACCTATAACGTTATACAGTATTACGATATAACGAAGAAAGTTATATCGTATCACTTTATAACTTTCAAGGTTATATAGTATCACGTTATAACGTACAATGTTATATAGTATTACGTTTTAACGTATATCGTTATATAGTATTACGATATAACGTACAATGTTATATCGTATCACGTTATAACGTATAACGTTATGTAGTATTACGTTATAACGTATAACGTTATATAGTATTACGATGCAACGTACAATGTTATATAGTATTACGTTATAACGTAGAACGCTATATAGTATTACGTTATAACGTATAACGTTATATAGTATTACGATGCAACGTACAATGTTATATAGTATTACGTTATACCGTAGAACGCTATATAGTATGACGTTATAACGTATAACGTTATATAGTATCACGTTATAACGTACAATTGCGATATAGTATCACGTCATTACGTTCAACGTTATATAGTATTACGTTTTACCGTATTACGTTATATAGTATTACGATGCAACGTGCAATGATATATAGTATTACGTTATAACGTATAACGTTATAGAGTATTACGATATAGATTAAAACATTATATAGTATTACAGTATAACGTATAATGCTATACAGTATCACGTTCTAACACATAACGCTATATAGTATTACGATATATCATACTATTTTATGTAGTATCACGTTATAACGTACAATGCAATATAGTATCACGTCATAACGTTCAACGTTATATAGTATTACGTTTTAACCTATAACGTTATACAGTATTACGATATAAAGAAAGGACGAAACGTTGTATAATTGTTATAGTTTTCTGGAAATTGCAGTTTTCCATTGTTTCTGTCTTCATTATCTTCCTATCCATAGCAGGAATGTGTTAATAGCTTGGAGCCGCGTTTTCTTCGCCTTACGAGTAAATCTCATAGTGCTTCGTATGCTTGGGTGGAAGAAAATGTGTCGAATTAAGGTATTGGATCGAGGCATTAACGTTCGTTTGAGAACTGACGAATTTCAGTTGGAGTTAGTCGTGTTCACGAGATACTGAATATTTAAATGGCTATTTCCACTAAAATCCTTTGTAACTTTTATAACTTCTGTCCGCATAGTCGGTCGATGAATGCGTGCAGTCAGTGATCAAAAATTCTTATCGCGTCTATGGTTCGTTAATTATACCACTGATTGAGTTGAACTAGTCACTTTATGGTACTTTTATTCATCCGTTGAATAAGTTTGTTTCTATTTCTTTAGAATTACTCTTTCTCGTTCTGATTCTCGCATTAATCATTTTTTCAATTATCATTGAATCAATTTTCATCTATGATTTAACATGTTCCTGGAAATGCATTAAACATAATATTTTATATCAGTTTTATGTTATAGACACTTACTTTTTCTGCTTGTGTCTGTTATACAACTTCGTGCAAAAATATTTCTTGTTCTATTTACCTTTACCCAGATTCAAGCTCACATTCTATCCATTTTTTGAAGCCGTAGGCAGTCTTGTCTCGATCTATTAACGTTCTGTTTTAAAAACTGTACGGTCTTGTCTGAATCCCTGCAGGTTTTGTTCTATTTCAACCTATTGTTACGTATACTCGGTTTTGGTCCAGTTTAGACTTTCGTACATCCACAGGTCATAGATATGGAGGGCAAGTTTAATGGTGTGGTTATTAAAAACCTAAAAGTTAAAAGTCTTTCTTTTTTATTAAAACAAGACCAAGATCGATGCATGAAATTTTAAAGATCAATGCAGGGTTAACTACTCCCATCAGCCAATAAATAGCTGTTATAATGTAATCTTAAACTTAAGATTAATAATCTGTGGAAGACACAATGTTTATGTTAAAATAATATTCAGTGATATTTATTAAACAGAACTACAGAACCAAATGTATATGAGCGAGTGATATAATTAACAACGTATACAAGAATTGTTGATTGTTAGTCAGTTATTCTCAGACTCCTGGAGGGAGCACGGAGGAGTCCCACTCACATTCACCGGCCACGGCGTGTTCGGGGAGTACCTGCTAAAAGTTCAAAGGGAGGTGACGTCCATCTGTCATCACTGCCAAGAAGAGGAAGACACGGCACAGCACACACTGGAGCGCTGCCCAGCATGGGGAGAACCGCGCCGCGTACTACGCCTCACCATCGGCGATAGGCTAGCCCCTGAAGCGGTCATAAAGGCCATGACGAGGGGCCAACAGGAGTTAGCCGCCGTCTGCAACTACTGCGAGCAGTAGCAGGTGCGCGACCGCGGCACCACCACTACCGCCGTCATAGAAGAGCGCAGCGAAGGAGCCGTCAGACTGAGGAGGGTCTGGCCCCCCTCAGACTCGCACGACTGCCCAGGGAATGCGGCACCAAGGGGGAAATGTGGCGTGTTTCGTCGGTGATACTAATTCTTGCACGACACGACAGCTGCGAGGCGGGACGTGCAAGCGAGCTTGCCCTTGTCAGAAGACTAATTCTGCTTCCGAAACTTCTATGAATACTGAGCGTGTGCGGTGTAAAACTGTTCAACTTAGAAGACGCGTAACATAGAATTAAATTTGCCACTGAAGGGAAAAGAAACTAGATCAAACTTTCAAACTGTTCTAGAGGAAAGAAGCAAAGGAAGGCCGTACTCTCCTGAGACGTCGGAATTCTTTGAGAATTAACAAGAAATCAATTTTTCCTCTTTCCCTCTTAAATTTTACACGATTAAATAGACTAATTAGATAAACAAATTTTACCTAACCCATGTTACTTTGTTAGTCTGGTAACTATGTACAGACAACTCGAATACGTCTGATCATGCACGGGTTTATACTACTGCTGGAAAATATTGGTTTACTCTACTGCAAAGATATTGACTGAAATAACGTACGTACGTCCTTGGTGTGCTGCCTAAATGTCTCCGCGATACTTTTCAAAGGTGTTTTTCTCTCCCTTTCAATAATACCATGCAAAGTGGTACGTATGAAAATGGTGGCATAACGATTACATGATATCGAGTATTCAAAGCCGCGCGATCGTTTTCGAACAAATTGTTCGAACGATTCCTTTTTATAAGTCTCTTTCGGTAAAAGCACAGCTAAACTTTGTGACGTCTCAGAACAACACGTCTCAGCAATCGGTGAATTTCAACTGCTTGGCTTTTGTCTAGGAATATTAAAGCGATGCAATTTTCGTTAAAAAGCGAGTAACAGGCTCGAAGGAAGAGGCGAACGAAGCGTGAAAACGAGCAAGATGATTACCTTTTTCTTTCGACGAAGGTAAATAATAATATTTAGAATCGTGGAGTAGAAGGAAGGAAATTGCACAGAAGAATACTTAAATATAGGGAATACGTAGTTAATACGAAATTATATTTAACGGTAAAAAATTCAACTTCTGATGATTAATGTAGATTCTATTGTGATCTCGATGTACATTTTTATAGCTTTTAAGAAGTCTTACTGAGAATTTTATTTATATGATCTCGTATCGTACAATTAGTCTTACCAAATTACCTTTTTGAATTTTCATTGCTGACAGTACAGATAAACACAGTAGCATTTTAACACAGTAACATATACGATTTAAGCAATTAAGAAAAAAAAAATAAAATAAAATAAAAAGAGGAAAAAAAAGATTTTTTTGACGTTTTAATTCAGGACGTCCCCTTCTATCAGAAAACTGTTACTTTCTTTTGAGAAGATGTAAATATTTTAGAGGCGCATGTTTACGAATACCTGTATTAACATATACGTTTAATGATTTAGTTTAACGCTACTACTCATTTAATAGCGTATGTTCAGTAATTTGTAGATCTTCGAAGATATTAATAATAATCATAATTTTTAGTTTCTTGTGCAAGATAATTAAGTCATCTGAAAACATCAGATACGATGATATATTTACATTACAACAAAATTATAAGCCGTCACTGAAATTCTTTCTATAGTATTGTCAGCAATTATCTTCTTTTAAGTTTAATATATATTCTAGTATATCTCCTTTTAATTCAAATTCTAAAGTATTTAGCATTTTCTTTGGCCTGTAACGCGTTTAATGTTATATTTAATGTTTCCTTTACACTTTATACAATTGAAATTTCATAAAACTTGTAATATTTTGCAAAATTACAAAAATAAATAATTTTATACAAAACATTAGAGTAGAGATCACAGATAAATGTTAATAACTATAATAAATGCTAATCTTTCACTAACATATTGTTTCCTAACTTGAAAACCAAAGCCGACGGAAAGTTATTGAGAATGAAAATCTTGATAATATATTTCGCAGTCATTTAAATCGGTGAGGTCGACATTCCTAATAATTAAATTCTTAATAATTATGTTCAGTTAATTAATTGCAATTGTAATTTTTTTTTCGTTTAATAAGGCAAATTATAAAGAAATCGAGAAAGAAAGGAGGAAAAAGAAGCTAGTTTGTGTATTGTATTTCTTTCTATATCATATGATTTTATAAATATAAAATTTATTCCAAATCAAGTTTTGCACAGGTAATTTACGTATCCAGCGGCTTTGGCAGGTACTCGCACTGATAAATATCCGCTGATATACAGAGTGGGAAACATAAATCGTTTGTATGAAAAGAACTATACAGGTGTTATGCAAGTTATGCGATATGGAGGAATACACACAGCGGTAGATAATGCTTTTTCTGAAAGCCATGTTTGAAATAAGATTTCAAGGTCATCATTATTTTTTTCTGGGACCATATATTTGTTTAATACATTAATCGATCCATCTCCATATTCCCTGTTAGTAGTCGCTGCGTTGGTTTTAATAAAATTTATTATCTCTTCTCGTCTTGAACGTATATCGGACTCGGTGGAACGTCCAATATCATACTTTTTTGCTATGGTTCTACGAGACATTATTGTTTAAGAACGTTTCGAATGTAAATACCACACTGAAATGTTCTGACGCGATTTTACTTCAGCAGTTACAGTTGTCAACAATTTTGATTGGGGGAAACAGATACAATGTGGATTATATACGTAGTTAGCTATATACGTATATATGTATATGAAATGCACTATGGAGAATTATATAACTTTCTGATGATTGAACATTCGGATAATGCATGTATATGATGTATAATCGAGATAAAATTGTATATCTAAATAACATTCGATTAATAAAATAATGTTCGGCCAAGAGTTGATAGAAGCAAGTAGCATGAAAATGAGTATTTATTATGCGAATAATGAGAACAATTTTTTTTTGTAACTAGTTTGTAAATAAATGGTTTTTTGTAACTGAATTTATACCTCTATCCATTTTATAAACGGTATCCTTTTCAACAAGACTAACAATTTATTGTTTCTGTGAATATTGCAAAGCTTGTTTTCATGGTTTTATTACTCGAGTGTTTTTACGTAATTTTGTAAGAGCAAAAGATAATGGTTGTAACTACAATGATAAACAACCAAGTCCGGGTAAGTATGTTTGCATTAATTGCTTGGTCCAAAGTTTAATCTTTGGGTTACAGGAAATAGCATGCATTATATGTCATAAGGTATTAGAAAGCCATTAGGAAAATTTTAGTGGGCTCTAGGGAGCAAGTGAAAGGATTAACCCCCTGTGTGGAGTGGAACATTCCGACGACTCATGGAAACTTTGGAACTGCAACTAAATGTAATTGGCAGGTATACGTGACCACGTGGGGTCCTTAATTTTAAAATGCGCGATGGTGGGGGTAGTGCCGAAAACCTTGGTATAAAAGGACGGTTTCAGACTTGTTGCAGTTGTCAGTCTTCCCTCGGTAGTTGTGTTGTTGGTCATGAGTTTCAATCATTATAAATAAATCAATATAACAAATAAAGTCTCATAAAATTTTTAGAGTTCGTGCTCGTGTTAACTAATTCAACTATTCGTGTAGTAATCGTGCAAGTGAATTGATATCAAGTCGATATCACGACGAGCGAAGGATCAAACGCGGATAGTACCATCGTATATATCGAAGAAAAGTGTATTGTGAACGAATCGAAACAGTGAAAGTTGCGGAGTTCAAAGATAAACTCCAGTAAGAAGAAAAAACTGCAAAAGCGTGTAAGAGCTTTCATTGCCTTGGAAATCGAGCATGGACGAAGAAGACGAAGAGGCAAAAGATGAAGGACGAAGAGCGCAACGAGTTTGAAACACACGTGAGAGTCGACAAGAGGAGCGCTCTCGTCTTAATATTCAGAGCTGGTAACAACGTCAATGTGCAAAGCTGGTTGCTAGAAATTGAGGAAACGTGCGACCTTTGTGGCTGGATTGACACGTAACGGAGTAATGCACGCGAAGAGACTTTTACGCGTTCGGCAAAATTGTTCGTCGACTATCAAATGTGCTTTAAAAGTTACAAAATAACGAAGGAAATATTGAGTACCGAGTTTCCACAAAAAGTAGACGCGCACAAGGTGCATAAGGGATTGTCGTATCGAACCAAGGACACCGAGACATACCAATAGTACGTCTACAAAATATTCGGCATACCTAAGCAAGTGCATATGGACGAAATTCGTGACCGACAAAATAATACTGTATGGCGCCAATGATATTCGGAAATTGAAAGAGAAGTTCGCCCTGAGGAAAGAGGAAAATCAAGCGGGTTGAAGAAAAATCCAAGAGGACGAGTCGCGACAGAGCTGCGTAGAAACCAGTGCAACGGTGTTTTCTGTGTGAAAACAAAGATCATCTAAGTACGAAATGTCCAACAAAAGGCAAAGGTACTAGATGTTTCAAATTTCAAGAGTACGAGCACATCGCATTGCAGTTTAACAATGTAAGTATATTCTCTGAGGAGGCGTCTAGTGTGTCGCAATTATTACTTACTTATTCTTTTTAATTTTAATTTTAATTATTATTATTATAGTAGAGACGTTAACTCTTCGTCAAACGTGCGCGCGCGTAGTATCAAAAAGTAATGTTCACTAGTTAAAAATCAAAGAAGTCTAACAATTATTTAAGTGGTCAATTATATTTTGCGGTAATGATTTTGCTTAACGATTTTTCATATTGATTATACAAAAAACAAATTAAAGGTATTAGATTGTCCGAAAAGTTTCTCTCGTTTCATAAGGTGATAATAGATGAACAACAATTTCTATTTTATATTCTTTTATTGAATTAGGTATGATCCATTCCGTCATATTTCTATTATTATTTTCGTGCATAATTCTAATATAAAATAGAGAAATTAATATAAAACAAATAACACTGCGCATCTATTATTTCCTTATAAAATGAAAGAAACATTTCGGATAATCTAATATATATTAAATGTTTATTATATTTAGTTTTTATATTCAGTTTTTTATATTTGAAACTTTATTTAGTTATAAACGATAGTGTAACTTTTTAATTAATTTTAATATCACTAAATTGGTTATTTTATTATATACTGTACTTTATAAAAATAGAAATAGTAGTATAATTAATTGGGAATAATTTCAGGTAAACAACAACTCATAATATGAACAAGAAAACAGAAACAGCGTTGCTAAACTGAAAAGATGCGACGCTGGAACGTCGAAGAGTTCTTTAGTATCTTCGAGCGAAAATTTCGAAGATGAACGAACGTCCTTGATCATACCCGTGAGCAGCGAACTTTCGAAGATGCCGAACAAAAGGTCGGAAGAGACACTGCTACTATTGCAAGAAGTGGAGCTTCAGAATTTACAAAAGTCGAGGATACTGTTAAAGTCTCGAAAGCACATCGACTCCAGCTCATTAAATTTGTTGGATAAAGCTGAATCTCCGTGCAAGGATAGTCCACTAGTGATGAAAATCTAAGTTACACGAGCCGAAGTGAACCGCAAGATTTCGAGGTTGTCCACTGTACGAGCAAAATGAAAAAATCCGAGCAGACAACTGAAGCCGATCACGCAGCGTCAATTTCAACAACACCAGCGAGCACAATGGTATGTCGGAGGTTAAAGACTATAAAATTGTTCGTGAGGAAATCCGAGAACCTGTAGGCAAAATATAGATAGACGTAGGCGTTGAGGTTAGAAGAAGGTTATATAGATTTTTAAAAATAAGATTATATTTTTCCATGCATTGATCGAAGTAGTTTGTCATTCCTTCTAAAGAAATATTAGTCTGTTATGTCGAAAAACTATAACCTTCTTTTAAGGAGGAGTAAATATTTTAGAGACGTGTGTTAACGAGTACAAACTTTATTGTGTTTAATGATTTAGTTTAACGTTACTGCATATTCAATAGCGTATATTCAGCAATTCGTAAATCTTGGGAAATACTAGTAATTACAATTAGTTTTCTCTTCGTTTAATAAGATAAATTATAAAGAATACGAGAAAGAAAAGAGGAAACAAGAAGCCAGTCTGTTTATACGTATTTGTTTCTATATCATATAATTATATAAATCTAAATTTAATTTCAATTCAAGTTTTGGTACTAGTTGTCCCAAGTTTGGTACCACAAGTTGTCGGTACTAATAATCGGCACAGTTATAAAAGTTCCATATTTCGATACTTTCAATATAAACGGTGTGTCAACTTTGATGAACAGTAACATGTTCAATGAATGGTTGTATATATCATATAATTATATAAATCTAAATTTAATTTCAATTCAAGTTTTGCATAGATTATTCACGTATCTAACGGTTTTGCTAACCGATAAATATTCGGTGATATACAGAATGGGACACAAATCGCAACATCTAAATATTTTCGTTTTTAATAATTGTATGAAAAAAAACTACACAGGATGAAGTTGAAGTTTTCTGAAAGTCTTCTTTTAAATAAGATTTCAAGGTCATCATTATTTTTTTATGGGACCATATATTTGATAATACATTAATCTATCCATCTAGATATTCTCTATAAAGATTTAGTTTAACAGTTACTTTAACTCTAATTTCTCAAATTGGAGGTATAAAAGGCAAAGAGGACGTAAATACAAGACCGTTTCGCATCTTTCCTTGTCTTCCATATATTGTTGAATCTTGTTTATCGTAATTCATGATAATAAATAGGATAATAAGTAGGAAAAGAGCTTTCCGTATACTAGTGTCATATATTTCAAATCAAATAGTACAAACGAACAATTGGATGCTACATAAAATCTTACGCGTTCCATAGCTTTCTTGTCACATATTATATTTCTTAATATATTTTTTAATATATATGTCTTCATATAAATAGTCTCTCCGAGTTAATTTCATTTTGTAGTTCAAACCATCTAAGTCTTTTCTTGAGAGCTTTTGTAAAGTATATCTTCAAAGTTGTCGTCAGTAAATTCGCCCGTTCCTTAGCCAGAGTTTCATTTATAAAATCTTGAAGAATATCGTTGATATCTACTTGTATGTCGTTATTATGTTTTTTTATTAATTTGAAACCAATTCATCATAGCGACTCTGTCGCATCCTCCGCATATTGATAATCTATTCAGGGTTGCAAGTTCTTCATCTATATCCTTCTTTATTATTTCGAAGTCTTCCGAACTTTGTTCGCTTTCATGCTTCAAACGCATGTCCCACTCATTTTTCAGTATTACATTGCTGACACTTGACGCATCATATACCATGCGACAACAATCGCTCATGTTTAATTCGTAATGGTTATCTATCAGTTCTTTCTCTGTACTGCAGTTAGATAATGAGATTAATGTTTCCGGGAATTATTTTCGGTACATTCGCTTGAAACATACGATTATTCCATGATCCATTGTTTGTATGAGCGATGCAACGTCAAATAGAAAGTACCTGATTTTAACAAATTCATCTTTTGTACTTATTATCCTGTTATTGTGATGCGCATCAGAGTTATCTACCAACAACAGAGTCTTCTTTCTGTGTCCGTTTTTAGTTATCTTTCTTTAACTGGTTTTAAGAAATATAGATCGAACCATTCATGGAACATGCAACTGTCCATCAAAGGTTTGATGCTAGCTTTGTAGATGATTGACAGATCGTTTATATTGAAAGTATCGAAGTATGTAGCTTTTATAACTGTGCCGATTATTAGTATCGGCAACTTGTGACAATCGGTAATATCTTCACAAAGAAATGCAGTAATTTAATCCTTGCGTATTTTTTGGTTTGCTGTCGATACCTCGCTGTGAAAGATCAAAGTTTTTTCTTGTACTGATCTTCACATTAGTTTTGTGTTATCGACATTGTAAACTTTCTCCGATGTGTCATCTTTTCGTTTTGCAGAAGTTTGTTAAAATCAGCTTTAAAGAAATGCTCTGTAGCTTTACTGCGTTCCGAAAATCTTTATTGATATTCTCTTCAAGCGGATGTCAATGAATATTTTTGGAATCCAAATAAGGCTACAGAGGATATGATCAAAGCTGATTTCTGCAATTAACCTATCGACATTTCTTATATGTTGATTCCTGCCATGTCCGGTCAAAATGATCTTTTTTTAAGTAATAATTTAGTAGTAGTTTAGTAATAAGTAGATTAGATTCTGTTACGACCGTTCGCGGAGAGACGCGGTCGCGAGGAAAACGCGTCAGCGAGAGGCGTAAATTCTCGCTACGATTCGGTTAATCGACGCCGCGAAATAGTTGTTCCCCGTGTTTCGATCAGGATAACAGGGGTGCTTAATTGACATCAACTCTGCGTTAACAGGTTAATATATGGTATGTATTTAACAATAGGTTATACATTCTATGCGTTACAGCAGTATGAACCGACTTGAAGATATCTCTGGATGTGATAGTTAGATCTTGCGAATCGAGTGTTTGGACGACGAAAACGGACTACCCTGAGAGTGAAGATGCTATCTCAGAGAAGAACTAGGAATGGATGTGTCTAGCACACGGGATCATCCGATTTGTTGGACAGTTTCTTGACCAGGAAAGTGAGAGTGATATCTTAAGTGTCTTCCGGATACAAACCAGGTCTTAGAAAATGCTCTCGTAGAAAGGGCCGTTGTTTGACCTGTTAGACTTTGTTGCGAGTGTCTAAGACTTATGGTCCAGGCAGGTGCGGACATATGGCTGCCATATGCGGTGCAAGGTCCCGTCCAGGTAGAGAGTCGGTCGACGTAACAGATTTGAAAGAAGATCAATGACCAGCAGTGGTATGTTTAGTATTTAGAAAACTTCTGCAAGACGAGAGGATCACATTGGAGGATGCTGACATTGCCGATAATACAAGACTAATGTTGAAAAATCAGTGCCGGAAAAAGCTATGATCTTTCGCAGTGAGAAATCGACAGCAAAACAAGAAACACGCAAGGATCAAGTTATTACATTTCTTTGTGAACATATTACCGAATGCCACAAGTTGTCGGTACTAATAATCGGCACAGTTATAAAAGCTACATACTTCGATACTTTCAATATAAACGGTGTGTCAACTATCTACAAAGCTAGCACCAAGCCTTTGATGAACAATAACATGTTCAATGAATGATTCTATCCATATTTCTTATAATCAGTTAAATGAAGACAACTGAAGACGCGTACAGAGAAAAGATTCCGATGTTGATGGATAACTTTGATGCATATTACGATAGCGGGATCATAAGTGCGAAAGATGAATTTGTTCAACTCACGAACTTTCCATTTGATGCTGCACCGCTCATATAACCAATGGATCGTGGAATAATCGTATGTTTCAAGCGAATGTACTGAGAAGAATTGCTGGAAACATTAATCCCATTTACTAACTGCAATACTGAAGACTGAATGAATGGTTCGAAAAATGTTTCTTAAAATCAGTTAATACAGTGCGAGTATTATACAACGTTCAGGTGACAAAAGTTCGGATAATGTATGTATGTATGTATGTATGTATGTATGTATGTATGTGTATATGTGTGTATATAATCCACGTTCTATTGTATATTAAAATAACAAGCAATATTCGACCAAGAAGCAAACAGCATGAAAGTTAGAATTTACTATGAGATTATTGTAAGAATAATAAGAATAATTTTATTTGCAAATAGTTTACAAATAAATGGTTTTTATGGATTATATTATACTTCTCATATAAAATGATTCATACTAGTGCTGTTTGATTCATTTTAAACTTATAATTTAATAGTTGATCTGACGATTTTCATTAATAAAGAATATAGGACGCGATTAATAACTCATTTACGTAAAACTTTTGTACATTGATCCCCCTTTATTTGTATGTATTGTCCACATAACAAATGTGTGAGTGGTATAATTTAACAATTAGTCGCTGTTATGATATAAAGATTATTGTATATGTATAAATGTATCGGTGATTATGAAAGTGGCTTAAGTCACATGTTTTTTGTTTCGAGATAGTTAAAGCTTGAACGCATCATCCGAATTATGTTTAATGATACGTTTCGATTACTCTTACTTTGCAAAGATGGTTTCAAGTTATTGTGATTTAAATAGACATGACGTGAAATAAATGATAAGCTCCTTCCTTTTTTTAGATTTTCCACTTAGATTATTTTCATAATCATCGACACAAATATGTACGTACTGATTTGTTTGTCAATATTACATCGTCAACGTATGATCAAATTTAATTGTATGTTCGTGCTGTAAAGATCTGTACTAACTGTATTTATTAAATTAATATCTTTGTACTTGACATATGTTTTGTTCAAAACTTTAGCTACATGTATTTTAGAGGTGAACAAAAGAAAATAAATGGAAAGTTTATTATATACTACAAATTTTGTGTATTCAATTTACCTAAGAAATGCATTTTGGTACAAAATTATTTATATTTACATATCAGTATAATTTTTTTCGCTAAATATAAATTTGCAGTAAATATCTTGCAACGTACGTATATTTATATACGTATATTACGTATATTTTCAGATTGGGTTCAAATTTTGCAAAATATAGTCTTGGTAGTCGTGTCTCGTAATAGTGGCAGCGAAATAGCAAAATGTTAAAATACGTACAATCTTCAGATAAAAGCTTTTTTATAACAGGAATACGAATACTTTTGCAAGTCACTGTATATGTACAGCAGGCGCGACAGATAGGCAAATACTTATATATACACAGAAATAAAAATTAATGAAAAAATTCATGATATAGCAATAATATTTTCCCAAGATAGAAGTATGTGCATACTATCATTAACTAATATTAATGTTAATATTATCTCCTCAGATTTCATTTTTATCCAATAATATCTTGTAATCTATTTGGTATATTTTTTTATTGAAAAAAAAAATACATTGTTTTCTGTTCTCTTTTTAAAGATTCCTTGAGATATTATTTTAATGATGTACGATATTGGTGCATCTATTTTCCAAGTTCCTATCATACGTGTTCATTTATGTGATTGTGAAAGACTAGCTATTGTTTGGTAAGTATGCACGTAGACGTCATTGACGCATTATACGTTACATTGTACATTGGATCATGACCTTATTGGGAATAAAATGCGTTTCGAAATCCTAATATGTCAGCACTTTTTTTGTACAAATTGTTCTTTATAATACAGTAGAACGTTTATAGAACGGTTATACAGACTAATTGAAGGATAAGAGTACGGATAAGAATTTTCGAACTTTCGGATAACAAAATAGACACTTCGTTGATGTTTATCTTTATATTTGTATTTCAAGGAAGAACATGGAATTAAAAAAATACGGAATGCAACTAACGAAACTAAATATTTGACTAAAGATTTATTGATTTCGAATCCTTTTAGCTACGTAATCGCTCAACTTCCCTTGCAGATTTAATTCGATAAAATTACATTTCTCTTGTACCTCGCATTATCCGAACCCCACACCTAAAGCCTAAAATACTTCAAAATGTTAGGAATTTCATTGCTGTTATATTCGTGTTCCAATTCATTATTCCAAGCACACATAACAATGGTACCATAGTCAATTATTGAAGAAGTTTCATCACATTGCAACCGTTCTACCACGTCGCGTCGACATTATCACAATCACTGAATCCTGGTATTGTAGTCAATGCAGAAGGAGCTTCTTTTATATCTTTCGTAATATTATCTTCCATTTCTTCTTTATGGTGTCTTCAGCGTAGTTTACTAGCTTTTTCGTGTTCTTTTTAGCGTCGTACATTTAATACCCAAACAAGTTTACGTCGCCGTATGACAGCAATCCTTTAAAAATTGCTTGCAAAGCTGTATGACCCGTCCGTCGGTATTATCGTTGGTTGTAACAAATATTTTTCTATAGAAGATCGAATTGTTTGTGTACGAAACGTGTTCGGATAATCGTGATTTCATTGTATAAATTTTTATTTTCATGCGTGAAAAAGAACGTGTTCGCAGCTGTTAATCCGAACATCTCGTTTGCCGTTGAATGGGAAAGAGTTTTTGCGCAATTTGCAGAAAATCTCCATGTGCCGTTGTATCTTCCTGCTGAAACTAGTGCTTACCGTGTTCCCCGGTATCAGGAAATTCTAGCAATATACATGTATCTCCCAGTGACATTCTCCTCTTACTTACTGTCACATTCCGATTATTTTCCTCAAAGTAAGGTTCAATGATACCGAAAGGCGAAACTTGACGCTCAGTTGTTACTTCGACATTAAATTGAACAAGACTTAGCCTCTTTACAAATCTGAGATGAATTCAATACAGAGAATCCTACGCAACTGGGCCAAACTGTGTTTTTAAAACTTGTTCTCTTCGCTCATTCTTCACGTTCGTATTCTATGAATACAGAACTTACGCAATTAATATTACTCATTATGTATTATACATATATTTTACTAATTTTTGCCTACCGGCTATAGGATGATATTGATCTATATAGATTTCTCACATACGCTCTCATTCAACTTCAATATACACCCTATACTAGACTATTACCTATTGTTCATTACGATTTAAAATTTGCTAAATCATTTTGATTTATTAGCAGATATAGAATATTTATGTTGTCTTCCGCTGCATCAAAAATATTTTCCCATTTTTCCTTCGCCTTCTTTCACACAGATTATTATACGAGCTACTTTATAATACTTTTGCAATTGTTTCATTGGAAACGCGTTCCATTTCGAAAAGAATACATTTACTCTAGGAACCCTTATCTTAAATTTCACTACTTCCTCTAATAATGTAATGTTTCTTTATGATAAATTTTATAGTTTCTTTTTATCTTAATCTGCTTCGTTTTCTATTCCTATCCTTTCATTCCTATCCTTTCATTCTTATCCTTCTTATAATCTTCCCTGTTATTGTATAACTTGTATAAATAATGCTTGCAATCTTTTTGTAAGATCTTTCGTTTGATAGATAGATATGTTTCATATATTTCTATATACAATAATAAATAAACAAACAAATAAATAAATAAATATATATATATACACACACCACATACAGTCTTCGTGCTTTATAAGAAATTGCAAATATTTCAAATTTATAGCAACATTATATTTTTTCCTACTAACAAACACATAATCGTTATGAATTATTGCATTATAATATATTAAATTTACTTTTGTCCGAGTACAACACTGAATTTCGAAGTTCGATAGTTCCGTGTTTCTTCGTTAGTTTTATTTGTATGAGATTTCTTATCTGTGATTCGTGAATAGTGCAAGGTGTTCAAGGATGATTTGCCACGAACACCGTAGCGTTATGCTACACCTCTGGATCGTTGAAGATCTGCAAAAAAAGTAGCCACAAAATTGACCTGGACCTTGAAGTTCCAGGCAATATTTTTTTTTCATTGCATCGTATCCTATTCATCGCGAGGATAAAAAGTGTCGGAGGAACCGTGTAATTCGCAACTCATCCGTTCTCTTGGAAAAGAATGTTAGTTCTAAACTAAAAAAAAAGTTTCATTGCTTTTCCAGCTCGCTTTATTTTTAATACGCTTACATCTTGCAGTCAGACGCAGGAAAAATAGTTTTTATAGTCTAATGTCGCTGGTAAATACCTCAGAGTCACCATTATATATCCCGTGTCCTCCTTCTTTTCTTTCTTTCTTTCTTTCTTTCTTGCTGTTTAAGCAGCGCCGGACTCGCATTTCTACATTCCGTGCATGCTCCTACCGAAGAGTACGCATTGCCTTTAGACAATGATAAAATTGGTGAATCAGTCGATGATAGTGCTCCACCTATCTCACACTAGTCGACCGATACACAATTTTTTTAATGAAATATTTAGATCGTGTATCGTCTTCTAACTGCTGTCTTTTTTCTTTTTTTTTTTTGCGGAAGAAAAAAAATTTTTTAGAATCTCTCAAAGGTAAACTATTCTACATCTGCGTTACTGGCTGATTAACGCCTTGTTCTTTTATGATGTGTGAATTTCGTACAATATAGCATACGTAATAATTATGTCGATAAACGGATCTATTTGACTTCGTCAAGTCAAACATCGAAATTTAAAAAAGTTATTCCATATTTACAAGCTTGACGCTTGCAGTAGTCCGCAGTTATTTTATATATTTACTGATCGTGGGTTATACAGTTGGGGTAACGAAAGGTTCCCGATAGATTTTTCGATACGTAAACAGTTTTTAACTAATAGATACGTAGATATTATGGTCGCGTGACAAGTGAAGCAAACATTCGTGACAAATAAAGATCGTTTATTGTTTTGTGACAGAAATTGGTTTTTATTTAATTATTTTCGTCGTCGCGTTTATACAAATGACATGATGACAAAATATTACCAAAGATTTACAATAAAATACGTAAATCTATTTACATTATGAAATGTGTACAGAATTATCTTATAAAGCAGTCGGAAAATCGTGAATAATATTTTCATCTATAATATATATTATTTATAATATATATATATAAAATAATATATATATAATATGTATAATATATATAATATATATATATAAATATATATATAAATAATATATATATATATTATTTATATATATATATATAAATATATATATATATTATTTATATATATAAATAATATATATATATATTATTTTACACTTTTAGCTGGAATATCCGAAACGCAATATTAGTTGAAACTTGTTTCAGATATCCCATTTAAAACATCAAGCGAAAATTTTCCCACGCATCCGTATGTACTATTCGCTCTTCGCACAACGATGAATTGCGGTTTTCGCGATAACCATCACGCGATTGTATCGCTTGACAGATTTCTTAGATTACGTGCAGGTTTGCATAACCATTTGTACGTTTGCTTTCCTTATTGAATCGTGGGATTTTTCACATTGTTTACTGTTCCCTCGTTCGTAAATTTATTTCCTAATTTACCGATAATTATCCGCATTACATCTTCTTTGAATTCCTTTCATATCGAACAATGTACAATGGTCTCACGAACTACAGATGCACGCACGAAAAATTAATTCAATCGTTTTCAAAATTCTTAAGAGAAATGGCTATTTGAAAAACACGCAAGATGTTGCGCTCTGCTTTATTTTAGCGAATAATACGCGACATAGTAAGCATCGATGCACCATGACGTATTACTTTGGCGAAACTCCAATATTTTGGGATATGGTTCGAAGCAAGTGCGGTTGCTCACGAAACTACTCGAACAATTACGATAGAAAATTTGTACAACGTAAGCAGAAAGATATTCGGCTGCTTGCCGCACGGATGTTTTTTTCGATTAAGTTAGCCAGGCCTTCGACGAATACTTCCTTCCAAACTTCTGCAATCAGAAATAACTATCGCTTGCGATAAATATATTATGTTCGTTATACAACATTTTTTGAAATTTCATTAACACTGCTCCGACACGCGATTACCGCGATCGTACGGGTAAAATATAAAGTCAGTCCGAAAATGTATTAAAAATGATGAGACATTTATTAGAAATCGCCCACTCGGTAAAAAATTAATGTACAGTATAAATGGTGGTTTTAAACGTATAATTAATGCCACAATCGGTCTCACTAAATGTTCTGACATATTAATGTAACAAATGATCGACTTGAAATACTTGGGTGATCTTTGTGGTGTGTATGCTTGGGTTAAATATCTTATATCTGTTATACACATATTCAGATTCGTTTCAAATTTTATCAGTATATACATAGTCGTGTGTCATTAAATTGCTAATGAAATGCTAATGAAATTTCAAGATGTTCCTTACATTCGACATCGTATATCGATAAAAATTTCTGTAAGTGTTCAAATACTTTCGCGAGCCGCTGTATCTTTGTCTAGATGTTAATTACTGGGCTATAAAGAAGATATAACGCTGAAACTTGGAATTTGGAATATCGATGGATATTAAAAAAAAAAAAACAAAAAACAGAAAAAAAGAAAAAAGAAAAGAAAAAAAATGAAATAAAATAAGAAAAAAAAAGATAATTAAAAAAGTGATCGATTTGGCGAAGAAAGTTCGTGAAAGAAAAAACTATTTAAGTGTTGTAAGAAATATTTACTTGTTGCAGGCTGCCTGAATTTCTTATGAATTTAAATTTGCCAACTTTTCTGACTTTGTATTAAACAAAGTTCAGACCGGCTTTTGACTATATCACATCCTTGATTTGCTGATGATATTTCAAAAATTGTTCGCGTGAATTAAGGTGCAGATAATCACCTTATCCGTTATATATATCGTGTTATCACTTTCTAATCACGGAGATCAGATCCTTCTTGAGCTCTCCTTGTAAATCTTGAATTAGCCACGCTGGTCCACGACTGTCGCGCAACCAATTACCTGCCAAATTAATACTGAAACGACTCTTTCAGGATAGAGTCTTGAGTCCTGAAGGTGCCGCGACGGTTTAATTTATTATGTAGGATGAACTTTATGCTACCGAAACGATGTCGTGGATAATTCAATTTGGCGAGACGATTTCTTGATTACACGATTACACGATTATCAAGTCGATTTTCTAATAACAAACGATAGAACTCTGTCAGGGTTTCGAACGACTCTTGAGGGACGAAATGACTGTTTTATCGTTCGATATGATTCAGTTGATGATCGGACTGATTCTTTCGACGATTCTCTCTCGTGACGATCGAAGCGATTCTTGTAATAATTGAAATGATTCTTCCTGACGATTCGCGCGATTTTTACTTGCCTATATTAAAACGATGAAGTTATTAATTAATTAAAGCAGATATTAATTTTGTATCTTTTGTCGACTGGCAGTGTATTTTTGATTATTTAACATTAGTTTTATTTGAATACAATACTAATAATCTGATTTTTTACTTTGCAGGGCCGACATACCAAAACTGGACAATTGGCAGCCATCAAAGTTATGGACGTTACAGAAGTAAGTAACTGTCTTTAAAACATACTATTGTTTTGTCTCATAACAGTATTTACCTTCTCTATACACACGAAAGTCTACTGTAGCTCGATTTAACACAAATAATATAAAACACTAAATAAGAAATTAATTAACGATTTTCTAACATGACCAAATTTTAACCTTCTATACTTTTACTTTTCTTCTCGGATCGTCTGTTTTTCTTCTACTTTCCTCTACTTACCGATTTCCAGCACCCATTTCATTCCTTTCCTTTCTTCCGCCAGAATTTCTTCTTCCGTTGTATTCATCGCTTCAGACTTTTTACATTCCCTCCATATATGTTGCCATGATTCTTCTTTCTCCTCGCATAATCTACACATTTTCCGATTCACTTCCACCCAGTATCTACTTCCTTCCCATTCATTTCCACGTCTAAAATCTCGCCATTGTTTTCAGCTTTGTGATTTTTCCCTTCTCTTCTCGCTATTTTGCTCTACCTTTGTTTTCCACTTGTTGTATTGTTTCAACGATCTTGATCTCTCTATTTTCTTCCTCCTTCCCTCTATCTTTTTCTTTCCGTATTTCCTTATTCGCTCTTCTATGACGTTAATAGCAACGGTCGTCCTTTGCTTCGCCCATTGATCAGCTTCTTCTTGCTCGTAGAATTCCTGCATTTTTCTCTCCATTTCGTTTTCCTCCTATTCCTGGCTGTTTATCTCTCCTCTACATTCTTTCGGTATTTCATTCTTCGTGGTCGTCTTCATTTTCTCCCGGAATTCTAGAGGTCTGCCTCCAGATTCTTCATTTATTTCCTCTATTTTGGCCTCCTCTTTGACTATATACCCCGGTGTGTATCTAAAATGTTACAATAATAATAATAATAAATATTACAATCGTAACGATTTTATTGTTATGATAACAATAATTATATTAAAGATGTAGAAGAATGACTAATGGTACTTTCTATGTTGTCCATATAGAAACAATGTTCTTTCAGAATGTGTATAAAATTGTAGAGATTAATATATGCGAATAAGTATAAATAATTGCTCGAGTACGTACAGTGGTTCGCAGAAGTATACGTACGCTTACACAAAACTTTTACCGCCGCGTCTTATGGAAGAAACATTTTAATGATACATTAGCGTTATAACGAAACACGCGACTCTCATAATTATATTGGTGTTACGACCGTTCGCGGAGAGACGCGGTCGCGAGGAAAACGCGTCAGCGAGAGGCGTAAATTCTCGCTACGATTCGGTTAATCGACGCCGCGAAATAGTCGCTCCCCGTGTTTCGTTTAGGATAACAGGGGTGGTTGATTGAAATTAACTCTGCGTTAACAGGTTAATATGATATATATTTGAACAATAAGGTGAATATAGATTGTACAATATATGCGTTACAGCAGTATGACCCGACTTGACGATATCTCCGGATGAGATAGTTAGATCTCGCGAATTGACTGCTTGGACGACGAAAACGGACTACTATTAGGGGTAGAACCCTGTTAGACTTGTTGACTGCTCGGACCACGAAAACGGACTACTTTTAGGGGTAGAACCCTTTTAGACTTGTTGACTGCTCGGACCACGGAAACTGACTACCTTGAGAGTGACGATGCTATCTCAGAGGAGAACTAGGAATGGGTGTGTCTAGCACACGGGATCATTTGATTTGTTGATGATAGTTTCTTGACTAGGAAAGTGAGGGTGATAGTTATTGTTTCCATTGGTGGAGTAGGAGGGGGTTTACCGCCCTCGATGGAAAGTTGGTGGTGGGAAGCATCGCACGTGTGAAAGAGAGCTAATCTTAAGTGTCTTCTGGACATAAACCAGAGGTCTTAGAAAGTGCTCTCGTAAAAAGGCCGTTGTTTGACCTGATAGACCTTGTCGCGATTGTTTAAGACTTATGGTCGGTCCTTAAAATGGTTTAGAATACGCGACAGAGAGGTGCGGACATGTGGCTGCCAGATGCGGTACAAGGCCCCGTCCAGGTAGAGAGTCGGTCGACGTAACATCCTCCCCCCGTTGAGAGGATCCCGATCAAATATTACTATTGATTGTGTCGGAGTCATCTGGGGTCGATCTGATCGGCAGTGGTACCAGCCGCTTGATGCTTCGATCCAGGGTGCTCGTTGCGGTTCGAACGGTGGCCGTTCGTATGATGCCGTCTGCACCGGGCTGGACCTTGATTACTCTGCCCAATGGCCATTGCATTGGGGGGACGTTGTCGTCTCGGAGGAGGACGATGGAGCCTTCTCGAATGCCGTGGCTGCCCTTGCTCCATTTATGACGCATGGTCAATTCGTTGAGATACTCCCGATGCTCGCTGGAGACGGCTGGAGTGTCCCTGAAAGCTCGATCTCGCAAACTTGTTAGTCTCCGATGAGGAGGTTACTGGGAGTAAGGATAGGGTGATCATTTCGATCCGGAGATGTCGAAGTTGACGGTCTGGAGTTGAGGGTTGTTTTTGATTCTGATGGTGAGTGTGTTTCGCGTTTTAATTGTATGAAGCTTGTTACTGACGACACGTCTGAGATGTCGTTTGAGGAATTGCTGCTAGCTTCCACAATCCGTTGAATTGAGACGAGATTCCCTTCGTAGAGTACGGCTTACATCTGAAAATTACTGAATTATAGTGATTTGACAAGTTTGTTGTTTATGTCCTTTTCTGAAAGTCCTTTAGTTTCGATCGCTGTGGTTCTCGTCGTTTTAGGAATTTGCGGTTGTGTTTTTGGGCCCAGGAAGTGTCGTTTTGTGCCTTGATCCTGGAGGTATCGTGAAGCACCTCTGCCCATGAAGTGTCGTGGAATACCTCTGCCTAGAAAGTATCGTGGAAAGGAATTCCTATGTTGCCTGATGCTGAGTCGTCCAACACGATGCGGAGTTTCGTTGTTTGGCTGGATTCCTTTATTACGCCATGATGTGGCAGATAATATCCGTCATCAGATGACTGGTCCGTGGTGATTTTAATCATGTGGCCTAATTCCACATATTCCTACATAACGGCGTGGTAGTCGGCCTCGAATTGTTCGTCGCGCTGAAATCGGCGACCGATAGATGTAAGACGCTTCATCGCCATGGCTTTGGAAGATCCAAGCGGAGGAGTTGTCTCATTAAATGGGAGAGCTACAATGTATCGTCCCTCGTCGGTGCGTTGAATGTGCTTCCGGAAATGTTCCTCGCACTGTCGTTCCGCCTCTGAGATATGTGAAATGAGCGGTCCTTCGTCGATTTCCCAAAAACGAGCGAGGTCCGCCTGTAGCTCCGTCGTAGAGGCGTGAAATGTGTGCGCTGCTGATCGCGAGGTTGGGCACCCCCCGATGACCCATCCGAATCTCGTTTTTTGCAGACGCAAGTCAGGCCCGTTTGAGTGACTAATATCAAGTTGACCGACACAGAGTGATGCTAATGTTGGTCCGGCGCTCAATAGGATTTCGATCGGGGCAGGTATATGGAATCTTGGATCGGCTAGTTGTAGATTCCGTGGGATTTGTATTGTTGAGCGGTCTACGGGCTGATCTGGGACCCAAGTCGATATGGTGGGTAGAATAAGGAACGTCAGTGTACGTTCGTATGTGCCGTCGGTTGAGGTGATTGTAGCCGTAATGTAACGCTTCGATGTCGTCGATAATGCGTTCAGGGCTCCGATTGGGACCGAACATTTCCGTTGACCGAGTTTCAATGTTTTTGCCAGTTTCTCGGTAATGAAGTTCATGCTTGAGCCGGTGTCTAGCAGAGCTCTACAACGGAAGGGTTGAGCTTTGTCGTCAAGAATTTTAACCTGCGCTGTCACTAACAGATCGTGGCACGATGGTTCGGAGCGAAGCGAGGTCCTTGATTCCGTTTTGTGTGATTCGGTCCCTAACAATGACGTCTGATTTAGTCATTGTTTCCCTTGTCGTTTAGGATTCGGCGCTAGATTTGAATCGGGTTCCCTTGTTCGTATCGAGTGGGACTCGCGTTTGGGAGAAGTTCTGGGAGATGGTCGGCGAGAAGACGGAGAGGACGATCGGCGAAATGTTCGAGGGGGTGATCGGCGAGATTTTCGAGGTGATGATCGGCTAGATGATTGGGGTGATGATTCGGATCGTCTCGAATGACGCGACGAACGCGGTGTCGGAGAATTAGGTGATCTGCCTGATGATCGGTCACTTAAGGATCGATCGCTCGATGAGCTACTGCAAGATAATCGAGAGTTTACAACTTTACCACTGACCTGTATGTCCTCTCTGTGGAGTAGTGTATGGTGTCGTCGTCGACATATACGGCATGATCCGGCGGAGCATTGGGTGATGGTGTGCCCCTTGCCTAAGCAATTTGTGCATAATGAGGCCTCTTGTATCAGCGCAATGCGTGTTTTTGCGGATCTTGCCTTGAAGAATTGACAATTCTTTATGTCATGAGGTCCTCGGCATATATGACACGTTCGTGTCCCCTTCATGGTGGTAAAGGTTTGTCCTCGGGAGAAGTCGTATCGATGTCTGAAGCGTTGATTAGACGACCTTTTTGTTTCTTCCGATTTCGTATTGGGTTGGTCACCGTTTGCCCGTGTGGTTAGAAACTCGATTAAATGTTTATACGAGGGCATCCTTTTATCGGGTAATGTATGATGCCAATTTCGTATAGTGGAGGAAGGTAGTTTCGTTGCGAGCAGATCGACCAATACGACACTTGACGTGACTGGCTCTCCTAATTTCTCTAAAGCCTTGAGATTGATTTGTACCGTTTCAATAAAATCCTCTATGGCATCTGGCGTTTCCTTCGCTATCTTAGGATAGTCACGGATCAGATGCCAATGACGCAGGCATACCCGACGGTGACAATCAAATTTTTCTCGAAGCGTACTGATTGCGATGGCATAATTAGCTTCGGTAACATCTAGCGATTGTATGCTTCTCGCGGCTTTGCCAGTCACGGACGATCGCAAGTAGTGAAATTTTTGAACAGGTGTCAATTTCTCATTGCGATCTATGGTGGATACAAATGTATCGTAAAAAGAGTTCCATTCCTCGATAGTGCCGTCGAACATGGGCAAATGGATCTCTGGCAGTTTGATAGTGATTCCCTCTGCATTGGTTTCTGAGTCGTGTTTTGATGGTGTCGGATGGGTTGATAGTCGATTTTTATCCGCGAGGGCCTTGAGTCGCGCGTGCAAGGAACTGTAACTCTTCAGTGCTTTCGTTTCGTGGGCGAGATCTTCATCGTCGAGATCATCTAACTCGCTTTGGATGAGTTTATATCGCTCCCACCCGTCCTGGAGTTGGGCTTCATAGATGCTCAAGAGCGAGGTTTGTGGCGTGGTGGATCGCTCATATTCGTCAATGCTCGTCCTCAGATATCTGAGGGTATTTTCGAGGATTCTCTCACGTTTCTTTTTTAGGAGATTGATCTTTGTCGTGGTCGGCATGATTAGCGACGTAGTTGAGATTCAAATTCTTCGAACCTTTGCGGCTTTCCGACGTCCACGCGTGTTCTTGAATGGCAATGTTTGCACGTGGCACTGTGTGGTCACACTGGATCCGGCTCGAAGGACCAAATGTTACGACCGTTCGCGGAGAGACGCGGTCGCGAGGAAAACGCGTCAGCGAGAGGCGTAAATTCTCGCTACGATTCGGTTAATCGACGCCGCGAAATAGTCGCTCCCCGTGTTTCGTTTAGGATAACAGGGGTGGTTGATTGAAATTAACTCTGCGTTAACAGGTTAATATGATATATATTTGAACAATAAGGTGAATATAGATTGTACAATATATGCGTTACAGCAGTATGACCCGACTTGACGATATCTCCGGATGAGATAGTTAGATCTCGCGAATTGACTGCTTGGACGACGAAAACGGACTACTATTAGGGGTAGAACCCTGTTAGACTTGTTGACTGCTCGGACCACGAAAACGGACTACTTTTAGGGGTAGAACCCTTTTAGACTTGTTGACTGCTCGGACCACGGAAACTGACTACCTTGAGAGTGACGATGCTATCTCAGAGGAGAACTAGGAATGGGTGTGTCTAGCACACGGGATCATTTGATTTGTTGATGATAGTTTCTTGACTAGGAAAGTGAGGGTGATAGTTATTGTTTCCATTGGTGGAGTAGGAGGGGGTTTACCGCCCTCGATGGAAAGTTGGTGGTGGGAAGCATCGCACGTGTGAAAGAGAGCTAATCTTAAGTGTCTTCTGGACATAAACCAGAGGTCTTAGAAAGTGCTCTCGTAAAAAGGCCGTTGTTTGACCTGATAGACCTTGTCGCGATTGTTTAAGACTTATGGTCGGTCCTTAAAATGGTTTAGAATACGCGACAGAGAGGTGCGGACATGTGGCTGCCAGATGCGGTACAAGGCCCCGTCCAGGTAGAGAGTCGGTCGACGTAACAATTGGTAAAATTTGATGCCAATCTGGAAATGTATATACAAGTTGCAAGATACCTAGCGTAAACTCATAGTTAATAAAAAATTAATGTACGATGTGAATAATGACTTTAAGTATATAAATATAAGTAATAAAGCGTTCAAAATGATCTACGAAGATAAGCGTCGTTGAATATTGCGATCTATTAATATCGCGAATAATTGCCTGTTTAAGTAGCTTTTTGATTTGTGTAAAATATTTTGCAACTTTCTGTATACATTTTCAGAATTACTTAGAATTTTGCTAATGTAACCACGATAGTTGCGCTTCATTTTAGTGCTAATGAAATTTCAAAATGTTTCGCATAACACGTAATATGTTTATAAAATATATGGGCAAACGCACGAATACTTTCGGCAGCCACCGTACGTAGATTTAGCTATAAAAATTTCCATTGTTAACTACGTGTGTCGGTAAATAGCAACGGTCTGCCAGTGACTAAATTCTCCGACGTGTATAGTTCGCAAGAATGCATACACGACAAATGCATTCTTTACAAATTTTCCGAGAAGAAGAATGCACGAATATTGCGAAACAGTTTGGAATAAAGCTTCGTACAACAATAACAAGGCGCATCTCTCAAATACTTTTGAGAAATTCAGCTCCAGGGCTAGCTTTGATCTCCATTTATCGAACTGTCTGAATATCTTAAGACAAGGAACATCCATTTCAATTTTAATTAGGCAACCTAATTAGACAAGGGGAAGTGATTAAGAAACGCGCGGTTAAAATAAGGGATCGAGTGAGATAGTAGAATAAATAATAGTAGTAGATAGTAGAATAAAATAATAGTGGAATAAAAATTTATTCCAATAAGCAACACTGACGTAACTTGAGCGTTGATGGCGTGTTTAAATTTGCTACATTGTCTTGTTGTCTCGTGCTTAGATCAGGCTATACACGATTACTGTAGCTTATATGCTTTGATAATTATTGTTAATTCTCAAGTTAAGAAAGACTAGGTGTATTAAAAAACCACTATTAAAGTTACGAATATAATAAGTATAAACCAGGAGAGATTAATTTAAGAATAAAATGAAAGGTATTAAAGTTATATTTTCGTTAGAAAAATAACATTGTTTTATAAGAAATTCGTTTCTAAAAGTTATTTTTTAAATTGTAGGTATCTGGTTCAAATGATCGTATTAAACTGATGTCTGCTGTTCCTTGACTCGGGGGGAGGGGGGGGGATTTTTCTAAAAAATTGCCTCATTGGCGCCGCTTAAGGCTATTTTTTTTTTTAAAGCAATAGTAAGTAATAATATAATAAAATAAGGTAATTTATTTAGCAATTTTTTTTAAATTATGTTCTCGTTTAATTACAATACCACGAAGTTCATAATATAGATTGTTCAATTCGCCTTGACTTTAACTATCATTTCGCGATAATAAAAATATCTATCCTCGTTCAGTAGAATTCGGTAACCTTGAAATACCAGGAAAAAAGTTTTCCCCTGAAACTTTTGCTTATCATAAAAGATAAGCGAGATATTTAAAACGCCGAAGTTGCGCGGGACAAGTTGTACGTGCAGTCAACCACACAAGTATACTGATCAAATTTTCTTTCAAAAACATTTTTTTTCTTTACCGTAATTTCTAAAAATACGACACTTGGTGAGAAAATGATATCCGGGAAACTTTCAGAATGATCGAGTAAAAGGAGCCCGTGACGCATTTATTTAAAGCTCTGCAATTTTTATAATTTCACGTTAATTCCGGATTACTCTTTAATTACTCTTATCCTTTAATTCTAGAAACACGGTACGCAACGATTATAAAGAAAACTTTCAAGGCCGTAACGGTAGATATCAATCTAAGAATTACGATGTGTACCGACAAATTTTTCAAAACTTACCATATATATTATGATCATTAAATGCGTTATACACGAAGTACATTTTATTGTTATCATTCGTGCGATAAGCGAATATCGTACCGAATACAGCTTGTAATGCTCTGTCAAAACGCACTGTAGATAAAGTGTTCATTAAATTGTATTTGTATAAAGAAACTCTAACATCCTATCAATATCATGATTTGTTGATTGAATGGTATCCACGATTGATAAAAAATATTTTAGATAGTTATAAAATAATATTTATTAAAAGATAATTTAACACGTATTCCCATTTAGGATAGTTAGAATGAATTTCTTAATAACTTAAATATCTAATAAATTAATCTAATTATATAATCTAAATAAATTAATTAATTGATAAATTAAAAAATAAATACAATTGCGTAAGTATATATGCTTAATCTTATTGATTATTAAATGTTTGCTTAGTATGGCTTCCGGCTTACATCATATTTACAATGTTTGCTGTATATGACACATCGGTCTTCTTCGGATTTACGTAGCTAACAGTTTAGTCATCGAATAATATTAGGTTGTCCGAGAAGTTTCTTTCATTTCATAAGGCGATAATAGATGAACGACAATTTTCGTTTTATATTGTTTTATTGAATTAAGTATGATCAATTTCGATCTATTTCTATTATTATGTTCGTGCATAATTCAATAAACTAATATAAAAGAAAAAACATTGTGCGTCTATTATTTCTTTATAAAACGAAAGAAACATTTCGGGCAACCTATCTCATGACTAGCTCTTTCGCTGCGAACAGCGCTTATAGACGCTCAGACAGAATATCTTTCTCCGAGCATCGTGCGATCCGCGCGACCGATCTGCCACTGTCACGCCGGCTGCTCACAGAGCAATTTGTTTCTGAGCGCTGCGCAGCGAAAGGGTTAGATTGCAAGTTTTCATGTATATATGCGAAATTTAAAAGCGTAAAACTGCATCATACGAAAAATATATAAAATATCCAGAGTACAGTGCTTTTGATAACGCTGTGCAAGTAAAATAATTTCACTTTTTCAATTATATTCTGAAAAATATAAATTTGCATAAAGATCCACAGTCCAGTGGTGACATTAGAATTTTTATCTCTGTTTTTCAATAAGTTTTAATTAATATTTTAAATATGTAACGCAACTTATTTGCTTCTACCTTTAATAAGAAATAAAGCAGCTAAATAAATAAAAGACAATATATTAGAAAAATTACAAACACCTGTTGTATCTATACAAAATCATAAAAATAATAACTAACATAATATTATATCGAAATAATAACTAAGTTACTAATTAATATTTTAATTAATATTTTAATCAATATTTTAATATTTTAAATATGTAACGCAATTTATTTTCTTCTACCTTTATTAAGAAATAAAATAGCGAAATAGATAAAAGACAATATTTTAGAAAAATTACAAACACCTGTTGTATCTATATAAAATCATAAAAATAATAACTAACATAATATTATATCGATATAATAACTAAGTTTTAATTAATATTTTAATTAATATTTTAAATATGTAACGCAATTTATTTTCTTCTACCTTTATTAAGAAATAAAGCAGCGAAATAAATATAAGACAATGTATTAGAAAAATTACAAACACCTGTTGTATCTATATAAAATTATAAAAATAATAAGTAACGTAATATTATATCGATATAATAACTATAAATAATATCATGTTATCTTCTTAGCGTTGAAAAAATTAATGATTTGTAATCTCTAATATATACATAAATACATTCATAATAATTCTATTGATATTTAAGTATAAATAATTTTCTTACAGAATACGTTTCTTTGGTGGGCTAGAAATATACAAAATTTGTTTAGTATATGTAGGCTTTCGCTATACAGCACTTTTTCCCACATTATACTTAATTGTTGATAAAATTGTGACGCGATTTGAATTTTATAGTTATTTTCTTATTGTATCTTGTTATATACTACTGTATTTTATACAAGTATTAAGGATATATTGTAGAGTAAGATTTTTTCATTGCTTAAATAATTTTCAATATTGAATTGCAATAACATTAAATTATAGAAACACGTTTTTCAATTAAACAATATAATTACAAGTAATACACGTATGTATTTTCAAACGAAATTTTCAAACGACGTCTTTTCTACGTATTTACAAGCGAAGAATTACGTTATATCTATTTTTGGAATACTTGTTTGGTCAGCATTCTGCGTATTTTGTAAAATGTTCAATCAACAAATTAATATGTTATTTTTATTTATACTGTTATACTTACTTATCTTCCTGATAGTAATCAACAGTATTCAACTTAAAAGTATTTCTCGTAATATCTTGATAGCCATCAATGTTCCAGCAAACAGTTCAGAGGATCTCGTTTTAGTCAGAAGATATTCGTTTATAACATTCGTAAGTTTTTTTAACACTTTACCGATCGGTAGCCGATTAATCGGATTTTGTCGCCGACGCTTACCGACTGATAGCAGATTAATCGGTTTTTGTCGCCGACGCTTACCGACCGATAACCGATTAATCGGTTTTTGTCGCCGACACTTACCGACCGATAGTCGATTAATCGGCCTTTGTCGCCGACGCTTACCGACCGATAGCCGATTCATCGGTTCTTGTCGCCGACGCTTACCGACCGGCAGGCGGTTAATCGGTTTTTGTCGCCGACGCTTACCGACCGGTAACCGATTAATCGGCTTCTTATCGTTGACAATCTTTCCTGTTATTTGAACAGTAATTTGTTATTTAGTACTAAGGTACCTTGCTCAGTTTCGTCAGTTGCGTTGCTTTGTAAGCTCCCACAGTTTTATACCAATTTGAAAAACTTACCGTTCGCGATGAACGAAAAGAATATTATTGAAGAGTCTAAACCGAAATAGAGTCGGCGGCAGGGAGAATCTGCGCGTGAGATATGCCGGTCGGATGTGCGTATGCCGTTGAACCGCTAGCGGTCGGTAAGGTGTTAAGGAAAATTTTATTAGGAAAAAAACATGTCGATTGTCATTATTCTTTCATACATGCAGCGAAGTCGTTTATTAAAAATTCCTTGTACACAACGTACAATTTACTTTATGTAGCGTTTATCGGAATTTTCGCAAAGTAGCGTGTTCCAATTAATTCTCTTTCGAATTAGAATTAAACATAACATTACGAACTAGCAGATCTAGATTATATGGATAATAATTAATGACTAATTGACTTTGGAATTATTGTTTTTTATGAATTGCCAGAAAATCGGGAATCTATCCATCCAGGAATTTCATCGTCATAAATCATTCTTAAATCATTCAATTCGATCTGTGACAAACAATTTGCACTGTACTACAGAGAGTGTAACAGTCTCACATAAGAGTAGCTTGCATCTTTCGTACCATTGTTATTTGCTTCGTCTGGCTGGTTGGTGGCGGCTTTTAAACAATTTTTGGAGGTGTCTCGGAACAGTGACTAACGGGGCTGTGCGTGTGTGTGTGTGGGTGGTAGGACTTGGACATGCTGGCCGCTCAACTCAACGAGCTTGGTGTGTCACAGGGCCCAGAGGCCCCGCCAAGGCCGAACAGGCAGCATAAGGCTGCGTCATCAACATCCAACTCTGGTCAGCCCGCAAGCAGCAATGATCAAAACAATAAACAAATGCCACAATCTTCCAGTATACTCGATCAAGTAAGTGTTACAGCGATATACACTATCCTGCGTAAGTATCAGGGTCCTTCTAAATTATTGCAAATATATAAAATACACTTTAACACGTTAACGTCGGCGTGTACCATCGGCGGGTCGCACGTGTCTGTCCCGTGAGGCGGCGTACACTACCGATGGGTCACTCGAGTTTTTCCGTGGGGCAGCGTGCATCGCGATGGATCATACATGTATTTCACAAAATAGATAGTACAAAATAGGTTTATATTATTTTATCTAAATGTTATAAGACACTTGTGATTTTTGGAAGTAGCTAGCATACATACTAGCCTTTTGTCAGTCCATTCTAAAAATTTAACGTAACCTAACACTATTTTCGTCGTGCGTGTTCCTTACGCGCGACGAACACGCACGACTATTTTTTTTTCCTGCACGGAATTGAAAAATTTTTTGATTCGCGCTATGAACATTTCTTATGGGAAAATATTCACAGAATTGCGTGCGATGATCAGAATTCGCGTCAGACCTCCACTTTTTGAGAAAAATCGAAAAGAGTACAAAATCGGAGTCAAATCTGGTCCCGTCAGCTTTACTTAGCATTTATAGATATATACAAATTGATATTGTCAAACTATTGTATATCAATGTATTAGTTGAAGTTCACGGAATTCATTGAACCCAACAGGAATCGTATAGGTTTTGTAATTTTGTTATAAATTGAGGTCAAAGTTGAAACATTGCGGTCGTATCGAACAGTCTAGTCTGACGCTGCGTCGCTCTACGAAGCATTTGGGCGCCGCCTCACAGAGAAAACCATGAATATCGACAACGGCGTCAACGTGTTAAATAAGGCTGTGTAATCTAATTTTCACCTCTGACCTTATCCCAGTTAGCTGTATACTCGGTTAGTAGGTATCGATGAAAATAATGGTTGATATCAGTAAGCATAAATAAAAAAGCAACATCCATGTTTAGTGATGTATCTGCGCGATGTGGAGATCTTACGATAATTGGAACATACGTTTAAACTTGAAAAGTTGTGGAACTTGATTGACACAAGTATATTCCTTGTTTCAGTTTCAATTTAGCAGAACATTTGATGCCAGTTACGGCAAGAAGTAAAGAATTAACAATGGAGAAACATTCTCCTATCACAATGTTGAGACTATAGTGGAAACATCAATGTTTTGATTGGATTATACCAAGTGTTCAAATACTTAAGCACGATAGTGCACGTAACAACATCATAGCGTTATAAATTAACGTTTCAGTTTCCTGTTGGATTAGTATCGTAGTGCATCGCGTAATTTGTGATTCAAAACGTCGATTAAAGCTCGCTTTATTTTCAGACTATTCCTTTCGCTTTACAGGCTTTGTCCGTTGAAAGCGACAGCGATGACGATCTTGAAGATGCAGGGGGAAATAACGCAAGGAACGATGGCACATTACTTGCTAGCGACCCACCGAAACCTTTGTAAGTAAAGAAATTAATTTATCAATTTAACAGCGACAAAGCAGGAATGTACATTCAACGATTAACCCTTCAGTGATAGATGGTTATTTGTAACAGAACACGATCTTTTCTGTTTTCCCGTTCTTTGCTTCATCCTGATACAGCGTATCTCGTATATCTCGAACTAAATTATTTCCACTATTATACGAAGATTCAAATAATTGAGAGATCGAAAGGAACTTTTAGTTGTTGGAAGTTCAGGATAATAATACATATTTGTTGCTGAAAATTTTGCGAAAATCCATGCAACGCGTTCGTGTAGTGCAAGTAAAAATATCAGCTTGATACTATTGCACAAAATTAAAAAATTGTTTATAAAGTTCTAATGCCCGAGCTCATCTTGACTAATTTAACAGTAAAATGATCGCCTCTGGCATCACATCTGTTGCTAACTCAGCTCTTTGGATATCATATTGTAAACTGATCATAAGTATTATCTAATCGAATATTATGAAATCTCTTGTACCGATTATTCGTAGCAATAGATTCCAATTTTACTATTTAATAATATTTAAAAATGATTCCGTGTTTCTTATGGCGATATTTTTGTAAAATATCAAAAAATGAGTCAAAAAAATTGGAGATGAAGGGATTTGTAAGATATTTCCAACGGCTTAATATTGGGTCGGCAACTAAGTGATTGCGGATTTTGTCATTGCCACCTAATGGCAAGATCCGCAATCACTTAGTTGCCAACCCAATAATTGTTACACGAGGCTCGTTCAGTTGCGAACAATTACGTTAATAAGTTAATTACGTTAGGAAACGAAGAAGACTAGGACTATAGAATAACGATGTATAATAGGTGGGAACAATAGGGTGGGATTGTAAAATCGGTCAGTGGTTAAAGTTTGCAACTGTCGATGATCGCAACAGTTATCACGAAAGGGACATAATCATAAGAATTCATTACTGCTAGATAATAGCGTTTTCGTTATCAAATAACAATTACCATATCACTTCCCATTTTTAACAAAGATTGTGCAAAGAAAATTATACTCAGTTATATCCAGCACAAGATTATTTCATCAAATTATATTCATAATTATATCAACTTACAAAACAACAATGTAATATTATAAATCACTTATAAATCGGTATCGATGGGAACTTTACTTGTATTAATAATGAATTTTTCGTTTGAAAGAAGAATTTTAACTAATAGAGTAGCCATTTAACAAATAGTTAATTAAACAAAATTAAATAGTTCATTTAACAAAGGAAAAAGTTGAGTCAATGCGCAGTAATTATTGTTAAATAACAAATAGAGGATAATTTACAGTTAACTTTATATGTTTATATATTTTATATGTAAGGAAAAATGAAATTAATTTTACCGATGTTGTTTTGTTTGATTTCATCTTTCATTCCGCTTCGACACGTTGCTTCGAATCGTCGTCTTCGCCGCATCGCCACGCAACATACACCACGCATTCCGCATCGTGTGGAGTTGAAAATGCGATATATTTTTTTGATTTTTGGCGATCCTTGCCAGGATCCATTCATCGCATCAAGAGGATACTTCAACGGGAACTCTACGGATTCTACAGCGAAGGACCACGGTCACCTCCTTCATCAAATGAAGGATCTACAAAGAATCTCGGTAAGCTGACTTTCGCATATTACCGAAATCCTCAACCCGAAATACGTTCCGAAGATAGTGACTCTTCTGAAAATATCGCGTCTATCAAGATGAATCCAACTGACATGAGTACGGCAAAGCAAAGTGAATCAATTATGACTATCCTCGAACAACTTCAAAGTCTGACTCACGTCGGAAGTTCGGAAACTTTAGAAGTAATACGGATCAGAATATTAACAGTATAAAAAGATTCGCGGAAACTAGTTATAGAAGTCGGGTCAAAGAAATACGAGGTCTTGCAAAGGCTATGGAATTAAGGTACGACACCGAAACTGACCAACCGCTCACGAGCACGCCTTTAGCAATCGGTGTTGACCATATGACAGACGAGGAAACCGACGAACCAAATATTTCACGAAGACAACGAATTAATCACGTTACCACTAGACAAAGAAACTGCCACAACGAAGACCAAGGGCTCGACGCAGACAAGGCCATACAAACTATCGAGAGACTACGGGGTTGAGATGACGTAGGCGTTGAAGATTTCATCTCATCGGTCCGCAAAGCAAGATCCAGATGTAAGGCAAGTGACAGAGAGCTATTATTAGACCTCATACGGATCCAAAGAATTACAGATGATGCAAAAAGAAATATACGATATCTAAAAATTGATTCGTTCGAAGTTCTTGTATTCGTGCTTGAAACAACATGTGTTAACACCTACAACTATCAGCAATTGTAGGGACAAACTAAAGAAATTAAAACAAGGGGCAACAGAAAGTGTACAATCTTTCAATTCTAGATTCCGACAACAACACAATGAACTGAATTACGCAGTTCACAACGAAAATCGTATACCAACCGAACGACGCATAGCTATAGATATTGAAGAACGCGAGCCGCTTAAAACGTATTAACTTAACCTACGATACGAAATAGGACATATGGTAATAGTTAGCGACCCGAAAAACCTGAACCTTGCCCAACAACTAGTCGCTGATAGAGAACAATGTCTACGGGAAGTTAATCGTGTGGCCAACCGCCCAAGGAACCAATCTTACAAAACCATACCAGCACCCAAGCAAAATATTACCGACCCACGACTGCAAACTTTTGCTCGGTCATCTGGCCGACCATTAGACGATCACGTGAAACCGAAGTGACCCAAGTGTTTAAGAATCGGACACACGGCCGGAGGTTGTTAACCCCGAAATTTTCCATTTGCAAACCACCCCCCCCCCCGCCACAACTACCACTCAAAAACTAGTGCCGCATTCCCTGGGCCGTCGTGCGAGTCTGAGGGGAGGCCCTCCTCAGTCTGACGGCTCCTTCGCCGCGCTCTTCTATGACGGCGATAATGGTGGTGCCACGGTCTCGCGGCGTCGTATCGGTTCTCTTCGGCGAGCCACTTTGACGGGGTCGCCTCTCTTCTCTGTTTAACGTAACACGTTATATACGTATTACCATGCAACGGTATACTATATAACGTAATACGATATAACATAATACCATATAAAGTTATACTAAATAACATAACGTAATACCTTATAACATTATACGTTATCGCCGAATAGTATAAAACGTAATACGTTATCGCGTAATACTATACAAAATAACACAATAAAGCGTAATACGTTGTAATGTTTTACTATATAACGTAATACGTTATATCGTAATACAATATAACGTTATATTAAATAACGTAATACGTTGTAACGTAATAACATATAACGTTATACTAGTTACTGTGATACGTTATAACGTCATAGTATATAATGTTATACTAGATAGCGTAATACACTATAACGTAAATCCATATAACGTTATACTATATATCGTAATACTGTATAAAGTAATATAATAGAACGTTTATTGCGTAATATTACATATCGTCATACCATTGAACGTTATACCAAATAACGAAATACGTTATAAAGTAACACCATATAACGTTATAATAAATACGTTATAACGTAATACAATATAACGTCATGGGTTATCGCATAATACTGTATAAATTAATAACATATAATGTTACGCCACGAGGCTTAGTATAGATCGAATTTGTAACCGTCGCTCGCGGTCCTACAGCGTCGCAGACGGATCGTCTCATCTGCCCGACGAAAAACATACAATGTATCGACGAGCGTATAGTCGTCACCAAGCAGCGAGTTCTAGAAACGTCGATTTCGGTCCGTTATTTCATTGTCACAAAGAAGTCGGCCTACGTGATCTTCGGCGCGAGCGGTGGCGTGATTCGAGCGTAATGGGGGTTGTCTCCCCGAAAGACAAGGAATCGGTCTAAGGGCAATCGGTCTCATTTGAAAAGTCTAACTGCATACATCGAGAGCTCTGACGAACAAAGTCGCTTAGTCTAACGAATATAGAGAAATATCAAATATCGAGTCGAATTTCTGTAACGCATTCACTGTATTCATCGCTAAATAATTTGTGACGCTTTTATTATTATTTAATTTATTGTTAAAAATACAAGCTATATTAACCTGTTAACACAGTGTTAAATTCATTGAACCACCCTTGTTATCATAATCGAAACAAGAGGAACGATTATTTCGCGGCGTCGATTATACGAATCGTAGCGAGAATTTACGCCTCTCGCTGACGCGTTTTCCTCGCGACCGCGTCTCTCCGCGAACGGTCGTAACAATTATGTATAATAAATATAATAAAATTAAAATTCATATATCTGTCTTTATACTGTGTTGCATATATTTTATAGATTTTATAGATTTTATAGATTTTATAGATATATTTTATAGATATTCATGCATTTAAAACTTAGCTTACGAATAGGGAGATTTCCCTACTTTAAAATACATTCCTGTCTGATCGATCGGGGAGATATCCCATATTGAGCTTGACAACGCATTCTTTCATTTTTATTAACTAATTTAGTGGTACTGAACTGAACTGGTATCATAAACTGATGTCATAAAAATATTCGAAATTGAAAAATTAATAAAATTGATAAAAAATCATATATATGAAATATATTGATAAAAATCTTAATTATCATTACAATATAGTTAATATACATGTTATATATATATGATACATTATATTATGTTTTTACATATATATATATATATATATATATATATATATATATATATATATTAAAATTTATATAATACATGATATGATATTTATATATATATATATTATTATTATTATTATATATACATTATATACATTTTTAATTTCAGCATTACAGATAAGTAATTTTTCATCATTAAAATAATTCTTTTTCATTTTTTTTCATTTTTCTTTCGTTTTTAACAATTCCTTACGTTTTAATTTCGTATCTTACTTTGTCAAAAATAACAGAATTGTCCTAACTTCTATAATTATGAATTATAATTACAAATATAAGCTATTGATTTAATGTGGCTCATTTGTTCACCCAGTTTTACCAAATTCACGTTACATAGCTAGGACAGCTGAAGCTAATGGCTGCGGAACTCCGTCCGACGATTGCGATGCAGATTTGTGGGGTGAAGACGTCGATTGTAGTAACGTCGGTAGGGATGTGAAGAGGCCGTTATCGGAACTGTAAACATTATTAATCATGTTTTATTAATCATTTTGACGGTAATTCAATGATTTTCTATTAAAATTTTCATCAAGATTTTTTCCATTAAATTATTCAAGAAATGTTGCAGTAAGAAAAGTATTCTGCATATATATATATATATGTTTATAAACTATATTTTTTCCAAACTATAAAAATTGTCTTAGTCGTTACGAGAAAGGAACGATCCTACGTGAAAAAGTAAGTTAATAATGTGAAACAAAACCTTTTTACATTAATCTCGTATAAAGAATTTCATATAAGACTTCGTTTGTGAAAGTATGAAGTGGGAAACTTTTCCCACTAGAGCTAGAAATGGAAATTCTATGTTTCTTCTTTCTTGTTTACTACTTTGAAAAGTTCAATTTAATACATGATATACTATAAAAAAATACTTTAGAATATGCATTCTAACATAAATATATGAAATAGCAAAATTTATATCTACGTTATATCTACTATTTAAAATGATTTAATAATAGAATGTAGAATTTGACTTACTTAGAAGAATGTCCCTTCTTGCGCGGTCTTCCAGGAATCTTCATCTTGTCTTTCTTCCGATTCAATTTAGACAATTCCATCAGCTTTTCTCTATATTGTCTTTGAATGTCAGCCATTCTAACTCTTATCTCAAGTTCCTTAACATCCATATTCGGCCAGTCTGGCTCATTATCGATGTGTCCTTTTTTAGCGATCAACTTCTTTGCGTCGAGTTTCCCTTGTAAATTTCTATAATCGTGACAATCAAGATGTTCTCCCAAGATATGACTTCTTTCCTCATGTCTGCTATCTTCGTCGTTCTCCATCATTCTAGCATCCGAACATATTTGTTTATCGTGCATTTCAGCATTTCAGCATCAGAATCCGATAGATTATCGTCAATAATCAGCAAATCTATATTCCTTGCTGCTAGAAGTTTCACTCATATGATTGAGTCCGTATAATTGTTCGTATATCTTTCTTTCATATTCTTCAAAGTCTTCTTCTCTTTCGTAGTTTACATTATGGCAAGGACTACTACTAGCAAGGGGAGCGTCATTTAACATATCATTATCTTCGTTATCGGTACAAATATCGTTTTCAGTAGAAAATTCTAAGCTTTCACTTGTATCATTATTCGCGTTTGTTATAGACACTGACATTTCCTGCTCATTTTGACCGGACCGTTTATCATAATCATCGTCTTCGGAATACGAGTCGTATTTAGGTTCCTCATCTTCCAACTCGCCATCGGTTTTGAACCTCTTGAGGCTCTCGAAATCTTGCAAATTTTCTTGAACATACCTTCTCTTGTCCGATGTCTTTCTTTCATTTTCTGGGACATTATTCGCTCTGCCCAGGTTCAACAGTGCGCTAACGGCACAAGATTCATCATCGAAATTCTCCAGATTCGACTTCCGGTAAGTTATATCCTCCACCTTCTCCATAAATCGTTGTTCTCTTGAATCGCATAACACCCCCAAAGAGCTGTTCATGTTGTTGGTGTGGGTCTCTTCCTTAGGAAAAAGCACCCTGCCCTTGATAACCGATCTGTCTAATCTATGTCTTCTATTTCCGTCGTATCTCACGCGTTCCAAGTGCTTAACACTGTTCGACAGCAATCCCAACACACTATAATCAACTTTACGTTTCGGTTTAGATTTAATAACTAATCGATATTTGGGAGTTTCAGTATACAATGAGTTTTCTTGTAGCGATTCCAATTTCCCTTTTTTAGGAGTCACCGCGTCATTGTTAGTGCATTGCACTTGCACTTCACAGACCTCGGGCGGCGAGACATTCTCCATTTGCACGACAGGTTCTTCATCGTCGTTTAACTCCATATTATCATTACTGCTTCTCGTGTCATGCTCCGAAGAATATATCTCAATTTCTCGTCCTATATCGTAGTTTTCCATGAATTGAGAGTTGTCGCAGGATCTCAGAATGTGTTCATTCAAACCGTTTTCTGGTTCTCTCGGTATCGTTTCCGAATGTTTCCTCGAACGAAGATTTTCTGCATTCTTATCCATCGAGTCGTCCACTTTTTGGGGTGCCGTCTCCTGTAAAGCAGCAGCTGCGTTCTTATTCAACTTCTCCACCACGTTTTCGATTCCAAGATGAGACTTTTCGAAAATGTGCCTCTTAGACAGATCCTGGCACTTTGGCTTTTCCGTGGTTGATGTTGGTTCGCATCTGTATGAATAATCTTCATACATTGTTACATCTGCGTTCTGCTTGAGTTCGACCACTTGTACGTCACAATCGATGTTCGACATATCGAACGATTTCACAATGATCTGTGGACGTGGAACGGTTGCCTGCGATCGCTCGTCTCCGCCCTTTTCATAACTATCGTAATTCGGATTGATCTCCACTTTTGATTCTATCGGATTCTCCGATAGTTTTGGAATTTGATTGATTTCCGGAGTTTCGGCCGAAGAATTTCCATGTCTGTGTAACTCATTCGCCGACATTTCATCAGGTTTAACTAATTCGGCCTGTAAAATATAACGTGTTATGTTATTGAATGTTGCGTAAAGTTTATACTTTGTAATTTCTTATCGGTCGATGAAATCGAATGATTTTAACACTTAGCCAACATAACAGGGAGTTATTCCTTCTACGAAGAACATCGCTGCGTGACCGAACGGGAAGATCCCCTTTTTTGACTTTAGCAACGCGTTTTTTTTTTTTTTTTCTTGGCGCGCGCGGTTGGCTAAGTGTTAATAATTACATTGCGTTTGGTTTATTCTCTTCGTAAAGAGTAACGTTGATAGACTCGCGCTTTTGTAAGATATTTTTTATTTAAGCTCAACGATAGTTATGAAATAATCAATTTTACTTTTTATGAGTGTTATATGTTCATAGAAGCTAAACAGTGTGGCATAAAACAATCACTCTTGCCTTTTTTCGTCATTAATATCAAGAGTTGACTATCGTATTGTATATATTAACAAATAACATTGTTTTGCATATTAATTTTCTTCATCTAATAATCAAAAAATTTTATACTTTTCTTTTTTATCTATATCGAGCGTCGACTGACTTATGACGACGCGATATTTTATACAAAAAACGAAAGATGTTTCTTCATATGTCGATGTTACTGTTTCGTTAATATAATAACATATAATCGAATTATTAAACAAGTGACGTGTTAAAAAAAGCTAGCCGTGTGGACTAAGGACATATTTCTAAACGTTTATCAATTTTCTTCGCCTCACTCGCGCTCGAGATTCTTTCATTAGCCTATGAACGATACACGTGTATTTCTTAGCGAACGACAGTGAAGAACAGAAAAATGAAAGATGGCTCACCTTCTGAACGCTTCTTGAAAAGTACACTTGTTACTGCGCGATATTTGCGATTACTTAAAATATGTGTTTGCACTCCGTTGTTGCTACGACCACGTTACAAACGAAACTAACAGGTCCACTATTGCGAAGATACGAAAATTTTGCTAGCCCTAACAAGTCGGCTGTTAACGTAGTGGGGACATTCTGGCCGAAGAATTACGAATCACTGGTACCAGTGGAAAACTCACTTGGCCGTAGTGGGGACATTCCGGGCGGAGTATTGCCAATCACAGCCAATCAGGAGCCAATGGAAAACGCACTTGTTTACTCGTAACCCCTGAGAAATGTTATGGAAAATTTTCGCTAGATCGTCGAGACGTTCAAAAATCAAAAGAATGTTATAACAGTGCAATCTATAAATGCAATTTATATTGATATTTATTTAAAAAGGCAGCCTGTGTCCTCAACGATGGCATTCGTTACTCGCGGACTCCCGCCGCAGGGGGCATTCAGCACCCAAGGAATTAATGCAATGTTAAATATTTATCTGCTGCAATAATCTACATTGGTGTAGGTATAGAAAAATAATTTTAACTTGTGAATAAGTAATTCTGATCGATGTATAAAGCATTTTTAATATTGCTTTCACTTCTAATTATGTCAGAGAAAGTAATGCTAATGAGAAAGAAGTCCTTCGATAATTAGGTTTTTGTTATAAATTTTGAAGGAAAATTTGAAGGTTACGATATTTTGATACAGAGACTCCTAAAAAGTATATAAAATACTTTCCATTCTTCTATGTCGCTAACAATCCATGCACGCGGTTGATGCAATTATGAATAATAGAGAAAATGTGAAACAAATAGTATGTGATACGTAATTAAAGCGATTCATAAAAGCTTAATTGGTTGTTCTTTCATTTGCGCAAAGAAAATGTTTTCTGACATTGAAATGATACAGTAATATTTAGAAAAATTAGAAATACTAGATAGTAAATTATCTGAAATTTAAGTAGATATTAAAAATACATATTTTAAAAAGTGGCTATTAAAAATTGATATTAGATCAAACGATAGAATTCTGTATATTTTTTCTTATGTTTTGCTATTACTCCCCATGAAGTACAGAATTGATATTGACATTCGATGTCTGCGATATATATTTTGTACACGATATCGCATTTTAACAGCAATTTCAATGCACGACGAAGGTTATTAATTACGAGAGTTTCAGAACAAGGAACGTAATTAGTAACGATATTGGAAGTAACATAAATATCTGTATATATTGTTAATCTATATTCGAACAGTATTGTTGCTCATTATGTTAATAAAAAATTAAACTACTTACTACTATTACTACAGTTGAGAGTTTCATAAATCGAAATAAATTTAAAATATTGTGTTGAATGCTAACTAGTAATATAACTGAATTTCTAAACTCTTTTAGAAAATTGAAGATTTTGTAATATATGGAAAAATCCAAAATATAAAAATACATAGAAAACTGTAGTAATTAAAATTATTTGATAACTATACTTACGTAATGCAATTGCAAATATTTATCAGTTAGTGTCAATTAATATAATCGTAACAAATTCTCCCATATAACTTCATTTAGAGAAGGAAATAATAAAATTTGTGAGAATCGTGAAAATATAATTTTGACATGGTATCGTTAAAAACAATATACTGATTTAACAGTGAAAAAGATATAGATATGTCTTGTTCGACAAGTAAGCGAGCAGAAACTATAAATACAATTGGGAAAACACGTCGTAAAGAAAGTTAGTAAGAAAACCATAAGGTGGTATTATTTCATAAAGGAAACCAATTTTACAAAGAAGCGAAAAAATGGGAGCGTGGTTTATTGAAAGAAGCGAGAGAGAGAAAAAAAAGAAAAAAACGTAAAACGTAAGAAGAACAATAAGATAGAATAGAAGGTAGAGAAAAGGAGAAATAAACGATATCGTAATCCGCGACTAAAAAGTTTCTTGAAACTGTGCTTAGAAAAAGTAAAACGTCGTAAGGAAGCAGAATAAACAAGGAGCAACACACTTTCTGGTGAATAAGCAAGAGATTATGTTTCTGTTGACATAAAGGATTAACATCTTCCAGACATGAATTACCGAAGGACAAACAAAGCTCTGAGATTAGGTCTCGAATTCGAAATTGAGTTCTCGAATCGAAAGGAAAGACATGAGGAAGAATTAACCCAATTAACCCTGGCCATTTACGCGTTCTAGTCGCGGCACAGAATTCCATCCTTTCCCGCAAACTTTAATTTTGACTTTACCACCTCGGCCCGTTTACGAATATACGTTTTATTTTCGAATTCCCAGATACTAGTCTTTCTGATCCGAGAAAATTGAACCACTAGATCAATATTTTAGTTAACGAACGGATCTTTCAAGCAATAAAGAATTCGTACATTTTCGTATATTTTCAAAAGGTCCAAGGGTCAAACAATTGTAACTTCGTACAAAGAATATAGAAGAAGGCCCGCATAAATTCCAAGTACAAAGTAGTTGGGTTATTTCCGTTCCATAATCCTTATGTGTACCTATTCTCTAATACCAAATATTGTACAAACTATTAGTAAATTTACTTACTAGTTAATTTACGGTACAAGAAATCATTAGGGACTCTACTTATAGTACGGATTGCAGAAGAAAATACGAATATTAAACTTGGATTAACGCTAAGTCGTTGGAATACCCACGGAGAGGAAAAGAGACCGGTCGAGTGTGGGGTCCTATTTTGCGGATCACGGCATACGACTCAGTTCTCCGATACCCCATGCCAACGGGCACGGACGGATAGGTTGCCAACTTCGAAGGTATCGATATGCGGGCAGTTTGTTTGCTGAAAGGTATTTATCATACGGCATCTTTCTTTGTTAAAAATTTCAAAATCTAGGTTAATAATTACAATTCTTTCGATCGTATGATATCTTCGAACAGCAAGAGAGATACACAAGCTATCGAAAAATATATATAAAGGTAATTTTTAGACAATTAAAAAATTCAAGACAACGAACGAAGATTCGCGTACGAAATCGTCGATCGACGTTTATTCTTCAAGTTATAAATAGAAAATTTAATTTTACATCAAATATCTATGCACGACCAGTTGACATTTTTCTACACGAACATCTTTCATTTTCTCTCTCGATATTTAAAATCGTCCTCTATATATTTTCTATAATAAATATCGTATAACGAACGTATATCCACGTTTTTCTACAGCCTGTATATAAACGATACGATCGATATGAGAATATTATTAACAAAATTTCTGTTACATTTTGCGCGTTAAAAGCAATGAATCATTAACGGGTAACTGGCATTACTCACCTTCCGTCCTGCTTTATTGTTATGAAGGTTCATCAGACCCCTCGCGTCCCCCTCGACTTCCCTCGCGTCCAGAAACCTACGCGCGAACCTAACACTAAATTATAATATTAAAATCCATGCCTGTATAACAATTGTCGTGACGTACAGCGTCATAGAGGTTTTGCACGCACGTGACACATGCAAAGGGAACCGACTACGAATTCATTACGGATCGGGTTAATGATCGTTACCTCATCCCGTAGGTGACGTCCGCGCTGCAACCGCCCCATTCCCAGCCATTTGCTCGCAATTCCTTTCTCGTCCTGTATAAAGAACACCCAAACTTTGACGAAGAAACGTTTCATTAAATTGGAAATTAGGTAAGTGCACGTCGAGAAATTTTTACGTCGTTCGGCGTGAAATTTTTACGAGGAATCTATATCGCTGTATGTAACATTTGTGCTTCTATTCGAAGAAATTCGATTCTTAATCAGATGTTATCAGGTCGTTTGAAAATGTTGTATCGTTTCTGCGAGCTGATATCATCCAACGATCTCTTATCAACCCTCCCATGGAATCGTAATTTCACGTGATACAGCAACTAGAACGACCTTCGAATATACTTTCAAGTACATACATAGCCGCTTTGATAACCAGCTTTAACCGGCGGAAAAAAAGAAATGTAAAAGCAACGACAACGAGTTTACCTTACCTTTTCGGTTCACAACCGCAAACGGTCATGTTGCCTCTGCTGCAAGCAGCGGTCACGGCGTACGTTACACCCGCTGAACTTATTGCGTACGTGAAAGCTGCTTGAAACAGATCAGTGAGAAATTTCCTGTTAGATCTAGCGTCGAAGCGATCCAGTCTGTCCAGTTTGCACGATAGGTAGGAAACGTGTATAGGGATTTTCAGCTATACGTAAAAACGTGGTAAGAACGCGTGACAGATAGAGTTACGATAGTCGGTACCATCCTCGAAACAATACAAAGAAGAGCAAGCTGTTTTTGAAAGAAAGCGTTAATTGTCTGTCCCGGTGCACCTAGACTTACTCTTTTGTTCGTTCGAGAGGTGTTTGGCAATCTTTCGATAAAACGTTAAAACTATTGTTGCAAAGACTCGCGTTGAATCTTTCAGCGTATATTCTATTTTCTTCATTTTTTTTTTTTTTTCTTCTTTCTATAAATCCCATTTTCCAACGTTTCACGAATAGATACATTTATGTAACGATTAATAAGGTTTGGTATTTTTGAATTTTTAGATACTCGTTACAGAGCGAAATGACTATACGCGAAATTATTCCGCGTAGAATTCCTAGTATTTTTCAGTTTTATTCTAATTGTCGTACTTTATGCAAATAGAATTCTATCGATTCCAACAACTTGGCTGCGAGTGACTATGCAAATCTATATTTGTACGAATCCGTTTAAAGAACTAGAATCTAAGAGATTCGTTTCATCTGCTAAATACGACAACGAGTGTTTTGCTTCTAACGTTTTATGTACTCTTGCATATTATACGCGTTCCTCAAATTTTCTACAAACGCAAAAGTATTCGCAGTATTTAATTCAACTAAAAAGGCGCGACTTTCTCCGCAAATGTTGTAACTTTGGGTTATCGATTTTACTTCGTTTTACATTCGCGAAGAAAAGCTACTTTCTTCGTTGCGCGATCTAAAGATGGCATTTACTAAGTGCGAGGCTGTATTTTTGCCCAATTCGTCCGCGTGGCGCACGTTTTAATCCACACCGCGCGATCCGATCTACTTCATTTCGTCGACAAGCATGATACATCAACGGCGCAAGCCCACACTGTCCCCTGGCGTTTCCGTCACGCTAATTTACAGCTTTTCGACACACGTAGGGTCGCGCAAACCGCTAGCGCAATTAATTACCCGCGGAGATCTTTCGGCTCGTTTGCCATGCTGAATGAGTTATCGCCACCTTCCTTTCTTCTCTCGATGTTGCCTCTTTTTTTCTCCTTTCCTTTCGCCTCGGCTCGGTCGCTCCTCGTTCCAAACACCTACGCGATACCTTCCCGCGTCCAGGTTGAATTCGCGCTCGCTTGGCAGCCATCAACCTAGGCCAATAGGAATAGAAAGACTATATTGAAACCTTCAAATCTCTATCAAAAATTTACATCAAATGACTAGCTATCGAATCATTTTCTTCTCATAGCCATTATATTTTCTGATATAGTTAGAAGTAAAATCTGTATCAAAAAGTTTTATTTATCTATCAGAATTGCTTATTCGCACGTTGAAATTATTCTGCTATACCTACATCATTATAAGTTATTGCTGCAGGATAAATATGAAATATTAATTATAAAATATTAAATATTAAATATTGAATATTAAATATTAAATATTAAAAATGGAACATTAAATATTAAATATTGAATACTAAATATTAAATATTAAATATTGAATATTGAATATTACATATTGAATATTAACTATTGAATATTAAATATAGAATATTAAATTTTGAATATTAAATATTGATTATTAAATATTAATTGTTGCATTAATTCCTTGGGTGCTGAATGCCCCCTGCGGCGGGAGTCCGCGAGTAACGAATGCCATCGTTGAGGACACAGGCTGCCTTTTTAAATAAATATCAATATAAATTGCATTTATAGATTGCACTGTTATAACATTCTTTTGATTTTTGAACGTCTCGACGATCTAGCGAAAATTTTCCATAACATTTCTCAGGGGTTACGAGTAAACAAGTGCGTTTTCCATTGGCTCCTGATTGGCTGTGATTGGCAATACTCCGCCCGGAATGTCCCCACTACGGCCAAGTGAGTTTTCCACTGGTACCAGTGATTCGTAATTCTTCGGCCAGAATGTCCCCACTACGTTAACAGCCGACTTGTTAGGGCTAGCAAAATTTTCGTATCTTCGCAATAGTGGACCTGTTAGTTTCGTTTGTAACGTGGTCGTAGCAACAACGGAGTGCAAACACATATTTTAAGTAATCGCAAATATCGCGCAGTAACAAGTGTACTTTTCAAGAAGCGTTCAGAAGGTGAGCCATCTTTCATTTTTCTGTTCTTCACTGTCGTTCGCTAAGAAATACACGTGTATCGTTCATAGGCTAATGAAAGAATCTCGAGCGCGAGTGAGGCGAAGAAAATTGATAAACGTTTAGAAATATGTCCTTAGTCCACACGGCTAGCTTTTTTTAACACGTCACTTGTTTAATAATTCGATTATATGTTATTATATTAACGAAACAGTAACATCGACATATGGAGAAACATCTTTCGTTTTTTGTATAAAATATCGCGTCGTCATAAGTCAGTCGACGCTCGATATAGATAAAAAAGAAAAGTATAAAATTTTTTGATTATTAGATGAAGAAAATTAATATGCAAAACAATGTTATTTGTTAATATATACAATACGATAGTCAACTCTTGATATTAATGACGAAAAAAGGCAAGAGTGATTGTTTTATGCCACACTGTTTAGCTTCTATGAACATATAACACTCATAAAAAGTAAAATTGATTATTTCATAACTATCGTTGAGCTTAAATAAAAAATATCTTACAAAAGCGCGAGTCTATCAACGTTACTCTTTACGAAGAGAATAAACCAAACGCAATGTAATTATTAACACTTAGCCAACCGCGCGCGCCAAGAAAAAAAAAAAAAAACGCGTTGCTAAAGTCAAAAAAGGGGATCTTCCCGTTCGGTCACGCAGCGATGTTCTTCGTAGAAGGAATAACTCCCTGTTATGTTGGCTAAGTGTTAAAATCATTCGATTTCATCGACCGATAAGAAATTACAAAGTATAAACTTTACGCAACATTCAATAACATAACACGTTATATTTTACAGGCCGAATTAGTTAAACCTGATGAAATGTCGGCGAATGAGTTACACAGACATGGAAATTCTTCGGCCGAAACTCCGGAAATCAATCAAATTCCAAAACTATCGGAGAATCCGATAGAATCAAAAGTGGAGATCAATCCGAATTACGATAGTTATGAAAAGGGCGGAGACGAGCGATCGCAGGCAACCGTTCCACGTCCACAGATCATTGTGAAATCGTTCGATATGTCGAACATCGATTGTGACGTACAAGTGGTCGAACTCAAGCAGAACGCAGATGTAACAATGTATGAAGATTATTCATACAGATGCGAACCAACATCAACCACGGAAAAGCCAAAGTGCCAGGATCTGTCTAAGAGGCACATTTTCGAAAAGTCTCATCTTGGAATCGAAAACGTGGTGGAGAAGTTGAATAAGAACGCAGCTGCTGCTTTACAGGAGACGGCACCCCAAAAAGTGGACGACTCGATGGATAAGAATGCAGAAAATCTTCGTTCGAGGAAACATTCGGAAACGATACCGAGAGAACCAGAAAACGGTTTGAATGAACACATTCTGAGATCCTGCGACAACTCTCAATTCATGGAAAACTACGATATAGGACGAGAAATTGAGATATATTCTTCGGAGCATGACACGAGAAGCAGTAATGATAATATGGAGTTAAACGACGATGAAGAACCTGTCGTGCAAATGGAGAATGTCTCGCCGCCCGAGGTCTGTGAAGTGCAAGTGCAATGCACTAACAATGACGCGGTGACTCCTAAAAAAGGGAAATTGGAATCGCTACAAGAAAACTCATTGTATACTGAAACTCCCAAATATCGATTAGTTATTAAATCTAAACCGAAACGTAAAGTTGATTATAGTGTGTTGGGATTGCTGTCGAACAGTGTTAAGCACTTGGAACGCGTGAGATACGACGGAAATAGAAGACATAGATTAGACAGATCGGTTATCAAGGGCAGGGTGCTTTTTCCTAAGGAAGAGACCCACACCAACAACATGAACAGCTCTTTGGGGGTGTTATGCGATTCAAGAGAACAACGATTTATGGAGAAGGTGGAGGATATAACTTACCGGAAGTCGAATCTGGAGAATTTCGATGATGAATCTTGTGCCGTTAGCGCACTGTTGAACCTGGGCAGAGCGAATAATGTCCCAGAAAATGAAAGAAAGACATCGGACAAGAGAAGGTATGTTCAAGAAAATTTGCAAGATTTCGAGAGCCTCAAGAGGTTCAAAACCGATGGCGAGTTGGAAGATGAGGAACCTAAATACGACTCGTATTCCGAAGACGATGATTATGATAAACGGTCCGGTCAAAATGAGCAGGAAATGTCAGTGTCTATAACAAACGCGAATAATGATACAAGTGAAAGCTTAGAATTTTCTACTGAAAACGATATTTGTACCGATAACGAAGATAATGATATGTTAAATGACGCTCCCCTTGCTAGTAGTAGTCCTTGCCATAATGTAAACTACGAAAGAGAAGAAGACTTTGAAGAATATGAAAGAAAGATATACGAACAATTATACGGACTCAATCATATGAGTGAAACTTCTAGCAGCAAGGAATATAGATTTGCTGATTATTGACGATAATCTATCGGATTCTGATGCTGAAATGCTGAAATGCACGATAAACAAATATGTTCGGATGCTAGAATGATGGAGAACGACGAAGATAGCAGACATGAGGAAAGAAGTCATATCTTGGGAGAACATCTTGATTGTCACGATTATAGAAATTTACAAGGGAAACTCGACGCAAAGAAGTTGATCGCTAAAAAAGGACACATCGATAATGAGCCAGACTGGCCGAATATGGATGTTAAGGAACTTGAGATAAGAGTTAGAATGGCTGACATTCAAAGACAATATAGAGAAAAGCTGATGGAATTGTCTAAATTGAATCGGAAGAAAGACAAGATGAAGATTCCTGGAAGACCGCGCAAGAAGGGACATTCTTCTAAGTAAGTCAAATTCTACATTCTATTATTAAATCATTTTAAATAGTAGATATAACGTAGATATAAATTTTGCTATTTCATATATTTATGTTAGAATGCATATTCTAAAGTATTTTTTTATAGTATATCATGTATTAAATTGAACTTTTCAAAGTAGTAAACAAGAAAGAAGAAACATAGAATTTCCATTTCTAGCTCTAGTGGGAAAAGTTTCCCACTTCATACTTTCACAAACGAAGTCTTATATGAAATTCTTTATACGAGATTAATGTAAAAAGGTTTTGTTTCACATTATTAACTTACTTTTTCACGTAGGATCGTTCCTTTCTCGTAACGACTAAGACAATTTTTATAGTTTGGAAAAAATATAGTTTATAAACATATATATATATATATGCAGAATACTTTTCTTACTGCAACATTTCTTGAATAATTTAATGGAAAAAATCTTGATGAAAATTTTAATAGAAAATCATTGAATTACCGTCAAAATGATTAATAAAACATGATTAATAATGTTTACAGTTCCGATAACGGCCTCTTCACATCCCTACCGACGTTACTACAATCGACGTCTTCACCCCACAAATCTGCATCGCAATCGTCGGACGGAGTTCCGCAGCCATTAGCTTCAGCTGTCCTAGCTATGTAACGTGAATTTGGTAAAACTGGGTGAACAAATGAGCCACATTAAATCAATAGCTTATATTTGTAATTATAATTCATAATTATAGAAGTTAGGACAATTCTGTTATTTTTGACAAAGTAAGATACGAAATTAAAACGTAAGGAATTGTTAAAAACGAAAGAAAAATGAAAAAAAATGAAAAAGAATTATTTTAATGATGAAAAATTACTTATCTGTAATGCTGAAATTAAAAATGTATATAATGTATATATAATAATAATAATAATATATATATATATAAATATCATATCATGTATTATATAAATTTTAATATATATATATATATATATATATATATATATATATATATATGTAAAAACATAATATAATGTATCATATATATATAACATGTATATTAACTATATTGTAATGATAATTAAGATTTTTATCAATATATTTCATATATATGATTTTTTATCAATTTTATTAATTTTTCAATTTCGAATATTTTTATGACATCAGTTTATGATACCAGTTCAGTTCAGTACCACTAAATTAGTTAATAAAAATGAAAGAATGCGTTGTCAAGCTCAATATGGGATATCTCCCCGATCGATCAGACAGGAATGTATTTTAAAGTAGGGAAATCTCCCTATTCGTAAGCTAAGTTTTAAATGCATGAATATCTATAAAATATATCTATAAAATCTATAAAATCTATAAAATCTATAAAATATATGCAACACAGTATAAAGACAGATATATGAATTTTAATTTTATTATATTTATTATACATAATTGTTACGACCGTTCGCGGAGAGACGCGGTCGCGAGGAAAACGCGTCAGCGAGAGGCGTAAATTCTCGCTACGATTCGTATAATCGACGCCGCGAAATAATCGTTCCTCTTGTTTCGATTATGATAACAAGGGTGGTTCAATGAATTTAACACTGTGTTAACAGGTTAATATAGCTTGTATTTTTAACAATAAATTAAATAATAATAAAAGCGTCACAAATTATTTAGCGATGAATACAGTGAATGCGTTACAGAAATTCGACTCGATATTTGATATTTCTCTATATTCGTTAGACTAAGCGACTTTGTTCGTCAGAGCTCTCGATGTATGCAGTTAGACTTTTCAAATGAGACCGATTGCCCTTAGACCGATTCCTTGTCTTTCGGGGAGACAACCCCCATTACGCTCGAATCACGCCACCGCTCGCGCCGAAGATCACGTAGGCCGACTTCTTTGTGACAATGAAATAACGGACCGAAATCGACGTTTCTAGAACTCGCTGCTTGGTGACGACTATACGCTCGTCGATACATTGTATGTTTTTCGTCGGGCAGATAAGACGATCCGTCTGCGACGCTGTAGGACCGCGAGCGACGGTTACAAATACGATCTATACTAAGCCTCGTGGCGTAACAATGATGTTCTATTTTATTTTATAATACTGCAATTATAAAATAATTTCATTAGAAACTACAATTTTATAGTATAGTATATAGTATAGTATAGTATAGAATAATATAATACGTAATTATTAGGTTGTCCAAAAAGTTCTCTTCATGTTTTTAATAGGAGGTAAGTATAAAATATATTTCCTACCTTTCTTAAATGATGTAGGATCCTTTTCTGTCACCTTTTGCCATCTCTCCAGGAGTCTCATAATGTCATTTTTCCAAAATTCTCTTGGCTTACTTTTTAAATATTCTTCGAGACCGGATTTCACTTCGTTTACTGATTTGAATTTTCTATTGCGAAAAAAATTTTTTCGAGAGAGGAACAAATAATATTCCGATGGTACAAGATCGGGGGAGTATGGAAAATGTGGTAAAACATCTCAATCAAACTCTAGAATTTTCGTTCGTACTGCTAAAGAAACGTGTGGTCTCGCGTTATCGTGGTAGAACACGATGCCACGTCTGTTCACCACTTCAGTATGCTTTGCGATAATGGCTTTCTCAAGCTTTTCGAGTTGCAATATTTTTCACTGTTGATCGTTTACTCTTTCGGAAGTAATTCGTAATAGAGGATACCCTTCCAGTCCTAGCAAATTGAAAGCAGCACCTTCTTCGGGTAAAATCCAGGTCTTGGAGAACGCTTATGTCGACTCGACCAAGATCGTTTGCGCGCAGTGTTGTCGTAGAGAATCCAACTTTCATCTCCAGTAATTATTTTTTTTAAAAATGGCTCTCTTTTGTTGCGTTGAATTAGCAAATTGCATGTCGAGATTCGATTCAGGAGATTGCCCTTCGTCAGTTCATGGGGACCCACACTTCGTAACGATTAACGTACCCAAGCTTCGTTGCTCCAACGATATCCTACGAAAGGGTTAAAACGCTAACTCTTTATAATATAAACTGCTACATTCAACTATTACATTCTGAATCGTTATCGACGAACGAACGTTACGATTTTGCAAAAACTGCGAAACTCCTCTCTTACGATTAGAACACGTTCGCACCGTGTTCGAACTGTTCGATGCACGCGTTTCTCCGTCTCTTCGCTCATTGTGTGTCCGATGGACGCGGATGCTCAGAAAACTGGTTTACATTTCGAATTATCGGCAGACGGTGAGGGGCGGGTGCAGAGGTGGGAAAAAAATCGTCTGTAGCATAAAGTATGCGATGCGGCGAGGCGATCGAAACTAAGAATAAATCGTTAGCAGGCGCGCGTCTGTGCACGCGTGCACAGATCGTACGTGCACGTGGAGGACAACCGCGCGATATATGCGAGTTTTCATTACCGCCTCGATAATAAAGCCCATCGAGGAAGACGAAAGCTCCGAGAACTTTCCCCAATTAACCCTGGCCATTTACGCGTTCTAGCCGCGGCACAGAATTCCATCCTTTCCCGCAAACTTTAATTTTGACTTTACCACCTCGGCCCGTTTACGAATATACGTTTTATTTTCGAATTCCCGAATTAGATACTAGTCTTTCTGATCCGAGAAAATTGAACCACTAGATCAATATTTTAGTTAACGAACGGATCTTTCAAGCAATAAAGAATTCGTACATTTTCGTATATTTTCAAAAGGTCCAAGGGTCAAACAATTGTAACTTCGTACAAAGAATATAGAAGAAGGCCCGCATAAATTCCAAGTACAAAGTAGTTGGGTTATTTCCGTTCCATAATCCTTATGTGTACCTATTCTCTAATACCAAATATTGTACAAACTATTAGTAAATTTACTTACTAGTTAATTTACGGTACAAGAAATCATTAGGGACTCTACTTATAGTACGGATTGCAGAAGAAAATACGAATATTAAACTTGGATTAACGCTAAGTCGTTGGAATACCCACGGAGAGGAAAAGAGACCGGTCGAGTGTGGGGTCCTATTTTGCGGATCACGGCATACGACTCAGTTCTCCGATACCCCATGCCAACGGGCACGGACGGATAGGTTGCCAACTTCGAAGGTATCGATATGCGGGCAGTTTGTTTGCTGAAAGGTATTTATCATACGGCATCTTTCTTTGTTAAAAATTTCAAAATCTAGGTTACTAATTACGGGGAGCATGAGGCGGGCATGGGTTTTCGGGCCGTAGGACCACGTCCCGGTAAACCCCGATGGATCTGATGCTCTCTCACAGTCGGGTGGCAGCTGGTCGGTGCCTCTGGTGCCCGTCAACTTTGCCGATCCGATGCGGAGAGTTTCGGAGAAGTTGGTGGGCCCATGCCTGTCAAGACCACTCACCTCACCTTCCTGTGGGGCTCGCCGTCACCCTGCACCGGCTTTGACCGGGGCAGGGTGCGAAAGAGTGAGTGGCACCAGGACGGACTTTGTTGATGACCACGGCGACAGAAAAAAAAAAAATTAAATATGGATTGCGACCACAAAAGTAAAACGGTTTACGGTGCAGGGGAGGGATACCCCAGTACCGGCGCAGCGGTGGGTAGTCAAGTGGGCTCACCTGCGTCGTCATCTCACGACCACGGCCGTTCGGGGGTGGACCGCCAGGCCCCCGGAGGTGTTTTCACGTCTGGCGAGGCGGGACGTAGTACGGAGATTCGCAAGGAACCTCCGAGAAGAATGACAAGAGCATCGCGGAGAACCATGGGCGGAACGGACGGCGTCTTCCTCGCACCGGCCGAGGTAACGGGCCTCGCGCCGGTAAGAGCGCTACGAACGCGGATGAGGTCCGATGGCGAGGATTCTCGTCGCGATCATCCCTGGGATCGACTGTCTCCGGGGGGAAGAGAAGGCGCATAATGACGCTGACCCCGGAAATCTCCGTGGATTTGGCACTGGATATACGGACGAGCTCGGCGGCCGACGTGAGCGCCGAGTTCACCAGGCAGGTGTCAAAAATCTTGCGGGTGGCGGCGGTATCGTCGAGCATGAAGGGAGCAAGTATTAAGGACCTAAAAGACGCGGCGACCTACGTCGCCGCCGCATGGAGGGAGTTGAACCTGCAGAGAGCTGAGGTGGTCCACAGCGGTAGCTCCACGGCCGCCAGGCGCGCGGAAGCAAGACTGACCGCGTTGGAGGAGGAAAACGCGGCCTTGCGTAAAGAGATAACGAGGCTGGCCGCTCGCACCCATGAGTGCCCGCGGTGCAACGATCGGGCTATTGAGTCCGGCCACCCTCCGCGGGAGGGGAAACAAGAAGGCGCGCGTTTGGACGCCCTGGAGAAAAAGATGGACGAACTCGGTCCCTCCATCATGAGGGCCATCGAGGAACGGTTCGGGGGCCGCAGACCGCGCAGCCCCGAACCTCGGCGCAAGGCGGACCAACCCGCTGCCCCACGCGCCACCCAAGCCACAATACCCCCGAGGGAGCAGGCGGATGGAGAATGGAGGGTGGTGGAAAAACGGCCGCGGAAGAAAAGGGCCGCAAGGAAGGAGGAGAGGAAAAAAGAGGGAATGCCTGCTGCTCCTTCGTCAAGACCAACGGTCGCACAGAAGACGGGCGCCATACTAGGGAATAAGAAAGGAATGGCGCAGGCGACGAAAACGGCCGGGCTCCTCCGCGCACCGCGTACGTCCGCGGTGACGTTGACTATCAACGAGGGGGTTAAGACATCGTACGCCGATGTTCTCGCGACGGCGCGACAGTAGGTCCCGCTTGCGGAGATCGGCGTCGAGTCCCTCGTAATGAGGAAATCGATGACCGGGGGTATAATTATCCGGCTCCCCGGCGACAAAGACAGAGGGAAGGCGTCGCGATTGGCGACGCGTCTGGCCGAGGTGCTGGACCCGGCTGCGGTGAGAGTAGCGGCCCCGAACAGGACGGCGGAGTTGAGGGTGGCCGGGATAGACATCTCGGTCGCTAAGGAGGAGCTGCGGTAAGCGCTGGCCTCAGCGGCGGGATGCGGCAGCGCGGAGGTGCAGGTCGGAGAGATCCGTACCACCAGATACGGCTTCGGGACTGCATGGATAAGGTGCCCAGTGGCCGGAGCCCGGAAATTAGCCCGGGACGGGAAAGTAGCTCTGGGCTGGTCCACGGCGAGAGTCACGGCTATCCCGAAAAGACCCTTGCAATGCTTCAAGTGCCTGGAGCTGGGGCACGTGCGGGTAACATGCACGTCCAACGTGGATCGCGGGCATCTGTGCTACAGGTGTGGCGGTGGCGGGCATCGTGCCAGGGGGTGTCCCGCCTCCGCGCCCAAGTGCCCGTTGTGCGAGTCGCTGGGGCCGCCTGCCAACCACAGGATGTGCGGGGCGGCATGTGCTCCGCCGAGAACTAAGAGAAAGCCACCGATCCGCGAACCGATCGCGGAGGTAACGCAAGAGGGGAGCACCGTCGAACGTCCAGCGGTGGATGGCCGGGAGGAGGCCATGGAGGTGATCGAGTGTCTTTAACCGTCTCCTCCAATGCAACTTGGGCAGATCGAGAAGGGCGCATGACCTGCTCCTCCAGACCATCCGGGAGGGAGAGGTCACCCTTGCGACAGTGGCCGAGCCGTATCGTGTCCCTGACGTTCCCAACTGGATCGGGGATTTGGACGGACTGACAGCCGTAACTTGGACGCCGACCCTGGACGCCTTTGGCGCCCTGCTTGACCGTGGCAGCGGCTACGTCGCGGTCGAATGGGCAGGAATAGCGGTGGTGGCGGTCTACGTCTCCCCCAACAGCGGCCTAGCCGCATTCGGGGACTTTCTGGACGACGTCGGTGAGTGTGTCAAAAGATGCTTTCCCCGCCAGGTGCTGGTCCTCGGGGACTTCAATGCCCACTCGACGCAGTGGGGGAACTCCGCGACGAACACCAGAGGAAGATGGCTGACAGACTGGGCTGCGGGACTCGGCCTCTTGCTGGTAAACAAGGGTACGGTGAGCACCTGCGTGGCGTGGAGGGTGTCCTCCGTGGTCGATATCACGTGGGCCACCTCGGATCTGTACCCGGGGATCCGTGTCTGGAGAGTGGCCGAGGGAGTCGAGACCCTGTCCGATCACCTCTACATATTTATGGAGGTGGTCTCGGAGGACGTGGACGAAAATAACAACCAAGTCGCCCAAGGTGGTGCGAGCTGCTCCGGCCCATCACAACCACCCAGATGGCGCCTGAAGGAGCGGGACAGGGAGATGTTGCGGGCGGCAGCCATCGTCTCGGCGTGGAGCTGGGACGCCCAAGGGACGACCAGCCTGGGAAGCGTCGACGAGGAGGCGGAGATCCTCCAAGGATACATGAGCGCGGCGTGCGACGCCCCGATGCCGCGCTCCGTCCCGGGAGGTGGACGCAACCGCTGCGTTCACTGGTGGACGCAGGAGATCGCGGAGCTGCGGGCGAGCTGCGTGCGGGCACGCAGAAGATTTCTGAGGGCCCGTCGCCGCAGGAGGGCGCGCGACGAGGAGGAGATCTCCCGCTGCTACGGGGTCTACAGGGAGGCGAGACGGACTCTGCAGCGGGAGATCAAGATCGCGAAGGCTCGGTCTTGGAAGGAGCTGATCGAGGCGGTTGAGTCAGACCCGTGGGGGCGGCCGTACAGGGTGGTAACGAGGAAGTTGCGACCCGCGGCCCCCCCGCTGACCGCCAGCATGTATCCGGCGCTGCTGGACAAGGTCATCGGGACGCTGTTTCCCAGCGACACGGGGCGGTCGGGATCGTCCCTATCGTCCCTCTCCTCCAGCGGGGGCGAGACGCCGTCGACGGCAACGGTGGCAGCGCCGTCGACGGAGCGGGGCGAGGAGCTGCAGGTCACTCCGGAGGAGCTTCTCGCGGCGACTAAGAAGATGGCATCCCGGGACGTGGCACCGGGTCCGGACGGAGTTCCGGGCCGAGTCTGGGCGGAGACGATGGAGGTGGTGGCCCCTCGCGTGCGGCATCTGTTTACCCGATGCCTGAGGGAGGGCATCTACCGGCGGACATGGCGGACGGCGAGATTGGTCCTGCTGCGAAAGGAGGGCCGTCCGCCGGACTCGCCGTCGGCGTACAGGCCGATATGCCTGCTGGACGAGATCGGGAAGCTCTTCGAGAGGGTGATCGCCGCCCGTCTGGAGGCCCATATCTCGGGGCGGGTTCCCGGGTGGCACGACAGCCAGTACGGCTTTCGCCGGGGCCGCTCCACGGTGGATGCTGTGAAGCGGGTGAGGAGCATGGCGGAGGACATGGTTTCCCGCTACGGAACGGCGGTAGCGGAATCCCTGGACATCAGCAACGCCTTCAACTCTATCCCCTGGGCGAAGATAATGGAGGCTCTGCGACACTTCGAGGTGCCGGCGTACCTGGTTGGTGTCATCGGAGCCTATCTGAACGATAGGTGGATCACCTTCACTGGGAGGAACGGGGAAGAGAGAAGACGTGTGGAGCGCGGCGTCCCGCAGGGTTCGGTACTAGGACCAATCTTGTGGATCACGGCCTACGACTCCGTCCTTCGATGCCCGGTGCCCCCGGGTACGGGCTTGGTTTGTTACGCCGACGATACCTTGGTGCTAGCCGGGGGCGGTGGTGGAGCGAGGCCCTGATCCTCACGGAAGACGCTGTGGCATGCGCGGTGCACGCTATTCAGCGACTGGGATTGAGCGTGTCGCCGGCCAAGTCGGAGGCCCTGTGGTTCTTCGATCGCCGCCGCAGGGGATCCCCTCCAGATGGTTTGTCCGTGGCCATAAATGGCGAAGCAGTGCCGGTGAAGAGTCGTATGAGGTACCTGGGCCTCACCATCGACAGTCGGTGGACGTTCGGACCACATTTCGAGCTCCTGGTCCCGAGGGTGACGGCCACAGCCAACGCCTTGTGCGGCCTTCTTCCGAATATATGCGGAGCAGGGTCGGGAGTCCGCCGACTCTACGAGGGAGTGATTCGGTCCCGGGTCCTCTATGGGGCACCGGTGTGGGCCCAAGATCTGATGGCCAACCGTCGCAGTCGTACCCTGGTGAGGAGACTGCAAAGGACGACTGCTATCCGAATAGACAGGGGATATCGAACGATATCTTACGAGACGGCGACGGTGCTGGCGGCGTCCCCCCCGTTTGAGCTGCGGGCCCTTGAGCTCTGTCGGGTGTATGAACACCTGAGGGCACCGCCTTCGGCGGCGGCGCTGTCGCCGGCCGGCCTCTCGGCCTCGAACATCCGGGAAGAGGCAAAGCTGGAGATCTGGGAGCGGTGGCGCTCCCAACTGACCGAGGAGGACGCCAGGCGGCCACACCGAGCCGTCCGCGCCGTGCTTCCCAATTGGGAGGCTTGGAGAGATCAAGGCGGGGTTCCGCTCACCTTCAGGACGACGCAGATGCTCACCGGACACGGGGTCTTCGGTGAGTACCTGAAGAAGATCGGGCGGGAGGTGACGTCCATCTGTCACCACTGCGGGGAAGAGGAGGACACGGCGCAGCACATGCTGGAGTTCTGTCCAGCGTGGGCGGAACCGCGGCGCGTCCTGCAGCTCTACATCGGCGAGAGGCTGGCTCCGGAAGCGGTCGTTGAGGCCGTGCTCCGAGGGCCCCGGGAGTTTAATGCTGTCCGCACCTACTGCGAGGAGGTTATGCAGAGAAAGGAGCGGGCAGAGAGAGACCGGGTGAGAAGAGCCGACCCCAGCAGATCGTCGCATCAACGTCGCAGGGGCTCCGTACGACGCAGGGGCGCGGCGTCGTCGCTGCCCCGGGTGCGTCGGACTAGAGGACGTGGCGCTAGGTGGAGTGGTTCCCCCTAGCTTTCCAACTCAAGCCGGGACGCCTCCCTAGACAACTACAACGGCAGGGAGATAGACGACGAGGTTGCACTCGGTAGTGATTCGCAAGAGACCCCGGGTGCACCTCTGAACGTCGGGATGACCACCGTGGGGTTTTAGTCGGTAAGAGTCCGACACTACACGGTCGTTGCTACGCAGCGCCGAGTGTCCATGAGGATTTCCCCACGAAAAAAAAAAAAAAAAAAAAAAAAGTATCAGGTATCAATTGTTGCTTTTCGTTAATATAAATATACCATTATTAGATGCTCTTTTCAACATGCCGATCTATACCCTTATAATTTTTTAAAATCTTTAACCTCAAAATGTCGCTTCAAAATAGAAAACGAAGAACAATTTGTCAAACACTATCGCGATATGAGTGTGAAAATTGTGACATGGGTTTATATGTCGTACCGTGCTTTAAAATATATCACACTCAATTGTATTATTAATTATTAAATGAAATTATTAAAACTAAAGTATATGCATCATATCTTTAAGAAAAATTATAATTTAGCTATTAAAATCTTCATTTCAATGTGCTTGCGTAGGGAACAGGATTATCCGTCACAGATTAAAGTGCTGTATCGTTGAGGAGTAATTCGCGTCAAACTCTGCCGTATAGAGAAATAGCCCCGCGCAAAATTTAGGCGTATCTAAGAGGTTAATAAATACAACAAATGAGTCGAAAAATAAAATTCTCGTCACTTGGCACTCGAACATTACGTATGATGACAAAAAGATTGTATCAGAATAAAAATTACACATTGTTTCGTTATATTTTATTATTACGTTTCAAAAATATAGAAATTATATAATTTTGACATTTTTGTTTCTTCTTAACACAATAATTCTGAACGTTGACTAAACACTATAGACAAGAGTTAATAATATTTCGTATTATTAAACAATATCTTTCCCTTGTAAAGATAATAGCATTTAGCAAGAAAAATTAAAGAAAAAGTTAGGATTTCTATTACGTTATTCTCCACCTCAAACGAATAATTTCAAACAATTGTTTACTACGCCTCCCAGTGTCGGAGATAGTCCAAGAAACGTATCGTTCAACCCTCAATTTTGAGCAATACTATCATCTCTTCGATGTGGATGATGTCCACTATAAAAAACTACGTGTCAAATATTTTTTCGGCATGCCATATAAGTTTCATGAAAATCGGCGAGTTCGGTATGTTCCCTTTAAGCGTTTGTTCGCAATAAATATCTCATAACCGCTATATGAATTGATGGATTGGTTTCAAAATTTAGTCTCATAATCACGATAGTTGCGTGTCATTACTGAACCAACGAAATTTCAAAAAAAGTTTCGTACATTGCGCATAATAGATCGATAAACAGAATTCCGTGGTAAGTGTTCGAATGCTTTCATGTGCTACTGCTTCCATTAAATTTCACAATGAAAATTTCATTGACTTCGTCAGTGAACAGAAAGTTGAAAACAGTCTTCTGAGACGGCATTTGTCTTATACGCATATTTAGTGTATTTAAGGGGAAGACTTCAAGTAAATGTTTTACTTCTAAACGTATTATCTCTCTTACGTGTAATGGCTCGTGTTCCAGGTCCTTATACCTTAAGTCAAGAGAGTGAGAAATATGTCACTCGAAGTTAAATCCGTCGTATGTGTCGCGAAATTACACTTTGCTCGAATTTGCTGAAAATTGTGAAATTCACGTTATATCGCTTTAAGAAGATATTGGACGAACGTATTAACGCTTTTGGTGAATCGCACACGTGTAACTAACCTATACATGTTTCGCATTTACGTTACTCACATTCATATTCGGACACAGCGTTATCTCTGTATTTGTTGCTTTCTACAAGATGGCACGATTTAAATATCGTGTCGTTTATTCTACGAAAATATGAACTATTTATTGCAGTTTGAAAATACGTAAAAGTTGCTTCCTAATAATAACAATTAACTGTATTTTTCACGTCGCATTAATATCCGAACATGTTATGAAAAAGAAAAATATTTTGTCTGCAGAAGTTCGAAGATGCGAAATGTACGATGAGCGATGACAATATTACCGCGTATTTTTGAATTAAATATTTATAATGTACATGTACAGGGTGTAAAAAAGTTATTTAGTTAAGGCCACAGAGTTGTTCTATGGATCACCTCTAGATCTGTCGACATTTGCAAAAAAATTAGCCGTAAAATTGACCTTGACGTTGACCTTGAAATTCAATGTAACGCGTGAAAGTAGAGCCCGCGTCATTTAAAACGAGTCCAAACGGGCTGTTGCATGATTTTTTCTTCACAAAGTTACAGCAATTCAGATATCGACAATTTTTCGTGCAAAATTCAGTAATTCTTTAAAAAGTGTTATCGTGGAACAGATATTTCAGGATTTGTACAATAGAAGCATATATATATATATATATTTCATAACAAAAAATCATGGAAATTAGTATTCACTATCTGTTAGAATAATAACTGAGAAGTTTTTTAATATTGACGAGTAAAATATCCGTTCCTGTTATAGAAAAATTTTTGCTTTCATATTTTATAAGATCTGTCGAAAGTAAAACTTTTATTTTCAAGAACTTTTCTTTATATCTGTCCTCATAGGAACCCATAACGCGAGAAGGTTTTCTAAAAAAGTTTCACGGTCCATGTTTTAAACAAAGCCTATTAGAAAGTTCCATTACTCTTTGGATCCTTGGTTTATATGATCTCTTTCCGTTGCACAAGCTGCGTAGAACACCGTACCAAAGTTTTGTCACCTGTTTCTGAGGCAGCCTGTACAGATATTAGAAATAAATGGTGGTTTTCGAGGGAGATACTATTGTTCCACCCTCCTAATGCGGCTTAACAAGTTGACGTACAAAGTCGCCAGATCGAATTGTCGAAGCTTACGCCGAAACCACGCTAGATCGGTTATTTATCCTGGACAATGAACCAGCAATGCCAGTTATAGAGACCATTGAGGGATATTAAGTGGCCAGGGGATGGAAAATCCACGCTCACGGGGTTATGCGATAACAGTGCATTGGAGTATCCGATAATAATAAGAAAGCACGATTTTTCAACGTGGTATTTCAGGATTACACGTAAAAAGAGAATCGAACGATATAGAATTATCTTCGATGTAATTAGCGTTCCATAAATTTACTTCTTTGATTTTTCTTTATTTTCACACGGTATAAAGTTTTATACAAAGAAAAATTAAAAATTTATATTTACTGCTCACAGTAACTTTTGCACTAAAAATTTATCATCATATTCGCAACAGTCATTTATTCCGTTTTACGTATAATTTTCATTTATTGGTCTTATTAAATAAGAAGTCGGTTTTCAAAAATTACGTTGTCTTCTGATTCTTCTTATTTTATAAACTTCCTTTCGTCCGCCACTGTGAATAGCCGCCGATAGTATATTATAATATGGTATTTAAGCCTTTGTTCAAATTTCTATTATTTCGCTATCGATGTAGTATATTGTTGTTTTGTAATTCATGTATCTTATTTAATCAGCTACTTCCGAAATACTTTTTGTTTACAAATAATTTATTTCATGTTATTCTCCCAGTTACAGAATTCGAATACAAACATGAATTTTCTATTAATGAAGTATTAAGCCAACTGCTCATCACTTTTCGTATACAGAAGATTAACTAGCATAAACATCGAGCTTTATAATTTGGACACCAATGAACCGAATCAAACTCGTATCGCCAAATTTGGCGAGATTTGATACTGGGAAATTCCATAAAACACGAACTTTCTATTCCATCAGATTTATCCTTAAAAATACACCTTCGCAAAGACATGGACACGACTTTCATCCAAAAGACAGCCTGCAGGAAAAATAAGCAACCACTTCTATTGCGTTTCGGCAATCAATCAAATTAAGTAAACTTAAGGTCAAATATAGAAAACTGACCAAATATGGAATGGTATACCTAATTGGAGTAGTGCCGTTTTTAAAAACCTGACAAACGAATATCGGTCAGCCAGCTATAGGCTATCTCACTCGCTCACTGTGATGAAGAAATATGGATCAAACGCATAATGTGCGGACTTTGAACATATGATGAATGTACTGATGCAGAGTTCGACACTTGGATACGTGACTATCGTAAATAGCTATCCTTTTTATGTCATTCTTTTTTACATGTGATTTTATAACTAAAATGCCTTGATCAATAAAAATAATGAAGTATAGAATAGATAGAGAAGAATAAATAGAATAAAAAGAAAAATAAAAGATGTATCTGATTTCAGGTATTCCATATTTAGCCATTTTCCTCTATACCGCCACCACAGATTTAGTTTCACGAAAAGGTTCGCCGATAGATTAACAAATTCAAAAACGGAAACACTCGCGCATCGTTAAAACCCTATTCAAATATCATACAGGATATTTTCATATTAAAGTTAATAGACTATAGTTACAAAAACCAACGAACGAATAAAGCACATTTCCCTTTGAGCGATTTTTCCACGTTAATAATTTATCGCCACGCGACAAGTATTTTATCGAGAGTAAACGTAACTCTTTTTCAGAGTTCAATTCGCTATCTTATTCGTATCGAAACAGCGAGGAGATTGAATATTTTTCCATATGATACCGTTGGAATATTTGATTCGAGAATATTACGGTCGAACAACTTTTATTCCGTAAATCGCGTTCGAAACTGTAGAATTGTTAAAACTTTTCAAAACGAACGATGCACTATTACAGCAAAGCGTCGCAAGTGCTAGTGTATAGGAGTTTATCTACATATGACGTGTCTCAGGTGATGCGATTGAGCGGGAGGCAATTCTTCGTGCACAAATAAATTAAAAAAAAAAAGTTGTCTCGTTTCAGGTCTCGTTTTCGAGAAAATTGAGTTTGACATAGAATAGGATATTCATATTGGAAACGTCCGATGCGAGAGTACGTGAGTACTTGTTGAATTTTCAAATTCAATTTCCTCGGAAACGAAGCCTCAAACGAACAAATTTCATTCTCTTTTTCGATTTACAGCGCTTCGTGAAAGTATTCGTACACTTGTCGTCGAAAACTTCCACGTGCCTACAGTATATCATTGCGCGCGTGTTATGCTATGAAACATTTTGAAATTTCATTAGCACTGTAATGAGACGCGATCGCCATCATTATATTGGCGAAATTTGAATCCGATCTGAAAATATATGCCAGACTACATACATACATATGCATAGGCGGCGGAAACACGTATTTTTCTGTCTGCAGTCATTTTCGGATCGTTGAGTGCACGTTGCAATAACAAGTAATGCGATTGAGACGTTTATCCTGCTTCTGCAATTCATTCTCTGTGAATTTCTATGCAGTCATTTACTTGCGGAATCTTATGAAACCATTTTAAGATCACATGGTATGAGTCATTAGATTAGATACGTTTTGATCTCATTTTCTAATTAGCAAATAAGGAAATAAGTCACTCCGTTAAAAAAAAGGAAAAGACGTTGCAAATTGTTAAAATTTCAAAAGATGTGACCCAGAGATGACATTTACTTTCATAGCCTAATTTCCTCCTTACAATACAATGACTTTCTCTCGAAACATTTTCTTGTATCATGTAACATTGTACGATATGTTATTGTATATTTTATATTTAACAAATAAGAGAGTAATTAAGGAAGGCAGAGTTAAACGGGACACCCTTTATACATGAAAAGTTTTTAGGAGCGTATAAAAGTATATTTTTGTCAGCCATCGTTACGTCGCGAAGCTTAGTATAGATCGTGTTTCTAACCGTCTCTCGCGGTCCTCCAGCGTCATATACGAATCGTCTCATCTTCCCGACGAAACATGCAATGTATCGACGAGCGCATGGTTGCCGCCCGGCCGCGAGTTCCAGAAACGTTGATTTCGGTCCGTTCTTTATTTTCACAAAGAAGTCGGCATACGTGATCATCGGCACGAGCGGTGGCGTGATCCGAGCGCGGTGGGGGTCGTCTCCCGGAGAGGACAAGGAATTTATCCTAGGGCAGTTAGTCTATTTTCAGAAATCATACCGCATACATCGTAAGCCCTGACGAATATAATCGCTAATTTAACGAATATCGAAAAATATCAAAAGTCAAGTTCTCGGTGCTCTACCCATCAAATCGACCAACCTTCGGGTCAATCAATTATTGTACTTTCCGGCACGACGAAGTCAAACAATATCGAAGTCGACGCAACAAGTATTGTAGGCTGGTTAAATAAATAGATATAGATTATATAACTGTAGATTCCAGTTATATTCAATACCAAACACCCCTATTATCCCACAAGAAATAAGGAGATCGCCCTGCTCGTGGTGTCGATTCGCTTAATCGTAACGGGAATTTACGACTCCCGTTGACGCGCTTCAAGGCTACCGCGTCTCCCCGCGACTGGACGAAAATACAGCCACTTTATATTGTGTACCTAGACCAACGACTATTTTAAGTAGCTTAATCATATTCAAGGGCGGCTACTCGATACTTGTTACTGTGCTACAGTAGGCTACAATATTTCGGAAATCTATATATACTATAATATACTATAATTTTTGCTTTGCGCTGTTATTTCTTCGTGACTCGCTGTCGGAGCGAGTTGATTCCTTGCGCAAACAAACCGTGCGTCGATGCTCATAGCAGCCGTAGCTTGCCTTCCGCTTGTCAATATTCGAAAATCGCTTCTAAACCGAAGAAAAGTCTATTGCTGACCATTGGTATCGATAAGTTATCTTCCCTCAATCTCTCACACTTTTTCTTCCCTCAAGATGTTCTGTTTCATACTTTAGTCAGCATACGAACGACCTACATATTTTTGTGGTTACTGTGAATGTTTAAAAGCTCTGTTCTTCACTGTGTCGATTTAATCCGAATCTCAATCTGATACGCGAGTATTATCCTTAAAAGTAAATTCCATGGATTCTTCGTTGAGATAACAACTTTCTACGCGATCTTTCGAAGAAAAATATTAGAACACTGGGAAGAGTTACTCCTGATTCGGCTATCGGTCAGACAGCCAAAGAGAGAAAAGCTGTTCCACACACAATATCGGAATTACCGATATGTTCGTAGCTCCCTTTCACCCCGCTCCTAAAAAACATCAGCCGATTTAATAATAATTAAATTTAATAATTTCAGACTGTTCATGATCACACATGCGTGCGCAGCACGCAGCACGCAGCACGCTAAGCGTAAAATCCGCTATGTTCATTTGAAGGCGAACACGAAGGCAGCATAATTGATAAACTGGTTCGAGAGCAGTCAAAGTACGTTTGATTTCGCAAACGATGTACGGAGGTAGACTTTCGTAAGTGATCTAAGGGACTCACGTAATTGGTTAATGGTCGATTAAATGACAAATTCCTAACACGAAAGTGACATATCGATAGGTTAGCCGAGCGATTAGACAGTTCTAGCGAAGCGTCCTCCGCGTCGTCAAGGAAACCAGATTACGTTAAAGCTACCGTATCACGTACTGTTAACCAACCTCTGGGCCTCATTGACGATTGTCTGTCACGGAAGTCTCTTTAGCACGTTCCCCTAAAGCGGCGCTGCTTACGCGGCAATGCACGACTCTCAGTATACATGAATTTCACGAAACGGCCATCAGTTTCAAGTAACCTACGGCGAAATATATTGCGATACGTGTATCGATCTTTAGATTTCACGAGATAGCGTAGTTCGCGTTTTGATGCGCTAACTTCGGGACATAGGGTCTTTAGGATATACGAGATATCTTGCAACGTCGGTGTTGTTACGAATAACGACAGATAAACGAATTATTAAAAAAGAGTCATAGGACTTTGCTTACCGATTACGTCTGTGTTAAGTGATTCGTGCGAAAACCTCAACTTCCTCATCGCCCAGATCACCTATTCTGCACGAGAGATGATTCGCCAGCAAGGTAATCAGAAATACAGGTATAGCCATAGCTGAAACCGCGATTTTTGTGTTGACGAAGATAAAAATCGTCGTTAAGCGTTCGATGCTGTTTGGACGTCGCCATATTGTTTCTCAATATTCGGCGCCAATTTTAGAAAACGATAAGGACACCACTGTTGCGCGGACGAAGGAATATAAGTCAGAATTATGGTATTAGTTTTGCGGAGGAGCGCTTACAATATCCTAGATGCGATATAAAATTAGACGTAGGTGGTTATGGTCAGGTGCATTGAAAATATTTTTCATAGAAACAAGGCGAAGAAGGATAAAGTAGAAGGAAATTTTATGGCATTTTGAAGTTAAGAAAATAAAATTTATCAAACTCAAGAATGTTGATATCTATAAAGAGAAATTAAAAAAAGCTAAACTTCAATTAAAAATACTCGTTAAACGTTAATGAAAAAGCAAAGAATTATGCTGGAATTATTATGGTATTAGGAAGAGTAATGGACAACTTTCTGCAGTTTACACAAAAAGAAATGACGCGACCGTTTGCGTGCTGCGTCTTTCGATGCATCAAACTCGCCATGTTAAATCGCTGAAAAAATTAGAGTTGAAACTAATCCGTGAATTATTTATCAAATACAATCGTGGTTCAGGAAAGCGTTCGAATTCTACTAGAAAATATTTATGTGTATATTAGAATTCAAAATATTTTCTAATCTCATTAGTAACGAGATACGACTATCGCAATTATGTTACTAAAATTGAGAATGTATATAGGAGTTAGAAGATCATTATAGAGACTAAGGAGATATAAGCAAGAGTCATATATTCACTGTATTAACTTATAATTTTCAAGGTTATGTAGTATCACGTTATAACGTACAATGTTATATGGTATTACGTTATAACGTATAACGTTATATAGTATTACCTTTTAACGTATAACGTTATATAGTATTACGACATAACGTACAATGTTATATCGTATCACGTAATAACGTATAACGTTATATAGTATTACGTTTACCGTATAACGTTATATATTATTACGTTTTAACGTATAACATTATATAGCATTACGATACAACGTACAATGTTATATCGTATCACTTTAAATTGTTCAAGGTTATATAGTGTCACGTTACAACGTATAACGTTATGTAGTATTACGTTATAAAGTATAACGTTATATAGTATTACGTTTTAACGTGTAACGTTATATAGTATTACGATATAACGTACAATGTTATATCGTATCACGTTATAACGCACAAAGTTATATCGTATCACGTTATAACGTATAACGTTATGTAGTAATACGTTATAACGTATAACGTCATATAGTATTACGATATAACGAACAAAGCTATATCGTATCACTTTATAACTTTCAAGGTTATATCGTATCACGTTATAACGTATAACGTTATGTAGTATTACAGTATAACGTATAATGCTATATAGTATCACATTATAACGTACAATGCTATATAGTATCACGTCATTACGTTCAACGTTATATAGTATTACCTTTTAACCTATAACGTTATACAGTATTACGATATAACGAAGAAAGTTATATCGTATCACTTTATAACTTTCAAGGTTATAAAGTATCACGTTACAAAGTACAATGTTATATGGTATTACGTTATAACGTATAACGTTATTTAGTATTATGTTTTAACGTATAACATTATATATATTATATAATATTACGTTTTAACGTATAACGTTATATAGTAATACGATATAACGTACAATGTTATATCGTATCACGTTATAACGTATAACGTTATGTAGTGTTACGTTATAACGTATAACGTTATACAGTATTACGATACAACGTACAATGTTATATAGTATTACGTTATAACATAGAACGCTATATAGTATTACGGTTTAACGTATAACGTTATATAGTATTACGATATAACGTACAATGTTATATCGTATCACGTTATAACGCACAAAGTAATATCGTATCACGTTATAACGTATAACGTTATGTAGTATTACGTTATAAAGTATAACGTCATATAGTATTACGATATAACGAACAAAGCTATATCGTATCACTTTATAACTTTCAAGGTTATATGGTATCACGTTACAAAGTACAATGTTATTTAGTATTACGATATATCGTATAACGTTATTTAGTATTACGTTATAACGTATAACGTTATATAGTATTACGATACAACGTACAATGTTGTATCGTATCACTTTATAAAGTTCACGGTTATAAAGTATCACATTACAACGTAGAACGACATGTAGTATTACAGTATAACGTATAATGCTATATAGTATCACGTTATAACGTACAATGCTATATAGTATCACGTCATTACCTTCAACGTTATATATTATTACCTTTTAACCTATAACGTTATACAGTATTACGATATAACGAAGAAAGTTATATCGTATCACTTTATAACTTTCAAGGTTATATAGTATCACGTTATAACGTACAATGCTATATAGTATTACGTTTTAACGTATATCGTTATATAGTATTACGATATAACGTACAATGTTATATCGTATCACGTTATAACGTATAACGTTATGTAGTATTACGTTATAACGTATAACGTTATATAGTATTACGATGCAACGTACAATGTTATATAGTATTACGTTATAACGTAGAACGCTATATAGTATTACGTTATAACGTATAACGTTATATAGTATTACGATGCAACGTACAATGTTATATAGTATTACGTTATACCGTAGAACGCTATATAGTATGACGTTATAACGTATAACGTTATATAGTATCACGTTATAACGTACAATTGCGATATAGTATCACGTCATTACGTTCAACGTTATATAGTATTACGTTTTACCGTATTACGTTATATAGTATTACGATGCAACGTGCAATGATATATAGTATTACGTTATAACGTATAACGTTATAAAGTATTACGATATAGATTAAAACATTATATAGTATTACAGTATAACGTATAATGCTATACAGTATCACGTTCTAACACATAACGCTATATAGTATTACGATATATCATACTATTTTATGTAGTATCACGTTATAACGTACAATGCAATATAGTATCACGTCATAACGTTCAACGTTATATAGTATTACGTTTTAACCTATAACGTTATACAGTATTACGATATAAAGAAAGGATGAAACGTTGTATAATTGTTATAGTTTTCTGGAAATTGCAGTTTTCCATTGTTTCTGTCTTCATTATCTTCCTATCCATAGCAGGAATGTGTTAATAGCTTGGAGCCGCGTTTTCTTCGCCTTACGAGTAAATCTCATAGTGCTTCGTATGCTTGGGTGGAAGAAAATGTGTCGAATTAAGGAATTGGATCGAGGCATTAACGTTCGTTTGAGAATTGACGAATTTCAGTTGGAGTTAGTCGTGTTCGCGAGATACTGAATATTTAAATGGCTATTTCCACTAAAATCCTTTGTAACTTTTATAACTTCTGTCCGCATAGTCGGTCGATGAATGCGTGCAGTCAGTGATAAAAAATTCTTATCGCGTCTATGGTTCGTTAATTATACCACTGATTGAGTTGAACTAGTCACTTTATGGTACTTTTATTCATCCGTTGAATAAGTTTGTTTCTATTTCTTTAGAATTACTCTTTCTCGTTCTGATTCTCGCATTAATCATTTTTTCAATTATCATTGAATCAATTTTCATCTATGATTTAACATGTTCCTGGAAATGCATTAAACATAATATTTTATATCAGTTTTATGTTATAGACACTTACTTTTTCTGCTTGTGTCTGTTATACAACTTCGTGCAAAAATATTTCTTGTTCTATTTACCTTTACCCAGATTCAAGCTCACATTCTATCCATTTTTTGAAGCCGTAGGCAGTCTTGTCTCGATCTATTAACGTTCTGTTTTAAAAACTGTACGGTCTTGTCTGAATCCCTGCAGGTTTTGTTCTATTTCAACCTATTGTTACGTATACTCGGTTTTGGTCCAGTTTAGACTTTCGTACACCCACAGGTCATAGATATGGAGGGCAAGTTTAATGGTGTGGTTATTAAAAACCTAAAAGTTAAAAGTCTTTCTTTTTTATTAAAACAAGACCAAGATCGATGCATGAAATTTTAAAGATCAATGCAGGGTTAACTACTCCCATCAGCCAATAAATAGCTGTTATAATTTAATCTTAAACTTAAGATTAATAATCTGTGGAAGACACAATGTTTATGTTAAAATAATATTCAGTGATATTTATTAAACAGAACTACAGAACCAAATGTATATGAGCGAGTGATATAATTAACAACGTATACAAGAATTGTTGATTGTTAGTCAGTTATTCTCAGACTCCTGGAGGGAGCACGGAGGAGTCCCACTCATATTCACCGGCCACGGCGTGTTCGGGGAGTACCTGCTAAAAGTTCAAAGGGAGGTGACGTCCATCTGTCATCACTGCCAAGAAGAGGAAGACACGGCACAGCACACACTGGAGCGCTGCCCAGCATGGGGAGAACCGCGCCGCGTACTACGCCTCACCATCGGCGATAGGCTAGCCCCTGAGGCGGTCATAAAGGCCATGACGAGGGGCCAACAGGAGTTAGCCGCCGTCTGCAACTACTGCGAGCAGTAGCAGGTGCGCGACCGCGGCACCACCACTACCGCCGTCATAGAAGAGCGCAGCGAAGGAGCCGTCAGACTGAGGAGGGTCTGGCCCCCCTCAGACTCGCACGACTGCCAAGGGAATGCGGCACCAAGGGGGAAATGTGGCGTGTTTCGTCGGTGATACTAATTCTTGCATGACACGACAGCTGCGAGGCGGGACGTGCAAGCGAGCTTGCCCTTGTCAGAAGACTAATTCTGCTTCCGAAACTTCTATGAATACTGAGCGTGTGCGGTGTAAAACTGTTCAACTTAGAAGACGCGTAACATAGAATTAAATTTGCCACTGATGGGAAAAGAAACTAGATCAAACTTTCAAACTGTTCTAGAGGAAAGAAGCAAAGGAAGGCCGTACTCTCCTGAGACGTCGGAATTCTTTGAGAATTAACAAGAAATCAATTTTTCCTCTTTCCCTCTTAAATTTTACACGATTAAATAGACTAATTAGATAAACAAATTTTACCTAACCCATGTTACTTTGTTAGTCTGGTAACTATGTACAGACAACTCGAATACGTCTGATCATGCACGGGTTTATACTACTGCTGGAAAATATTGGTTTACTCTACTGCAAAGATATTGACTGAAATAACGTACGTACGTCCTTGGTGTGCTGCCTAAATGTCTCCGCGATACTTTTCAAAGGTGTTTTTCTCTCCCTTTCAATAATACCATGCAAAGTGGTACGTATGAAAATGGTGGCATAACGATTACATGATATCGAGTATTCAAAGCCGCGCGATCGTTTTCGAACAAATTGTTCGAACGATTCCTTTTTATAAGTCTCTTTCGGTAAAAGCACAGCTAAACTTTGTGACGTCTCAGAACAACACGTCTCAGCAATCGGTGAATTTCAACTGCTTGGCTTTTGTCTAGGAATATTAAAGCGATGCAATTTTCGTTAAAAAGCGAGTAACAGGCTCGAAGGAAGAGGCGAACGAAGCGTGAAAACGAGCAAGATGATTACCTTTTTCTTTCGACGAAGGTAAATAATAATATTTAGAATCGTGGAGTAGAAGGAAGGAAATTGCACAGAAGAATACTTAAATATAGGGAATACGTAGTTAATACGAAATTATATTTAACGGTAAAAAATTCAACTTCTGATGATTAATGTAGATTCTATTGTGATCTCGATGTACATTTTTATAGCTTTTAAGAAGTCTTACTGAGAATTTTATTTATATGATCTCGTATCGTACAATTAGTCTTACCAAATTACCTTTTTGAATTTTCATTGCTGACAGTACAGATAAACACAGTAGCATTTTAACACAGTAACATATACGATTTAAGCAATTAAGAAAAAAAAAATAAAATAAAATAAAAAGAGGAAAAAAAAGATTTTTTTGACGTTTTAATTCAGGACGTCCCCTTCTATCAGAAAACTGTTACTTTCTTTTGAGAAGATGTAAATATTTTAGAGGCGCATGTTTACGAATACCTGTATTAACATATACGTTTAATGATTTAGTTTAACGCTACTACTCATTTAATAGCGTATGTTCAGTAATTTGTAGATCTTCGAAGATATTAATAATAATCATAATTTTTAGTTTCTTGTGCAAGATAATTAAGTCATCTGAAAACATCAGATACGATGATATATTTACATTACAACAAAATTATAAGCCGTCACTGAAATTCTTTCTATAGCATTGTCAGCAATTATCTTCTTTTAAGTTTAATATATATTCTAGTATATCTCCTTTTAATTCAAATTCTAAAGTATTTAGCATTTTCTTTGGCCTGTAACGCGTTTAATGTTTCCTTTACACTTTATACAATTGAAATTTCATAAAACTTGTAATATTTTGCAAAATTACAAAAATAAATAATTTTATACAAAACATTAGAGTAGAGATCACAGATAAATGTTAATAACTATAATAAATGCTAATCTTTCACTAACATATTGTTTCCTAACTTGAAAACCAAAGCCGACGGAAAGTTATTGAGAATGAAAATCTTGATAATATATTTCGCAGTCATTTAAATCGGTGAGGTCGACATTCCTAATAATTAAATTCTTAATAATTATGTTCAGTTAATTAATTGCAATTGTAATTTTTTTTTCGTTTAATAAGGCAAATTATAAAGAAATGGAGAAAGAAAGGAGGAAAAAGAAGCTAGTTTGTGTATTGTATTTCTTTCTATATCATATGATTTTATAAATATAAAATTTATTCCAAATCAAGTTTTGCACAGGTAATTTACGTATCCAGCGGCTTTGGCAGGTACTCGCACTGATAAATATCCGCTGATATACAGAGTGGGAAACATAAATCGTTTGTATGAAAAGAACTATACAGGTGTTATGCAAGTTATGCGATATGGAGGAATACACACAGCGGTAGATAATGCTTTTTCTGAAAGCCATGTTTGAAATAAGATTTCAAGGTCATCATTATTTTTTTCTGGGACCATATATTTGTTTAATACATTAATCGATCCATCTCCATATTCCCTGTTAGTAGTCGCTGCGTTGGTTTTAATAAAATTTATTATCTCTTCTCGTCTTGAACGTATATCGGACTCGGTGGAACGTCCAATATCATACTTTTTTGCTATGGTTCTACGAGACATTATTGTTTAAGAACGTTTCGAATGTAAATACCACACTGAAATGTTCTGACGCGATTTTACTTCAGCAGTTACAGTTGTCAACAATTTTGATTGGGGGAAACAGATACAATGTGGATTATATACGTAGTTAGCTATATACGTATATATGTATATGAAATGCACTATGGAGAATTATATAACTTTCTGATGATTGAACATTCGGATAATGCATGTATATGATGTATAATCGAGATAAAATTGTATATCTAAATAACATTCGATTAATAAAATAATGTTCGGCCAAGAGTTGATAGAAGCAAGTAGCATGAAAATGAGTATTTATTATGCGAATAATGAGAACAATTTTTTTTTGTAACTAGTTTGTAAATAAATGGTTTTTTGTAACTGAATTTATACCTCTATCCATTTTATAAACGGTATCCTTTTCAACAAGACTAACAATTTATTGTTTCTGTGAATATTGCAAAGCTTGTTTTCATGGTTTTATTACTCGAGTGTTTTTACGTAATTTTGTAAGAGCAAAAGATAATGGTTGTAACTACAATGATAAACAACCAAGTCCGGGTAAGTATGTTTGCATTAATTGCTTGGTCCAAAGTTTAATCTTTGGGTTTCAGGAAATAGCATGCATTATATGTCATAAGGTATTAGAAAGCCATTAGGAAAATTTTAGTGGGCTCTAGGGAGCAAGTGAAAGGATTAACCCCCTGTGTGGAGTGGAACATTCCGATGACTCATGGAAACTTTGGAACTGCAACTAAATGTAATTGGCAGGTATACGTGACCACGTGGGGTCCTTAATTTTAAAATGCGCGATGGTGGGGGTAGTGCCGAAAACCTTGGTATAAAAGGACGGTTTCAGACTTGTTGCAGTTGTCAGTCTTCCCTCGGTAGTTGTGTTGTTGGTCATGAGTTTCAATCATTATAAATAAATCAATATAACAAATAAAGTCTCATAAAATTTTTAGAGTTCGTGCTCGTGTTAACTAATTCAACTATTCGTGTAGTAATCGTGCAAGTGAATTGATATCAAGTCGATATCACGACGAGCGAAGGATCAAACGCGGATAGTACCATCGTATATATCGAAGAAAAGTGTATTGTGAACGAATCGAAACAGTGAAAGTTGCGGAGTTCAAAGATAAACTCCAGTAAGAAGAAAAAACTGCAAAAGCGTGTAAGAGCTTTCATTGCCTTGGAAATCGAGCATGGACGAAGAAGACGAAGAGGCAAAAGATGAAGGACGAAGAGCGCAACGAGTTTGAAACACACGTGAGAGTCGACAAGAGGAGCGCTCTCGTCTTAATATTCAGAGCTGGTAACAACGTCAATGTGCAAAGCTGGTTGCTAGAAATTGAGGAAACGTGCGACCTTTGTGGCTGGATTGACACGTAACGGAGTAATGCACGCGAAGAGACTTTTACGCGTTCGGCAAAATTGTTCGTCGACTATCAAATGTGCTTTAAAAGTTACAAAATAACGAAGGAAATATTGAGTACCGAGTTTCCACAAAAAGTAGACGCGCACAAGGTGCATAAGGGATTGTCGTATCGAACCAAGGACACCGAGACATACCAATAGTACGTCTACAAAATATTCGGCATACCTAAGCAAGTGCATATGGACGAAATTCGTGACCGACAAAATAATACTGTATGGCGCCAATGATATTCGGAAATTGAAAGAGAAGTTCGCCCTGAGGAAAGAGGAAAATCAAGCGGGTTGAAGAAAAATCCAAGAGGACGAGTCGCGACAGAGCTGCGTAGAAACCAGTGCAACGGTGTTTTCTGTGTGAAAACAAAGATCATCTAAGTACGAAATGTCCAACAAAAGGCAAAGGTACTAGATGTTTCAAATTTCAAGAGTACGGGCACATCGCATTGCAGTTTAACAATGTAAGTATATTCTCTGAGGAGGCGTCTAGTGTGTCGCAATTATTACTTACTTATTCTTTTTAATTTTAATTTTAATTATTATTATTATAGTAGAGACGTTAACTCTTCGTCAAACGTGCGCGCGCGTAGTATCAAAAAGTAATGTTCACTAGTTAAAAATCAAAGAAGTCTAACAATTATTTAAGTGGTCAATTATATTTTGCGGTAATGATTTTGCTTAACGATTTTTCATATTGATTATACAAAAAACAAATTAAAGGTATTAGATTGTCCGAAAAGTTTCTCTCGTTTCATAAGGTGATAATAGATGAACAACAATTTCTATTTTATATTCTTTTATTGAATTAGGTATGATCCATTCCGTCATATTTCTATTATTATTTTCGTGCATAATTCTAATATAAAATAGAGAAATTAATATAAAACAAATAACACTGCGCATCTATTATTTCCTTATAAAATGAAAGAAACATTTCGGATAATCTAATATATATTAAATGTTTATTATATTTAGTTTTTATATTCAGTTTTTTATATTTGAAACTTTATTTAGTTATAAACGATAGTGTAACTTTTTAATTAATTTTAATATCACTAAATTGGTTATTTTATTATATACTGTACTTTATAAAAATAGAAATAGTAGTATAATTAATTGGGAATAATTTCAGGTAAACAACAACTCATAATATGAACAAGAAAACAGAAACAGCGTTGCTAAACTGAAAAGATGCGACGCTGGAACGTCGAAGAGTTCTTTAGTATCTTCGAGCGAAAATTTCGAAGATGAACGAACGTCCTTGATCATACCCGTGAGCAGCGAACTTTCGAAGATGCCGAACAAAAGGTCGGAAGAGACACTGCTACTATTGCAAGAAGTGGAGCTTCAGAATTTACAAAAGTCGAGGATACTGTTAAAGTCTCGAAAGCACATCGACTCCAGCTCATTAAATTTGTTGGATAAAGCTGAATCTCCGTGCAAGGATAGTCCACTAGTGATGAAAATCTAAGTTACACGAGCCGAAGTGAACCGCAAGATTTCGAGGTTGTCCACTGTACGAGCAAAATGAAAAAATCCGAGCAGACAACTGAAGCCGATCACGCAGCGTCAATTTCAACAACACCAGCGAGCACAATGGTATGTCGGAGGTTAAAGACTATAAAATTGTTCGTGAGGAAATCCGAGAACCTGTAGGCAAAATATAGATAGACGTAGGCGTTGAGGTTAGAAGAAGGTTATATAGATTTTTAAAAATAAGATTATATTTTTCCATGCATTGATCGAAGTAGTTTGTCATTCCTTCTAAAGAAATATTAGTCTGTTATGTCGAAAAACTATAACCTTCTTTTAAGGAGGAGTAAATATTTTAGAGACGTGTGTTAACGAGTACAAACTTTATTGTGTTTAATGATTTAGTTTAACGTTACTGCATATTCAATAGCGTATATTCAGCAATTCGTAAATCTTGGGAAATACTAGTAATTACAATTAGTTTTCTCTTCGTTTAATAAGATAAATTATAAAGAATACGAGAAAGAAAAGAGGAAACAAGAAGCCAGTCTGTTTATACGTATTTGTTTCTATATCATATAATTATATAAATCTAAATTTAATTTCAATTCAAGTTTTGGTACTAGTTGTCCCAAGTTTGGTACCACAAGTTGTCGGTACTAATAATCGGCACAGTTATAAAAGTTCCATATTTCGATACTTTCAATATAAACGGTGTGTCAACTTTGATGAACAGTAACATGTTCAATGAATGGTTGTATATATCATATAATTATATAAATCTAAATTTAATTTCAATTCAAGTTTTGCATAGATTATTCAAGTTTTGCATAGATTATTCACGTATCTAACGGTTTTGCTAACCGATAAATATTCGGTGATATACAGAATGGGACACAAATCGCAACATCTAAATATTTTCGTTTTTAATAATTGTATGAAAAAAAACTACACAGGATGAAGTTGAAGTTTTCTGAAAGTCTTCTTTTAAATAAGATTTCAAGGTCATCATTATTTTTTTATGGGACCATATATTTGATAATACATTAATCTATCCATCTAGATATTCTCTATAAAGATTTAGTTTAACAGTTACTTTAACTCTAATTTCTCAAATTGGAGGTATAAAAGGCAAAGAGGACGTAAATACAAGACCGTTTCGCATCTTTCCTTGTCTTCCATATATTGTTGAATCTTGTTTATCGTAATTCATGATAATAAATAGGATAATAAGTAGGAAAAGAGCTTTCCGTATACTAGTGTCATATATTTCAAATCAAATAGTACAAACGAACAATTGGATGCTACATAAAATCTTACGCGTTCCATAGCTTTCTTGTCACATATTATATTTCTTAATATATTTTTTAATATATATGTCTTCATATAAATAGTCTCTCCGAGTTAATTTCATTTTGTAGTTCAAACCATCTAAGTCTTTTCTTGAGAGCTTTTGTAAAGTATATCTTCAAAGTTGTCGTCAGTAAATTCGCCCGTTCCTTAGCCAGAGTTTCATTTATAAAATCTTGAAGAATATCGTTGATATCTACTTGTATGTCGTTATTATGTTTTTTTATTAATTTGAAACCAATTCATCATAGCGACTCTGTCGCATCCTCCGCATATTGATAATCTATTCAGGGTTGCAAGTTCTTCATCTATATCCTTCTTTATTATTTCGAAGTCTTCCGAACTTTGTTCGCTTTCATGCTTCAAACGCATGTCCCACTCATTTTTCAGTATTACATTGCTGACACTTGACGCATCATATACCATGCGACAACAATCGCTCATGTTTAATTCGTAATGGTTATCTATCAGTTCTTTCTCTGTACTGCAGTTAGATAATGAGATTAATGTTTCCGGGAATTATTTTCGGTACATTCGCTTGAAACATACGATTATTCCATGATCCATTGTTTGTATGAGCGATGCAACGTCAAATAGAAAGTACCTGATTTTAACAAATTCATCTTTTGTACTTATTATCCTGTTATTGTGATGCGCATCAGAGTTATCTACCAACAACAGAGTCTTCTTTCTGTGTCCGTTTTTAGTTATCTTTCTTTAACTAGTTTTAAGAAATATAGATCGAACCATTCATGGAACATGCAACTGTCCATCAAAGGTTTGATGCTAGCTTTGTAGATGATTGACAGATCGTTTATATTGAAAGTATCGAAGTATGTAGCTTTTATAACTGTGCCGATTATTAGTATCGGCAACTTGTGACAATCGGTAATATCTTCACAAAGAAATGCAGTAATTTAATCCTTGCGTATTTTTTGGTTTGCTGTCGATACCTCGCTGTGAAAGATCAAAGTTTTTTCTTGTACTGATCTTCACATTAGTTTTGTGTTATCGACATTGTAAACTTTCTCCGATGTGTCATCTTTTCGTTTTGCAGAAGTTTGTTAAAATCAGCTTTAAAGAAATGCTCTGTAGCTTTACTGCGTTCCGAAAATCTTTATTGATATTCTCTTCAAGCGGATGTCAATGAATATTTTTGGAATCCAAATAAGGCTACAGAGGATATGATCAAAGCTGATTTCTGCAATTAACCTATCGACATTTCTTATATGTTGATTCCTGCCATGTCCGGTCAAAATGATCTTTTTTTAAGTAATAATTTAGTAGTAGTTTAGTAATAAGTAGATTAGATTCTGTTACGACCGTTCGCGGAGAGACGCGGTCGCGAGGAAAACGCGTCAGCGAGAGGCGTAAATTCTCGCTACGATTCGGTTAATCGACGCCGCGAAATAGTTGTTCCCCGTGTTTCGATCAGGATAACAGGGGTGCTTAATTGACATCAACTCTGCGTTAACAGGTTAATATATGGTATGTATTTAACAATAGGTTATACATTCTATGCGTTACAGCAGTATGAACCGACTTGAAGATATCTCTGGATGTGATAGTTAGATCTTGCGAATCGAGTGTTTGGACGACGAAAACGGACTACCCTGAGAGTGAAGATGCTATCTCAGAGAAGAACTAGGAATGGATGTGTCTAGCACACGGGATCATCCGATTTGTTGGACAGTTTCTTGACCAGGAAAGTGAGAGTGATATCTTAAGTGTCTTCCGGATACAAACCAGGTCTTAGAAAATGCTCTCGTAGAAAGGGCCGTTGTTTGACCTGTTAGACTTTGTTGCGAGTGTCTAAGACTTATGGTCCAGGCAGGTGCGGACATATGGCTGCCATATGCGGTGCAAGGTCCCGTCCAGGTAGAGAGTCGGTCGACGTAACAGATTTGAAAGAAGATCAATGACCAGCAGTGGTATGTTTAGTATTTAGAAAACTTCTGCAAGACGAGAGGATCACATTGGAGGATGCTGACATTGCCGATAATACAAGACTAATGTTGAAAAATCAGTGCCGGAAAAAGCTATGATCTTTCGCAGTGAGAAATCGACAGCAAAACAAGAAACACGCAAGGATCAAGTTATTACATTTCTTTGTGAACATATTACCGAATGCCACAAGTTGTCGGTACTAATAATCGGCACAGTTATAAAAGCTACATACTTCGATACTTTCAATATAAACGGTGTGTCAACTATCTACAAAGCTAGCACCAAGCCTTTGATGAACAATAACATGTTCAATGAATGATTCTATCCATATTTCTTATAATCAGTTAAATGAAGACAACTGAAGACGCGTACAGAGAAAAGATTCCGATGTTGATGGATAACTTTGATGCATATTACGATAGCGGGATCATAAGTGCGAAAGATGAATTTGTTCAACTCACGAACTTTCCATTTGATGCTGCACCGCTCATATAACCAATGGATCGTGGAATAATCGTATGTTTCAAGCGAATGTACTGAGAAGAATTGCTGGAAACATTAATCCCATTTACTAACTGCAATACTGAAGACTGAATGAATGGTTCGAAAAATGTTTCTTAAAATCAGTTAATACAGTGCGAGTATTATACAACGTTCAGGTGACAAAAGTTCGGATAATGTATGTATGTATGTATGTATGTATGTATGTATGTATGTGTATATGTGTGTATATAATCCACGTTCTATTGTATATTAAAATAACAAGCAATATTCGACCAAGAAGCAAACAGCATGAAAGTTAGAATTTACTATGAGATTATTGTAAGAATAATAAGAATAATTTTATTTGCAAATAGTTTACAAATAAATGGTTTTTATGGATTATATTATACTTCTCATATAAAATGATTCATACTAGTGCTGTTTGATTCATTTTAAACTTATAATTTAATAGTTGATCTGACGATTTTCATTAATAAAGAATATAGGACGCGATTAATAACTCATTTACGTAAAACTTTTGTACATTGATCCCCCTTTATTTGTATGTATTGTCCACATAACAAATGTGTGAGTGGTATAATTTAACAATTAGTCGCTGTTATGATATAAAGATTATTGTATATGTATAAATGTATCGGTGATTATGAAAGTGGCTTAAGTCACATGTTTTTTGTTTCGAGATAGTTAAAGCTTGAACGCATCATCCGAATTATGTTTAATGATACGTTTCGATTACTCTTACTTTGCAAAGATGGTTTCAAGTTATTGTGATTTAAATAGACATGACGTGAAATAAATGATAAGCTCCTTCCTTTTTTTAGATTTTCCACTTAGATTATTTTCATAATCATCGACACAAATATGTACGTACTGATTTGTTTGTCAATATTACATCGTCAACGTATGATCAAATTTAATTGTATGTTCGTGCTGTAAAGATCTGTACTAACTGTATTTATTAAATTAATATCTTTGTACTTGACATATGTTTTGTTCAAAACTTTAGCTACATGTATTTTAGAGGTGAACAAAAGAAAATAAATGGAAAGTTTATTATATACTACAAATTTTGTGTATTCAATTTACCTAAGAAATGCATTTTGGTACAAAATTATTTATATTTACATATCAGTATAATTTTTTTCGCTAAATATAAATTTGCAGTAAATATCTTGCAACGTACGTATATTTATATACGTATATTACGTATATTTTCAGATTGGGTTCAAATTTTGCAAAATATAGTCTTGGTAGTCGTGTCTCGTAATAGTGGCAGCGAAATAGCAAAATGTTAAAATACGTACAATCTTCAGATAAAAGCTTTTTTATAACAGGAATACGAATACTTTTGCAAGTCACTGTATATGTACAGCAGGCGCGACAGATAGGCAAATACTTATATATACACAGAAATAAAAATTAATGAAAAAATTCATGATATAGCAATAATATTTTCCCAAGATAGAAGTATGTGCATACTATCATTAACTAATATTAATGTTAATATTATCTCCTCAGATTTCATTTTTATCCAATAATATCTTGTAATCTATTTGGTATATTTTTTTATTGAAAAAAAAATACATTGTTTTCTGTTCTCTTTTTAAAGATTCCTTGAGATATTATTTTAATGATGTACGATATTGGTGCATCTATTTTCCAAGTTCCTATCATACGTGTTCATTTATGTGATTGTGAAAGACTAGCTATTGTTTGGTAAGTATGCACGTAGACGTCATTGACGCATTATACGTTACATTGTACATTGGATCATGACCTTATTGGGAATAAAATGCGTTTCGAAATCCTAATATGTCAGCACTTTTTTTGTACAAATTGTTCTTTATAATACAGTAGAACGTTTATAGAACGGTTATACAGACTAATTGAAGGATAAGTGTACGGATAAGAATTTTCGAACTTTCGGATAACAAAATAGACACTTCGTTGATGTTTATCTTTATATTTGTATTTCAAGGAAGAACATGGAATTAAAAAAATACGGAATGCAACTAACGAAACTAAATATTTGACTAAAGATTTATTGATTTCGAATCCTTTTAGCTACGTAATCGCTCAACTTCCCTTGCAGATTTAATTCGATAAAATTACATTTCTCTTGTACCTCGCATTATCCGAACCCCACACCTAAAGCTTAAAATACTTCAAAATGTTAGGAATTTCATTGCTGTTATATTCGTGTTCCAATTCATTATTCCAAGCACACATAACAATGGTACCATAGTCAATTATTGAAGAAGTTTCATCACATTGCAACCGTTCTATCACGTCGCGTCGACATTATCACAATCACTGAATCCTGGTATTGTAGTCAATGCAGAAGGAGCTTCTTTTATATCTTTCGTAATATTATCTTCCATTTCTTCTTTATGGTGTCTTCAGCGTAGTTTACTAGCTTTTTTCGTGTTCTTTTTAGCGTCGTACATTTAATACCCAAACAAGTTTACGTCGCCGTATGACAGCAATCCTTTAAAAATTGCTTGCAAAGCTGTATGACCCGTCCGTCGGTATTATCGTTGGTTGTAACAAATATTTTTCTATAGAAGATCGAATTGTTTGTGTACGAAACGTGTTCGGATAATCGTGATTTCATTGTATAAATTTTTATTTTCAAGCGTGAAAAAGAACGTGTTCGCAGCTGTTAATCCGAACATCTCGTTTGCCGTTAAATGGGAAAGAGTTTTTGCGCAATTTGCAGAAAATCTCCATGTGCCGTTGTATCTTCCTGCTGAAACTAGTGCTTACCGTGTTCCCCGGTATCAGGAAATTCTAGCAATATACATGTATCTCCCAGTGACATTCTCCTCTTACTTACTGTCACAGTCCGATTATTTTCCTCAAAGTAAGGTTCAATGATACCGAAAGGCGAAACTTGACGCTCAGTTGTTACTTCGACATTAAATTGAACAAGACTTAGCCTCTTTACAAATCTGAGATGAATTCAATACAGAGAATCCTACGCAACTGGGCCAAACTGTGTTTTTAAAACTTGTTCTCTTCGCTCATTCTTCACGTTCGTATTCTATGAATACAGAACTTACGCAATTAATATTACTCATTATGTATTATACATATATTTTACTAATTTTTGCCTACCGGCTATAGGATGATATTGATCTATATAGATTTCTCACATACGCTCTCATTCAACTTCAATATACACCCTATACTAGACTATTACCTATTGTTCATTACGATTTAAAATTTGCTAAATCATTTTGATTTATTAGCAGATATAGAATATTTACGTTGTCTTCCGCTGCATCAAAAATATTTTCCCATTTTTCCTTCGCCTTCTTTCACACAGATTATTATACGAGCTACTTTATAATACTTTTGCAATTGTTTCATTGGAAACGCGTTCCATTTCGAAAAGAATACATTTACTCTAGGAACCCTTATCTTAAATTTCACTACTTCCTCTAATAATGTAATGTTTCTTTATGATAAATTTTATAGTTTCTTTTTATCTTAATCTGCTTCGTTTTCTATTCCTATCCTTTCATTCCTATCCTTTCATTCCTATCCTTCTTATAATCTTCCCTGTTATTGTATAACTTGTATAAATAATGCTTGCAATCTTTTTGTAAGATCTTTCGTTTGATAGATAGATATGTTTCATATATTTCTATATACAATAATAAATAAACAAACAAATAAATAAATAAATATATATATATACACACACCACATACAGTCTTCGTGCTTTATAAGAAATTGCAAATATTTCAAATTTATAGCAACATTATATTTTTTCCTACTAACAAACACATAATCGTTATGAATTATTGCATTATAATATATTAAATTTACTTTTGTCCGAGTACAACACTGAATTTCGAAGTTCGATAGTTCCGTGTTTCTTCGTTAGTTTTATTTGTATGAGATTTCTTATCTGTGATTCGTGAATAGTGCAAGGTGTTCAAGGATGATTTGTCACGAACACCGTAGCGTTATGCTACACCTCTGGATCGTTGAAGATCTGCAAAAAAAGTAGCCACAAAATTGACCTGGACCTTGAAGTTCCAAGCAATATTTTTTTTTCATTGCATCGTATCCTATTCATCGCGAGGATAAAAAGTGTCGGAGGAACCGTGTAATTCGCAACTCATCCGTTCTCTTGGAAAAGAATGTTAGTTCTAAACTAAAAAAAAAGTTTCATTGCTTTTCCAGCTCGCTTTATTTTTAATACGCTTACATCTTGCAGTCAGACGCAGGAAAAATAGTTTTTATAGTCTAATGTCGCTGGTAAATACCTCAGAGTCACCATTATATATCCCGTGTCCTCCTTCTTTTCTTTCTTTCTTTCTTTCTTTCTTGCTGTTTAAGCAGCGCCGGACTCGCATTTCTACATTCCGTGCATGCTCCTACCGAAGAGTACGCATTGCCTTTAGACAATGATAAAATTGGTGAATCAGTCGATGATAGTGCTCCACCTATCTCACACTAGTCGACCGATACACAATTTTTTTAATGAAATATTTAGATCGTGTATCGTCTTCTAACTGCTGTCTTTTTTCTTTTTTTTTTTTGCGGAAGAAAAAAAATTTTTTAGAATCTCTCAAAGGTAAACTATTCTACATCTGCGTTACTGGCTGATTAACGCCTTGTTCTTTTATGATGTGTGAATTTCGTACAATATAGCATACGTAATAATTATGTCGATAAACGGATCTATTTGACTTCGTCAAGTCAAACATCGAAATTTAAAAAAGTTATTCCATATTTACAAGCTTGACGCTTGCAGTAGTCCGCAGTTATTTTATATATTTACTGATCGTGGGTTATACAGTTGGGGTAACGAAAGGTTCCCGATAGATTTTTCGATACGTAAACAGTTTTTAACTAATAGATACGTAGATATTATGGTCGCGTGACAAGTGAAGCAAACATTCGTGACAAATAAAGATCGTTTATTGTTTTGTGACAGAAATTGGTTTTTATTTAATTATTTTCGTCGTCGCGTTTATACAAATGACATGATGACAAAATATTACCAAAGATTTACAATAAAATACGTAAATCTATTTACATTATGAAATGTGTACAGAATTATCTTATAAAGCAGTCGGAAAATCGTGAATAATATTTTCATCTATAATATATATTATTTATAATATATATATATAAAATAATATATATATAATATGTATAATATATATAATATATATATATAAATATATATATAAATAATATATATATATTATTTATATATATATATATATAAATATATATATATATATAATTTATATATATATATATTATTTATATATATAAATAATATATATATATATATTATTTTACACTTTTAGCTGGAATATCCGAAACGCAATATTAGTTGAAACTTGTTTCAGATATCCCATTTAAAACATCAAGCGAAAATTTTCCCACGCATCCGTATGTACTATTCGCTCTTCGCACAACGATGAATTGCGGTTTTCGCGATAACCATCACGCGATTGTATCGCTTGACAGATTTCTTAGATTACGTGCAGGTTTGCATAACCATTTGTACGTTTGCTTTCCTTATTGAATCGTGGGATTTTTCACATTGTTTACTGTTCCCTCGTTCGTAAATTTATTTCCTAATTTACCGATAATTATCCGCATTACATCTTCTTTGAATTCCTTTCATATCGAACAATGTACAATGGTCTCACGAACTACAGATGCACGCACGAAAAATTAATTCAATCGTTTTCGAAATTCTTAAGAGAAATGGCTATTTGAAAAACACGCAAGATGTTGCGCTCTGCTTTATTTTAGCGAATAATACGCGACATAGTAAGCATCGATGCACCATGACGTATTACTTTGGCGAAACTCCAATATTTTGGGATATGGTTCGAAGCAAGTGCGGTTGCTCACGAAACTACTCGAACAATTACGATAGAAAATTTGTACAACGTAAGCAGAAAGATATTCAGCTGCTTGCCGCACGGATGTTTTTTTCGATTAAGTTAGCCAGGCCTTCTACGAATACTTCCTTCCAAACTTCTGCAATCAGAAATAACTATCGCTTGCGATAAATATATTATGTTCGTTATACAACATTTTTTGAAATTTCATTAACACTGCTCCGACACGCGATTACCGCGATCGTACGGGTAAAATATAAAGTCAGTCCGAAAATGTATTAAAAATGATGAGACATTTATTAGAAATCGCCCACTCGGTAAAAAATTAATGTACAGTATAAATGGTGGTTTTAAACGTATAATTAATGCCACAATCGGTCTCACTAAATGTTGTGACATATTAATGTAACAAATGATCGACTTGAAATACTTGGGTGATCTTTGTGGTGTGTATGCTTGGGTTAAATATCTTATATCTGTTATACACATATTCAGATTCGTTTCAAATTTTATCAGTATATACATAGTCGTGTGTCATTAAATTGCTAATGAAATGCTAATGAAATTTCAAGATGTTCCTTACATTCGACATCGTATATCGATAAAAATTTCTGTAAGTGTTCAAATACTTTCGCGAGCCGCTGTATCTTTGTCTAGATGTTAATTACTGGGCTATAAAGAAGATATAACGCTGAAACTTGGAATTTGGAATATCGATGGATATTAAAAAAAAAAAAAACAAAAAACAGAAAAAAAGAAAAAAAGAAAAGAAAAAAGATGAAATAAAATAAGAAAAAAAAAGATAATTAAAAAAGTGATCGATTTGGCGAAGAAAGTTCGTGAAAGAAAAAACTATTTAAGTGTTGTAAGAAATATTTACTTGTTGCAGGCTGCCTGAATTTCTTATGAATTTAAATTTGCCAACTTTTCTGACTTTGTATTAAACAAAGTTCAGACCGGCTTTTGACTATATCACATCCTTGATTTGCTGATGATATTTCAAAAATTGTTCGCGTGAATTAAGGTGCAGATAATCACCTTATCCGTTATATATATCGTGTTATCACTTTCTAATCACGGAGATCAGATCCTTCTTGAGCTCTCCTTGTAAATCTTGAATTAGCCACGCTGGTCCACGACTGTCGCGCAACCAATTACCTGCCAAATTAATACTGAAACGACTCTTTCAGGATAGAGTCTTGAGTCCTGAAGGTGCCGCGACGGTTTCATTTATTATGTAGGATGAACTTTATGCTACCGAAACGATGTCGTGGATAATTCAATTTGGCGAGACGATTTCTTGATTACACGATTACACGATTATCAAGTCGATTTTCTAATAACAAACGATAGAACTCTGTCAGGGTTTCGAACGACTCTTGAGGGACGAAATGACTGTTTTATCGTTCGATATGATTCAGTTGATGATCGGACTGATTCTTTCGACGATTCTCTCTCGTGACGATCGAAGCGATTCTTGTAATAATTGAAATGATTCTTCCTGACGATTCGCGCGATTTTTACTTGCCTATATTAAAACGATGAAGTTATTAATTAATTAAAGCAGATATTAATTTTGTATCTTTTGTCGACTGGCAGTGTATTTTTGATTATTTAACATTAGTTTTATTTGAATACAATACTAATAATCTGATTTTTTACTTTGCAGGGCCGACATACCAAAACTGGACAATTTGCAGCCATCAAAGTTATGGACGTTACAGAAGTAAGTAACTGTCTTTAAAACATACTATTGTTTTGTCTCATAACAGTATTTACCTTCTCTATACACACGAAAGTCTACTGTAGCTCGATTTAACACAAATAATATAAAACACTAAATAAGAAATTAATTAACGATTTTCTAACATGACCAAATTTTAACCTTCTATACTTTTACTTTTCTTCTCGGATCGTCTGTTTTTCTTCTACTTTCCTCTACTTACCGATTTCCAGCACCCATTTCATTCCTTTCCTTTCTTCCGCCAGAATTTCTTCTTCCGTTGTATTCATCGCTTCAGACTTTTTACATTCCCTCCATATATGTTGCCATGATTCTTCTTTCTCCTCGCATAATCTACACATTTTCCGATTCACTTCCACCCAGTATCTACTTCCTTCCCATTCATTTCCACGTCTAAAATCTCGCCATTGTTTTCAGCTTTGCGATTTTTCCCTTCTCTTCTCGCTATTTTGCTCTACCTTTGTTTTCCACTTGTTGTATTGTTTCAACGATCTTGATCTCTCTATTTTCTTCCTCCTTCCCTCTATCTTTTTCTTTCCGTATTTCCTTATTCGCTCTTCTATGACGTTAATAGCAACGGTCGTCCTTTGCTTCGCCCATTGATCAGCTTCTTCTTGCTCGTAGAATTCCTGCATTTTTCTCTCCATTTCGTTTTCCTCCTATTCCTGGCTGTTTATCTCTCCTCTACATTCTTTCGGTATTTCATTCTTCGTGGTCGTCTTCATTTTCTCCCGGAATTCTAGAGGTCTGCCTCCAGATTCTTCATTTATTTCCTCTATTTTGGCCTCCTCTTTGACTATATACCCCGGTGTGTATCTAAAATGTTACAATAATAATAATAATAAATATTACAATCGTAACGATTTTATTGTTATGATAACAATAATTATATTAAAGATGTAGAAGAATGACTAATGGTACTTTCTATGTTGTCCATATAGAAACAATGTTCTTTCAGAATGTGTATAAAATTGTAGAGATTAATATATGCGAATAAGTATAAATAATTGCTCGAGTACGTACAGTGGTTCGCAGAAGTATACGTACGCTTACACAAAACTTTTACCGCCGCGTCTTATGGAAGAAACATTTTAATGATTCATTAGCGTTATAACGAAACACGCGACTCTCATAATTATATTGGTAAAATTTGAAGCCAATCTGGAAATGTATATACAAGTTGCAAGATACCTAGCGTAAACTCATAGTTAATAAAAAATTAATGTACGATGTGAATAATGACTTTAAGTATATAAATATAAGTAATAAAGCGTTCAAAATGATCTACGAAGATAAGCGTCGTTGAATATTGCGATCTATTAATATCGCGAATAATTGCCTGTTTAAGTAGCTTTTTGATTTGTGTAAAATATTTTGCAACTTTCTGTATACATTTTCAGAATTACTTAGAATTTTGCTAATGTAACCACGATAGTTGCGCTTCATTTTAGTGCTAATGAAATTTCAAAATGTTTCGCATAACACGTAATATGTTTATAAAATATATGGGCAAACGCACGAATACTTTCGGCAGCCACCGTACGTAGATTTAGCTATAAAAATTTCCATTGTTAACTACGTGTGTCGGTAAATAGCAACGGTCTGCCAGTGACTAAATTCTCCGACGTGTATAGTTCGCAAGAATGCATACACGACAAATGCATTCTTTACAAATTTTCCGAGAAGAAGAATGCACGAATATTGCGAAACAGTTTGGAATAAAGCTTCGTACAACAATAACAAGGCGCATCTCTCAAATACTTTTGAGAAATTCAGCTCCAGGGCTAGCTTTGATCTCCATTTATCGAACTGTCTGAATATCTTAAGACAAGGAACATCCATTTCAATTTTAATTAGGCAACCTAATTAGACAAGGGGAAGTGATTAAGAAACGCGCGGTTAAAATAAGGGATCGAGTGAGATAGTAGAATAAATAATAGTAGTAGATAGTAGAATAAAATAATAGTGGAATAAAAATTTATTCCAATAAGCAACACTGACGTAACTTGAGCGTTGATGGCGTGTTTAAATTTGCTACATTGTCTTGTTGTCTCGTGCTTAGATCAGGCTATACACGATTACTGTAGCTTATATGCTTTGATAATTATTGTTAATTCTCAAGTTAAGAAAGACTAGGTGTGTTAAAAAACCACTATTAAAGTTACGAATATAATAAGTATAAACCAGGAGAGATTAATTTAAGAATAAAATGAAAGGTATTAAAGTTATATTTTCGTTAGAAAAATAACATTGTTTTATAAGAAATTCGTTTCTAAAAGTTATTTTTTAAATTGTAGGTATCTGGTTCAAATGATCGTATTAAACTGATGTCTGCTGTTCCTTGACTCGGGGGGAGGGGGGGGGGATTTTTCTAAAAAATTGCCTCATTGGCGCCGCTTAAGGCTATTTTTTTTTTTAAAGCAATAGTAAGTAATAATATAATAAAATAAGGTAATTTATTTAGCAATTTTTTTTAAATTATGTTCTCGTTTAATTACAATACCACGAAGTTCATAATATAGATTGTTCAATTCGCCTTGACTTTAACTATCATTTCGCGATGATAAAAATATCTATCCTCGTTCAGTAGAATTCGGTAACCTTGAAATACCAGGAAAAAAGTTTTCCCCTGAAACTTTTGCTTATCATAAAAGATAAGCGAGATATTTAAAACGCCGAAGTTGCGCGGGACAAGTTGTACGTGCAGTCAACCACACAAGTATACTGATCAAATTTTCTTTCAAAAACATTTTTTTTCTTTACCGTAATTTCTAAAAATACGACACTTGGTGAGAAAATGATATCCGGGAAACTTTCAGAATGATCGAGTAAAAGGAGCCCGTGACGCATTTATTTAAAGCTCTGCAATTTTTATAATTTCACGTTAATTCCGGATTACTCTTTAATTACTCTTATCCTTTAATTCTAGAAACACGGTACGCAACGATTATAAAGAAAACTTTCAAGGCCGTAACGGTAGATATCAATCTAAGAATTACGATGTGTACCGACAAATTTTTCAAAACTTACCATATATATTATGATCATTAAATGCGTTATACACGAAGTACATTTTATTGTTATCATTCGTGCGATAAGCGAATATCGTACCGAATACAGCTTGTAATGCTCTGTCAAAACGCACTGTAGATAAAGTGTTCATTAAATTGTATTTGTATAAAGAAACTCTAACATCCTATCAATATCATGATTTGTTGATTGAATGGTATCCACGATTGATAAAAAATATTTTAGATAGTTATAAAATAATATTTATTAAAAGATAATTTAACACGTATTCCCATTTAGGATAGTTAGAATGAATTTCTTAATAACTTAAATATCTAATAAATTAATCTAATTATATAATCTAAATAAATTAATTAATTGATAAATTAAAAAATAAATACAATTGCGTAAGTATATATGCTTAATCTTATTGATTATTAAATGTTTGCTTAGTATGGCTTCCGGCTTACATCATATTTACAATGTTTGCTGTATATGACACATCGGTCTTCTTCGGATTTACGTAGCTAACAGTTTAGTCATCGAATAATATTAGGTTGTCCGAGAAGTTTCTTTCATTTCATAAGGCGATAATAGATGAACGACAATTTTCGTTTTATATTGTTTTATTGAATTAAGTATGATCAATTTCGATCTATTTCTATTATTATGTTCGTGCATAATTCAATAAACTAATATAAAAGAAAAAACATTGTGCGTCTATTATTTCTTTATAATACGAAAGAAACATTTCGGGCAACCTATCTCATGACTAGCTCTTTCGCTGCGAACAGCGCTTATAGACGCTCAGACAGAATATCTTTCTCCGAGCATCGTGCGATCCGCGCGACCGATCTGCCACTGTCACGCCGGCTGCTCAGAGCAATTTGTTTCTGAGCGCTGCGCAGCGAAAGGGTTAGATTGCAAGTTTTCATGTATATATGCGAAATTTAAAAGCGTAAAACTGCATCATACGAAAAATATATAAAATATCCAGAGTACAGTGCTTTTGATAACGCTGTGCAAGTAAAATAATTTCACTTTTTCAATTATATTCTGAAAAATATAAATTTGCATAAAGATCCACAGTCCAGTGGTGACATTAGAATTTTTATCTCTGTTTTTCAATAAGTTTTAATTAATATTTTAAATATGTAACGCAATTTATTTTCTTCTACCTTTATTAAGAAATAAAATAGCGAAATAAATAAAAGACAATATATTAGAAAAATTACAAACACTTGTTGTATCTATATAAAATCATAAAAATAATAACTAACATAATATTATATCGATATAATAACTAAGTTATTAATTCATATTTTAATTAATATTTTAATTAATATTCTAATATTTTAAATATGTAACGCAGTTTATTTTCTTCTACCTTTATTAAGAAATAAAGCAGCGAAATAAATAAAAGACAATATATTAGAAAAATTACAAACACCTGTTCTATCTATATAAAGTCATAAAAATAATAACTAACATAATATTATATAGATATAATAACTAAGTTATTAAGTAATATTTCAATATTTTAAATATGTTACGCAATTTAATTGCTTCTACCTTTATTAAGAAATAAAATAGCGAAATAGATAAAAGACAATATTTTAGAAAAATTACAAACACCTGTTCTATCTATATAAAATCATAAAAATAATAACTAACATAATATTATATCGATATAATAACTAAGTTATTAATTCATATTTTAATTAATATTTTAATTAATATTCTAATATTTTAAATATGTAACACAATTTATTTTCTTCTACCTTTAATAAGAACTAAAGCAGCTAAATAAATATAAGACAATGTATTAGAAAAATTACAAACACCTGTTGTATCTATATAAAATTATAAAAATAATAACTAACATAATATTATATCGATATAATAACTAAGTTATTAATTAATATAATAATTAATATTTTAATTAATATTTTAATATTTTAAATATGTAACGCATTTGTTTGCTTCTACCTTTATTAAGAAATAAAATAGCGAAATAGATAAAAGACGATATATTAGAAAAATTACAAACACCTGTTGTATCTATATAAAATCATAAAAATAATAACTAACATAATCTTATATCGATATAATAACTAAGTTATTAATTAATATTTTAATATTTTAAATATGTAACGCAATTTAATTGCTTCTACCTTTATTAAGAAATAAAATAGCGAAATAGATAAAAGACAATATTTTAGAAAAATTACAAACACCTGTTCTATCTATATAAAATCATAAAAATAATAACTAACATAATATTATATCGATATAATAACTAAGTTATTAATTAATATTTTAATATTTTAAATATGTAACACAATTTATTATCTTCTACCTTTAATAAGAACTAAAGCAGCTAAATAAATATAAGACAATATATTAGAAAAATTACAAACACCTGTTGTATCTATACAAAATCATAAAAATAATAACTAACATAATATTATATCGATATAATAACTAAGTTATTAATTAATATTTTAATTAATATTTTAATCAACATTTTAATATTTTAAATATGTAACGCAATTTATTTTCTTCTACCTTTATTAAGAAATAAAATAGCGAAATAGATAAAAGACAATATTTTAGAAAAATTACAAACACCTGTTGTATCTATATAAAATCATAAAAATAATAACTAACATAATATTATATCGATATAATAACTAAGTTTTAATTAACATTTTAATTAATATTTTAAATATGTAACGCAATTTATTTTCTTCTACCTTTATTAAGAAATAAAGCAGCGAAATAAATATAAGACAATGTATTAGAAAAATTACAAACACCTGTTGTATCTATATAAAATTATAAAAATAATAAGTAACGTAATATTATATCGATATAATAACTATAAATAATATCATGTTATCTTCTTAGCGTTGAAAAAATTAATGATTTGTAATCTCTAATATATACATAAATACATTCATAATAATTCTATTGATATTTAAGTATAAATAATTTTCTTACAGAATACGTTTCTTTGGTGGGCTAGAAATATACAAAATTTGTTTAGTATATGTAGGCTTTCGCTATACAGCACTTTTTCCCACATTATACTTAATTGTTGATAAAATTGTGACGCGATTTGAATTTTATAGTTATTTTCTTATTGTATCTTGTTATATACTACTGTATTTTATACAAGTATTAAGGATATATTGTAGAGTAAGATTTTTTCATTGCTTAAATAATTTTCAATATTGAATTGCAATAACATTAAATTATAGAAACACGTTTTTCAATTAAACAATATAATTACAAGTAATACACGTATGTATTTTCAAACGAAATTTTCAAACGACGTCTTTTCTACGTATTTACAAGCGAAGAATTACGTTATATCTATTTTTGGAATACTTGTTTGGTCAGCATTCTGCGTATTTTGTAAAATGTTCAATCAACAAATTAATATGTTATTTTTATTTATACTGTTATACTTACTTATCTTCCTGATAGTAATCAACAGTATTCAACTTAAAAGTATTTCTCGTAATATCTTGATAGCCATCAATGTTCCAGCAAACAGTTCAGAGGATCTCGTTTTAGTCAGAAGATATTCGTTTATAACATTCGTAAGTTTTTTTAACACTTTACCGATCGGTAGCCGATTAATCGGATTTTGTCGCCGACGCTTACCGACTGATAGCAGATTAATCGGTTTTTGTCGCCGACGCTTACCGACCGATAACCGATTAATCGGTTTTTGTCGCCGACACTTACCGACCGATAGTCGATTAATCGGCTTTTGTCGCCGACGCTTACCGACCGATAGCCGATTAATCGGTTCTTGTCGCCGACGCTTACCGACCGGCAGGCGGTTAATCGGTTTTTGTCGCCGACGCTTACCGACCGGTAACCGATTAATCGGCTTCTTATCGTTGACAATCTTTCCTGTTATTTGAACAGTAATTTGTTATTTAGTACTAAGGTACCTTGCTCAGTTTCGTCAGTTGCGTTGCTTTGTAAGCTCCCACAGTTTTATACCAATTTGAAAAACTTACCGTCCGCGATGAACGAAAAGAATATTATTGAAGAGTCTAAACCGAAATAGAGTCGGCGGCAGGGAGAATCTGCGCCTGAGATATGCCGGTCGGATGTGCGTATGCCGTTGAACCGCTAGCGGTCGGTAAGGTGTTAAGGAAAATTTTATTAGGAAAAAAACATGTCGATTGTCATTATTCTTTCATACATGCAGCGAAGTCGTTTATTAAAAATTCCTTGTACACAACGTACAATTTACTTTATGTAGCGTTTATCGGAATTTTCGCAAAGTAGCGTGTTCCAATTAATTCTCTTTCGAATTAGAATTAAACATAACATTACGAACTAGCAGATCTAGATTATATGGATAATAATTAATGACTAATTGACTTTGGAATTATTGTTTTTTATGAATTGCCAAAAAATCGGGAATCTATCCATCCAGGAATTTCATCGTCATAAATCATTCTTAAATCATTCAATTCGATCTGTGACAAACAATTTGCACTGTACTACAGAGAGTGTAACAGTCTCACATAAGAGTAGCTTGCATCTTTCGTACCATTGTTATTTGCTTCGTCTGGCTGGTTGGTGGCGGCTTTTAAACAATTTTTGGAGGTGTCTCGGAACAGTGACTAACGGGGCTGTGCGTGTGTGTGTGTGGGTGGTAGGACTTGGACATGCTGGCCGCTCAACTCAACGAGCTTGGTGTGTCACAGGGCCCAGAGGCCCCGCCAAGGCCGAACAGGCAGCATAAGGCTGCGTCATCAACATCCAACTCCGGTCAGCCCGCAAGCAGCAATGATCAAAACAATAAACAAATGCCACAGTCTTCCAGTATACTCGATCAAGTAAGTGTTACAGCGATATACACTATCCTGCGTAAGTATCAGGGTCCTTCGAAATTATTGCAAATATATAAAATACACTTTAACACGTTAACGTCGGCGTGTACCATCGGCGGGTCGCACGTGTCTGTCCCGTGAGGCGGCGTACACTACCGATGGGTCACTCGAGTTTTTCCGTGGGGCAGCGTGCATCGCGATGGATCATACATGTATTTCACAAAATAGATAGTACAAAATAGGTTTATATTATTTTATCTAAATGTTATAAGACACTTGTGATTTTTGGAAGTAGCTAGCATACATACTAGCCTTTTGTCAGTCCATTCTAAAAATTTAACGTAACCTAACACTATTTTCGTCGTGCGTGTTCCTTACGCGCGACGAACACGCACGACTATTTTTTTTTCCTGCACGGAATTGAAAAATTTTTTGATTCGCGCTATGAACATTTCTTATGGGAAAATATTCACAGAATTGCGTGCGATGATCAGAATTCGCGTCAGACCTCCACTTTTTGAGAAAAATCGAAAAGAGTACAAAATCGGAGCCAAATCTGGTCCCGTCAGCTTTACTTAGCATTTATAGATATATACAAATTGATATTGTCAAACTATTGTATATCAATGTATTAGTTGAAGTTCACGGAATTCATTGAACCCAACAGGAATCGTATAGGTTTTGTAATTTTGTTATAAATTGAGGTCAAAGTTGAAACATTGCGGTCGTATCGAACAGTCTAGTCTGACGCTGCGTCGCTCTACGAAGCATTTGGGCGCCGCCTCACAGAGAAAACCATGAATATCGACAACGGCGTCAACGTGTTAAATAAGGCTGTGTAATCTAATTTTCACCTCTGACCTTATCCCAGTTAGCTGTATACTCGGTTAGTAGGTATCGATGAAAATAATGGTTGATATCAGTAAGCATAAATAAAAAAGCAACATCCATGTTTAGTGACGTATCTGCGCGATGTGGAGATCTTACGATAATTGGAACATACGTTTAAACTTGAAAAGTTGTGGAACTTGATTGACACAAGTATATTCCTTGTTTCAGTTTCAATTTAGCAGAACATTTGATGCCAGTTACGGCAAGAAGTAAAGAATTAACAATGGAGAAACATTCTCCTATCACAATGTTGAGACTATAGTGGAAACATCAATGTTTTGATTGGATTATACCAAGTGTTCAAATACTTAAGCACGATAGTGCACGTAACAACATCATAGCGTTATAAATTAACGTTTCAGTTTCCTGTTGGATTAGTATCGTAGTGCATCGCGTAATTTGTGATTCAAAACGTCGATTAAAGCTCGCTTTATTTTCAGACTATTCCTTTCGCTTTACAGGCTTTGTCCGTTGAAAGCGACAGCGATGACGATCTTGAAGATGCAGGGGGAAATAACGCAAGGAACGATGGCACATTACTTGCTAGCGACCCACCGAAACCTTTGTAAGTAAAGAAATTAATTTATCAATTTAACAGCGACAAAGCAGGAATGTACATTCAACGATTAACCCTTCAGTGATAGATGGTTATTTGTAACAGAACACGATCTTTTCTGTTTTCCCGTTCTTTGCTTCATCCTGATACAGCGTATCTCGTATATCTCGAACTAAATTATTTCCACTATTATACGAAGATTCAAATAATTGAGAGATCGAAAGGAACTTTTAGTTGTTGGAAGTTCAGGATAATAATACATATTTGTTGCTGAAAATTTTGCGAAAATCCATGCAACGCGTTCGTGTAGTGCAAGTAAAAATATCAGCTTGATACTATTGCACAAAATTAAAAAATTGTTTATAAAGTTCTAATGCCCGAGCTCATCTTGACTAATTTAACAGTAAAATGATCGCCTCTGGCATCACATCTGTTGCTAACTCAGCTCTTTGGATATCATATTGTAAACTGATCATAAGTATTATCTAATCGAATATTATGAAATCTCTTGTACCGATTATTCGTAGCAATAGATTCCAATTTTACTATTTAATAATATTTAAAAATGATTCCGTGTTTCTTATGGCGATATTTTTGTAAAATATCAAAAAATGAGTCAAAAAAATTGGAGATGAAGGGATTTGTAAGATATTTCCAACGGCTTAATATTGGGTCGGCAACTAAGTGATTGCGGATTTTGTCATTGCCACCTAATGGCAAGATCCGCAATCACTTAGTTGCCAACCCAATAATTGTTACACGAGGCTCGTTCAGTTGCGAACAATTACGTTAATAAGTTAATTACGTTAGGAAACGAAGAAGACTAGGACTATAGAATAACGATGTATAATAGGTGGGAACAATAGGGTGGGATTGTAAAATCGGTCAGTGGTTAAAGTTTGCAACTGTCGATGATCGCAACAGTTATCACGAAAGGGACATAATCATAAGAATTCATTACTGCTAGATAATAGCGTTTTCGTTATCAAATAACAATTACCATATCACTTCCCATTTTTAACAAAGATTGTGCAAAGAAAATTATACTCAGTTATATCCAGCACAAGATTATTTCATCAAATTATATTCATAATTATATCAACTTACAAAACAACAATGTAATATTATAAATCACTTATAAATCGGTATCGATGGGAACTTTACTTGTATTAATAATGAATTTTTCGTTTGAAAGAAGAATTTTAACTAATAGAGTAGCCATTTAACAAATAGTTAATTAAACAAAATTAAATAGTTCATTTAACAAAGGAAAAAGTTGAGTCAATGCGCAGTAATTATTGTTAAATAACAAATAGAGGATAATTTACAGTTAACTTTATATGTTTATATATTTTATATGTAAGGAAAAATGAAATTAATTTTACCGATGTTGTTTTGTTTGATTTCATCTTTCATTCCGCTTCGACACGTTGCTTCGAATCGTCGTCTTCGCCGCATCGCCACGCAACATACACCACGCATTCCGCATCGTTCGTGCGTCATCATGATCCTCTTCATTTCTATGTGTGTTGCTGCAGACCCGAATTTTCTCCTTTCAGACCATCGGCAGATCCATCGTCTACATCGTCGCACAATGCTCAGAATTCACACCTCGAAGGTAAGCCGAAAGGTAGGACATCGAACAAGAATTTTTTTATATTTTTCACGAAAATGCATACTATTTATATGAATGTCTCAGTTAAGTATAATTATGTAATCGAAAGATTAGAATACAGCGTGAAAATTCACTTTAAATATACACGGTGTCTCACTGAAATTGTTTCGGCGGACACCCGATACCATCGACGAGATCGGAAATATTTTAGATGAAAGGTTTCGAGAAATTTTTATGTAATTTGATACCAGCAATTTTGTTGTACACGAATAGAGAAGAATTTGTTACAATAATTTTTGTATCCGTAAAAATTGATTTTGAAAATTCATTAGTCAGACTTATTAGTCAAGAATTATTTTCGCATACGAAAAATAAGCGGTATAATAGTTTGTGATATCGCAGGTTATGAGTTTAGTAATATAAAATGTGTTTTACTATATCTTGTAAAAAGTTTTGAAAATTTTGTAAAATTGGGTTGTCCGAAAGGTGCTTTTCTTTTACAACGGTGCATCTTTATACAAACATGAAGCCTAATCTGTCGAACGTTGTGATCTGTATTTTGATAGAACAAAATGGATCATACGTAATTCGTTAAAATAATATAAAACGGAAAATGTTGCATATCCATTATTTCCTTATAAAACGAAAGAAACTTTTTGGACGACATAATATGTACACGCAGAAGCTGAGTAGCAAGCTTTTGTCTTAGTTTATTCTTAACTATGTTTGAACGAATATTTGAATGATATGGAAACACAGCTGACTCTAGATTTCTTTTTCCTGTCAAAGCTTTTTACGGGATAAAGCCTGCAATAAACTTCCATGTCGATTGTAAAGTAAGTATTTTTATTTTATTTTTTGCGCGCAGGTGGAGCACCAAATCGACCTCTTCCACCGACCCCTGATGAAGAAGAATCAGGAGATCGTACGCTAGTCATGAAACGGGTAAGTGTTCTCCAATTATGGGTCAACCTAAATGCAAGTCAACGTAATATTTTTTAGCGCCTTCTTGTCGTTTTTATGTGTATTGATGATGACACGGATCGGTCAATTTTCGCATACAGATTGAATGATATATTTACTCTTGTGTCGTTTATTTACATTTTCATAGAGCGATCCATGTATTTTTTCAATTCTTTCCATTCTTCGAACACGCTTCAACATTTTCGAGATCAGATTTCAATAGAATCGGAGGAGAGAATGAAGATACAAACGATTGCATTGTATTTATGATTCCCCTTTTTATAGATATATCTCTCTGATGTGTTATATATCTATCGTTAGTCGGAAATAGCGAGAAACACATGTCAATTTCCATATTAATTATTCTTGTGCAATTCCAACGATCGAAACCGCTTTATTTGTATATCCGTTGTTTTCACACGATACGTTATACGCTTGGTGACTATATGTTATGGCATACAAACATATATTCATAACGTCGCTACATATATAATATTAGCACCGTTGTTAAGCGGTAAAACACCATACGAAACATACGAAGAATATAGATATAAAAAGAGGAAAAAGAGGGGATCGGCGAAATCGAGAGCCAATCGATAACATCACGATGTACAGTGTATATAATGATCTATTCGAAGAAAGATTATAATTACGCGAGTATGGACCGAAATATTCCGAATTCGCAGCTGCAAAGTTCCTTTCAACGACGCTTGATCATTACTCCTAGTAGTTGAATAGAGGAGATCAGTCGGAGTCTCACGATTTCGTTTCATCATGTAGCTTCGTATCGTGGAATGTTTCTCATGACAATGTCGCGTAACATCGTATAAAATATAGTAGATGTTATTATTTATATATTATCTTGCTTCGTGTGGAACGTGTGTCAGTACGTTAGAAAATGAATTCCATTGACCGGTTGATATAATTACACTTGATCGCAATGCACTGCCATATCACAGCTAGCTCGCGTTATGTATCACCGCACGCCTATGATTTTCTTCTTTTCGTGTGAATGTTTTTTTTTTCTTTTGTCACTTTGTTTATCGCCCTCGTGCGCGCTCCCTAGAAACTTAGTCAGATGTCAGACGATCGCGGCACGGCTAACAACAACCGGCGCTCCGAGGCGGAGGAGCAACTTCTACTGAAGGAGTGGGATTTCACCCGCTTCTTTCAGGGTTTTAACGAACGATTGGATAAAATGAAACAAGAACCTTCGCAAGAGACAACGGAGACGAGCAAGTGTATTAACGAGAATCACCTTTCTTCGTCGTCGACGGAGAAAACGTTAAAGAGGCAGGATCAGTTATCGTCTCGTAGGAAGTATGAGAATCATTCGCAGCAGCAACAGCATCATCAAAAGCAGCAACAGCAGTTGAAAGCAGCGCATAGACGACAAGAAAGCGATTCGAAGCTTGGCAACACGTCCAGCGCTTTTGCACGTGCTTTCCGCCGCGAGAATTCCGACTTTTTTCCTTCCGCGAGACACTCTGCATATTTACAGAAGTCAGACTCAGCAAGATCGAGCATATTCTCAAGCGGTAACCGGCGTGGCAGCGAGATAAGCGTTGCCGGTATCGTCGGGAAAAAAGGGAACGTCGTGAGTACCGGCGAGCCGGTTCTTACGGACTTTTCGTTCGGTCGTGACGGTCTTCAGAGGCCTAGAAGGGAAAAAACTGAGAGCGAAATCGTTTTCGGTAGTAGACACGAGGCCAGAAGGTTCGACTTTGGACGTGATAAAGACGACACTACGAGAAGACGCAGTTGTAGACCATCAGATGCTGTTTCTGTCAGCGTTGACGAAGCAGGAACTATTAAATCTACGGCCAGTACAACGGCTAGCGAGTACAGCCCCATTGTCACCCAGGTCAGTCCCCCCTATCAGCCCTGCCTGTGTGCTTGCCTGACAAATATATACCTATTGCATTACCTTTATCTCTACCTTCGATCTCTCTACCATCGTGTCAATTTCGATACCCTGATTCTCATAAAAATCCACTCTCCTGACAAATGCCTCTCGATAAATAAATCGTAATATCTTATTCTAACTTGATCTTGAAACTGATCGAGTCACAAACTTATCTCGTTAAATTATTCGAGTACCTACATTTTCTCTTAACGTAATTCTTCGCTATTACATCATTTTGCTTGACAAAATTCAAATTCCTTTGACACATCAATTTTTTTCTTCAAATATAATCAACTTAACCAGCAACGTAATATTAACGTAAGCTAACCGTTCGAATTGTACAATGTATTTCATCACTTGTATCTTACTTTCTGATATCACAACATCGACAGGCATATTTTGTCATTGAACCTTTACACGTCCGTTCTTCCAACATCTAACGGCATACAAAAATCAACATAGAAAGCTAGTCAGCTACGCTCGAATTTTAGGCGCATTTCCCCCCCGTTACCTTCCTTCTTTTTATTTCTTCAGATTTACAAACATGAGTAGGATACATAACTATTAGCGCTATCAGTATTCTGTTACCAACAATTACTATTATCCTATACTATTTTACTAGATTATTCATTCAGACAAGGTCGCACAAAGCTTCATAGAGGAACGTTAGAACTTTGATAACGTATACCTGGTATAATGGAATTAACAGTATATCATTTCACGTTACTAATAGTATTTTAAGATTTTTATATGGTAACTTAGGAAAGGGAACATTTTCACCTTATTAACGAAACTTCTTTTTCTCGCTTCTCATTCTGTTTCTCGTGCTTAACGATGTTTTCTCATATTACAGTATCTGTCGAGTAGTATTAAAACGACGCATCAATCATTCTCAGACATTTTTTTTTTTTAATCCATCTCATTCTCATCATTTCTACGATGTACTTTGATGTTTAACCCTTTGCTATATAATTTGCATCCTATTGAACAAACTCGTCTTCAGACTTTGTAAGATCAGTGCAAACCCAACGATGCGACGATTTCAGTTTATCTTGTTCCATTTACAAATCACACGATAAATTCTTCGTAGAACGTCGACGATTAATTTGCACATTTATACATATGTATACGACTAGAATCGATGAATATACGAATTACACAGGAACTAATGCTTTTTAACGATTAAATCGCACACATAGTGTGTATTGTGTGGTCGGATAACTCTTGAACCTTTTCTGGTGTTAATTATAAATTTCATTTTAAGATCTTGCGATAATATACGATCGAACCAGATGTGCATCATTTGTTCGATAATCTTCTGCCACCTGTTGATTAATATTATTCTTAGCAATTCTGAGTGAATTCCGACAATTCAATAAATCATAACTTTAATTTAAAAGAGATAATTAAATCCGGAAAAAATTCTGTCTACAACTCGAAAGTCTGACAAATTTACCGCGACAGAATTACACTTTCTGATATACAGGGTGTGACATAAAGGTTAGGACAAAAGTGATGCTACGTATTACTAGTATCAGGTCAAATGGATGAGTAGAGTTCGTATAAATTTACGTCTGAAAATGATTTATCGAAGAGTTATAAGCGCTTGGAAATTTTTATTAATTGTTTTGGTACTTCTCTTATCTATTTTATCACATTGATACGTAGTGTAAGTTTTGCCCCATTCTTCTCGGACACCCTGTACGTAGATGTTACTTTCTTAGTAGCAAAGGGTTAAATCGCATAGAAATTCTTAGTTTTGTTATCATCTTAAAGGTACTTGTATGGCTATTGCCGTCGTTATTACTATTACCATCATGCATATTACTAACAGTATATGTATTGCTACAATTATTGTGTAATAATAACAATATTACTTACGCTCATACCTTACTATAGCAATATGGATATAAGTTAGTATCTCTGAGTTTTATCACGAGCTATAAGAGAATAAAAATTAACTTGGTTTCTATTGTAATTTACATCTACTAAAATGTACGAAATATTTCTATTAACATCTATTTTTTTATTTTTTTTTTTTATTTTACTAATATCATCCTATATGGCCCGTTAATGTTTGTCACCTTTCACGTCCAATTGTAAAAAAGTGATTAATGATGGAGGATATGATTAACGATAACAATTACCAAAACTATGTAATGTTTCACTAACTTCATTGTGAAAATTGTTAGAAACAGTGTTGACTATTGTGCACCTTTGAGAAATAGCGTCGAAATTTTACGTGAAAGAACTTCAGTTTTCTATGTCCCCGTGTTAAGTTCAGTGTGTAGTACGTATATTACTTCTTCCGACGAATTAGACTTTATCTGTATAAACAAAAGGATTCCTTAAAATTGTAACATTTCTTAGAACGAATCCGCAAATTTCTTCTACACGTTGTTAAAGTAAATGATAAAATGGAGATGAGAGAAGTCGAAAGGAACAAAGAGAGGAGAAGGAGAAGGAGAGGGCGAAAGAGAAGATGAGGAAATATTTTTGGGATCGAAGTTAGTGAAACTGCATGTACATATGCATTTTTCTTAATAAAAATGATTAAGGTTGTCGCATAAAAAGATATTTCCTATCAGAATATTGTTTTGGATAACAAAACTCGTTGTAAATAACATCGGTTTCAACGAACATCAGAGTCGATCATTGGCCACAGAAACATGTAAAAATAATCGCTTTCATTTTCAGGAATCCTAGTATCCAACAAATACGAATACAGTGCGCTATTTCTAGTACCATATTTATTATCCACTAACATTACTGCCATCGATATCATCATCGTTAGCATCACTATCGCCACTGCTACTATCGCTCCGTTTCTTTTGGAACTAATCCTTTCCTTCCTTTCGAATGATCTACGATACTTAATACGGAGAAAATACGAGAAACCCTATCGCTCTACAACGATATTTATCGTTATTTCAAATTCCGTACCTGAGAGAGGAGGATTAACCGCATGGAATTTCTTTGAGGACGTTCGTCTTGTTTCTACGTTACATCACCGTGTGAAGGGAAAAACTGCTAGCGTTGCTACGATCGTCGCAGCGAAACATCGCGGGATTCAGAAAAAGAGCAGTTCAAAATTTGTGAAAGTGTGTCTTACGTACGTCATTTTCGTTAAGTTCACGTTACGCATATCTACTACACAGGTTCCACGTTGATTTCATCTTTCTTCTTCTTCTTCGTCTCTGTTTACTTTGATTTTCCGTTTCCTTTTCTTTCTTTTTTTTTTTTTTTTTTTTAAGTTAAGAGAAAGACATCGTCGTTTCCACAGGAGCGAATCGTTAGGAAACAAAATGTTTCTTGCACTTTTGCAACATTCTCCTTTCGTATAAATATAGGCCATAATCGTCGCAGTAGATTGTTAAATCCGATCGTAAAAAAAAGAAAACTTTTACGTAAGAATTATTGCGACGTAGAAGTGATCAGCAACGAACGTTAACTTTCAAGCTGATAATTAAATCGAATTTCACGCATATGCTATCATTTGTATAGAATCAATCGCTAGCTTTCTCGGTGTGGGGAGCATGAGGCGGGCATGGGTTTTCGGGCCGTAGGACCACGTCCCGGTAAACCCCGATGGATCTGATGCTCTCTCACAGTCGGGTGGCAGCTGGTCGGTGCCTCTGGTGCCCGTCAACTTTGCCGATCCGATGCGGAGAGTTTCGGAGAAGTTGGTGGGCCCATGCCTGTCAAGACCACTCACCTCACCTTCCTGTGGGGCTCCCCGTCACCCTGCACCGGCTTTGACCGGGGCAGGGTGCGAAAGAGTGAGTGGCACCAGGACGGACTTTGTTGATGACCACGGCGACAGAAAAAACAAAAAAAATTAAATATGGATTGCGACCACAAAAGTAAAACGGTTTACGGTGCAGGGGAGGGATACCCCAGTACCGGCGCAGCGGTGGGTAGTCAAGTGGGCTCACCTGCGTCGTCATCTCACGACCACGGCCGTTCGGGGGTGGACCGCCAGGCCCCCGGAGGTGTTTTCACGTCTGGCGAGGCGGGACGTAGTACGGAGATTCGCAAGGAACCTCCGAGAAGAATGACAAGAGCATCGCGGAGAACCATGGGCGGAACGGACGGCGTCTTCCTCGCACCGGCCGAGGTAACGGGCCTCGCGCCGGTAAGAGCGCTACGAACGCGGATGAGGTCCGATGGCGAGGATTCTGTCGCCTCTTTCGCGTCGCGATCATCCCTGGGATCGACTGTCTCCGGGGGGAAGAGAAGGCGCATAATGACGCTGACCCCGGAAATCTCCGTGGATTTGGCACTGGATATACGGACGAGCTCGGCGGCCGACGTGAGCGCCGAGTTCACCAGGCAGGTGTCAAAAATCTTGCCGGTGGCGGCGGTATCGTCGAGCCTGAAGGGAGCAAGTATTAAGGACCTAAAAGACGCGGCGACCTACGTCGCCGCCGCATGGAGGGAGTTGAACCTGCAGAGAGCTGAGGTGGTCCACAGCGGTAGCTCCACGGCCGCCAGGCGCGCGGAAGCAAGGCTGACCGCGTTGGAGGAGGAAAACGCGGCCTTGCGTAAAGCCTTGCGTAAAGCGCGGCCTTGCCATGAGTGCCCGCGGTGCAACGATCGGGCTATTGAGTCCGGCCACCCTCCGCGGGAGGGGAAACAAGAAGGCGCGCGTTTGGACGCCCTGGAGAAAAAGATGGACGAACTCGTTCCCTCCATCATGAGGGCCATCGAGGAACGGTTCGGGGGCCGCAGACCGCGCTGCCCCGAACCTCGGCGCAAGGCGGACCAATCCGCTGCCCCACGCGCCACCCAAGCCACAATGCCCCCGAGGGAGCAGGAGGATGGCGAATGGAGGGTGGTGGAAAAACGGCCGCGGAAGAAAAGGGCCGCAAGGAAGGAGGAGAGGAAAAAAGAGGGAATGCCTGCTGCTCCTTCGTCAAGACCAACGGGCGCACGGAAGACGGGCGCCATACTAGAGAATAAGAAAGGAATGGCGCAGGCGACGAAAACGGCCGGGCTCCCCCGCGCACCGCGTACGTCCGCGGTGACGTTGACTATCAACGAGGGGGTTAAGACATCGTACGCCGATGTTCTCGCGACGGCGCGACAGAAGGTCCCGCTTGCGGAGATCGGCGTCGAGTCCCTCGTAATGAGGAAATCGATGACCGGGGGTATAATTATCCGGCTCCCCGGCGACAAAGACAGAGGAAAGGCGTCGCGATTGGCGACGCGTCTGGCCGAGGTGCTGGACCCGGCTACGGTGAGAGTAGCGGCCCCGAACAGGACGGCGGAGTTGAAGGTGGCCGGGATAGACATCTCGGTCGCTAAGGAGGAGCTGCGGCAAGCGCTGGCCTCAGCGACGGGATGCGGCAGCGCGGAGGTGCAGGTCGGAGAGATCCGTACCACCAGATACGGCCTCGGGACTGCATGGATAAGGTGCCCAGTGGCCGGAGCCCGGAAATTAGCCCGGGACGGGAAAGTAGCTCTGGGCTGGTCCACGGCGAGGGTCACGGCTATCCCGAAAAGACCCTTGCAATGCTTCAAGTGCCTGGAGCTGGGGCACGTGCGGGTAACATGCACGTCCAACGTGGATCGCGGGCATCTGTGCTACAGGTGTGGCGGTAGCGGGCATCGTGCCAGGGCGTGTCCCGCCTCCGCGCCCAAGTGCCCGTTGTGCGAGTCGCTGGGGGCGCCTGCCAACCACAGGATGTGCGGTGCGGCATGTGCTCCGCCGAGAACTAAGAGAAAGCCACCGATCCGCGAACCGATCGCGGAGGTAACGCAAGAGGGGAGCACCGTCGAACGTCCAGCGGTGGATGGCCGGGAGGAGGCCATGGAGGTGATCGAGTGTCTTTAACCGTCTCCTCCAATGCAACTTGGGCAGATCGAGAAGGGCGCATGACCTGCTCCTCCAGACCATCCGGGAGGGAGAGGTCGCCCTTGCGACAGTGGCCGAGCCGTATCGTGTCCCTGACGTTCCCAACTGGATCGGGGATTTGGACGGACTGACAGCCGTAACTTGGACGCCGACCCTGGGCGCCTTTGGCGCCCTGCTTGACCGTGGCAGCGGCTACGTCGCGGTCGAATGGGCAGGAATAGCGGTGGTGGCGGTCTACGTCTCCCCCAACAGCGGCCTGGCCGCATTCGGGGACTTTCTGGACGACGTCGGTGAGTGTGTCAAAAGATGCTTTCCCCGCCAGGTGCTGGTCCTCGGGGACTTCAATGCCCACTCGACGCAGTGGGGGAACTCCGCGACGAACACCAGAGGAAGATGGCTGACAGACTGGGCTGCGGGACTCGGCCTCTTGCTGGTAAACAAGGGTACGGTGAGCACCTGCGTGGCGTGGAGGGGGTCCTCCGTGGTCGATATCACGTGGGCCACCTCGGATCTGTACCTGGTCAGGGCGAGGCGCCGTCGACGGCAACGGCGGCAGCGACGTCGACGGAGCGGGGCGAGGAGCTGCAGGTCACTCCGGAGGAGCTTCTCGCGGCGACTAAGAAGATGGCGTCCCGGGACGTGGCACCGGGTCCGGACGGTGTTCCGGGCCGAGTCTGGGCGGAGACGATGGAGGTGGTGGCCCCTCGCGTGCGGCATCTGTTTACCCGATGCCTGAGGGAGGGCATCTACCCGCGGACATGGCGGACGGCGAGATTGGTCCTGCTGCGAAAGGAGGGTCGTCCGCCGGACTCGCCGTCGGCGTACAGGCCGATATGCCTGCTGGACGAGATCGGGAAGCTCTTCGAGAGGGTGATCGTCGCCCGTCTGGAGGCCCATATCTCGGGGCGGGTTCCCGGGTGGCACAACAGCCAGTACGGCTTTCGCCGGGGCCGCTCCACGGTGGATGCTGTGAAGCGGGTGAGGAGCATGGCGGAGGACATGGTTTCCCGCTACGGAACGGCGGTAGCGGTCTCCCTGGACATCAGCAACGCCTTCAACTCTATCCCCTGGGCGAAGATAATGGAGGCTCTGCGACACTTCGAGGTGCCGGCGTACCTGGTTGGGGTCATCGGAGCCTATCTGAACGATAGGTGGATCACCTTCACTGGGAAGAACGGGGAAGAGAGAAGACGTGTGGAGCGCGGCGTCCCGCAGGGTTCGGTACTAGGACCAATCTTGTGGATCACGGCCTACGACTCCGTCCTTCGATGCCCGATGCCCCCGGGTACGGGCTTGGTTTGTTACGCCGACGATACCTTGGTGCTGGCCGGGGGACGGTGGTGGAGCGAGGCCGTGATCCTCACGGAAGACGCTGTGGCATGCGCGGTGCACGCTATTCAGCGACCGGGATTGAGCGTGTCGCCGGCCAAGTCGGAGGCCCTGTGGTTCTTCGATCGCCGCCGCAGGGGATCCCCTCCAGATGGTTTGTCCGTGGCCATAAATGGCGAAGCAGTGCCGGTGAAGAGTCGTATGAGATACCTGGGCCTCACCATCGACAGTCGGTGGACGTTCGGACCACATTTCGAGCTCCTGGTCCCGAGGGTGACGGCCGCAGCCAACGCCTTGTGCGGCCTTCTGCCGAATATAGGCGGAGCAGGGTCGGGAGTCCGCCGACTCTACGAGGGAGTGATTCGGTCCCGGGTCCTCTATGGGGCACCGGTGTGGGCCCAAGATCTGATGGCCAACCGTCGCAGTCGTACCCTAGTGAGGAGACTGCAAAGGACGACTGCTATCCGAATAGCCAGGGGATATCGAACGATATCTTACGAGACGGCGACAGTGCTGGCGGCGTCCCCCCCATTTGAGCTGCGGGCCCTTGAGCTCTGTCGGGTGTACGAACACCTGAGGGCACCGCCTTCGGCGGCGGCGCTGTCGCCGGCCGGCCTCTCGGCCTCGAACATCCGGGAGGAGGCAAAGCTGGAGATCTGGGAACGGTGGCGCTCCCAACTGACCGAGGAGGACGCCAGGCGGCCACACCGAGCCGTCCGCGCCGTGCTTCCCAATTGGGAGGCTTGGAGAGATCAAGGCGGGGTTCCGCTCACCTTCAGGACGACGCAGATGCTCACCGGACACGGGGTCTTCGGTGAGTACCTGAAGAAGATCGGGCGGGAGGTGACGTCCATCTGTCACCACTGCGGGGAAGAGGAGGACACGGCGCAGCACACGCTGGAGTTCTGTCCAGCGTGGGCGGAACCGCGGCGCGTCCTGCAGCTCGACATCGGCGAGAGGCTGGCTCCGGAAGCGGTCGTTGGGGCCGTGCTCCGAGGGCCCCGGGAGTTTAATGCTGTCCGCACCTACTGCGAGGAGGTTATGCGGAGAAAGGAGCGGGCAGAGAGAGACCGGGTGAGAAGAGCCGACCCGAGCAGATCGTCGCATCAACGTCGCAGGGGCTCCGTACGACGCAGGGGCGCGGCGTCGTCGCTGCCCCGGGTGCGTCGGACTAGAGGACGTGGCGCTGGGTGGAGTGGTTCCCCCTAGCCTTCCAACTCAAGCCGGGACGCCTCCCTGGACAACTACAACGGCAGGGAGATAGACGACGAGGTTGCACTCGGTAGTGATTCGCAAGAGACCCCGGGTGCACCTCTGAACGTCGGGATGACCACCGTGGGGTTTTAGTCGGTAAGAGTCCGACACTACACGGTCGTTGCTACGCAGCGCCGAGTGTCCATGAGGATTTCCCCACGATATATAAAAAAAAAAAAAGTTTAATTATAATATGTATGTTTTCATTATTACTATCATAATAATATATTCTTTAATATGTATGTACATGCACGTACCTTATCATTACGCTCGCAAAGGAACTTGAGCCGTTGAGCTTTCTTGTGCATGAACACACCATCGAGGTGTCCACTTTCTACGCTTCTAATCTCAATAGCTTTGTTGCCCCAGCCCATGATTTGTCCTGTACCAATGTATGCAACACTAGTGGGCATTTCTCCCCATTGTAGAACCATGGACTTGGAAAGTCTACCATAAGTGTTTACGTATACACCTTCATTATCATAACATAACAGTAACTGCATGCCGTTACTGTTTGGTAATGCCACAATACAATGTGGACAAATGGGGCCCTGAGTCTGCAATCGATAACAAGCGTCTTAATGTAAATACAGGAAGAAGTATTGACTATTTTTAAGTCATATTATGAGTATTCTCTCACGTGTTTTGGCAAATAAATATCATAGACCGTTGCCGAATCTAAATCAACGGCATGAAAACCATCAGCACTGCCGTAAATAACTTTCAACCTTGTACCCTCTTCTATGGTAAGATCAACAAGTAGTGGTCTATGCGCTAGTTCACCGAATGATTTAAAAGCCATGAATTTGTGATAAGGTTTAGGTGCCCAAGCGTAAATTTCTATGGAGTCTTTCAATGCGATGACAAGAAACTTTATTCTCTCGTATTTGACTATCTTGAAATGTACCGCACCCTGAAGATCGCCAACGTTAATCCAACCATTGCGTCGTTCAACTTGCTGAAATATGAAAAAAGGTCTGAGCATATTAAACATATTTCCATGTGTATGTATCGTCGATACATATTAAATCAATCATCGATCAACGAAATCCATCGACAAACAAAAAGGCGACTTACATCACTGTGTCCATCGGTTCGCAAGATGTTACTTTTGAGCCAAGAAAGATAATATACCCGTACTCGATTCTTCTTTCCGCTAATTGTAACCAAAATATTTTGTCCTTCCAGAACTTCCATCTGTTGGAACCGTCTTCTACTTATTAACTGATATACTTTGCCCTGACCACTCCTATCCAATAGCACCAGACCATTTTCAGTGCCAATTAGTAGATTTACTCCTGCAAATATTTAAACGTTGATTTAATTAATAACGGTTGCGTAGAGGGTTGCGTAAAATAACGCAAGGAAACATGTTCGTTTCTTAAATATTGTATTCCTTATGTAATGAATTTACCCCAAAGTGCAGCGCACAGAATCTCACTGTTGAATCGTTTCTTGTATTTACGTATTTCAGGTGTGTCAGACGCGAGGTCGTGGCTGGTTGGTGTCACATTAACATTTACGTGAGACTCCCTTCTAGCTGGTCCCGCGCCGAAACCAAAGGTCAGGAAAGATCTTTGCTTCTGTTGAAATGCAAGTGGTTGTGGTGATTTAACTGCTTGCCGATACTGCAACAGAAAGTATCTTAAAATTGAACTGGAATACATAGATCTAGAGGATAGAATGCAAAATAAAAAACCATTCAGAAAAATACACGTGTTATTACAGGAGATGATGCAACCAAGAGACAAAATACGACAACTGATAGGGTGTAAAAAGTAGAAAATACAATAAGACGTACATCTAATAAGGTAGTAACATGCAATAAAAGAAGTAGATGATACTAATCAGACTTAGAAAGATCATACAAATTTCCCAAACAATTTGAAGCGAGTAACATACGTACAACAAATATACATGTTTCACACGCTACAAATACCAAGTGTACGACGTAAAAATTGTTACGGTGAAAAGAAAACAGAAAGTATTGTACTTTTTATGGGTTAGGTTAGGGTTAGGTTATATATGTATCCTTTAGATTATATATATTCTGGGGTCTAGAATGAGAAACACGAAGTAAATTTCAGTGTAAAAAGGGATAATAGAAGTTGAAAAAAGTAGGAAAATAGGTAGCAAGCCTAATTATGAAAAAAGAGGAGTATGAGTAAACACGTAAGAAAGACAGAGGTGGGGAGAGAGAGGGAAAGTGATAGCTAGAGAGAGAACGAGCTGAGAAAAGCGCTGTGATTGTAATTGAATTAGAAAATCATTCCATTCGCACGATATCTAGGAAAGGGCCCACAAAACCAAATCGAGAATACGACGAGATAGTGTACAAGATATTGACATTCCATGCACGATGCACGGTGAGAGTTAAGAAAAATAGTAGAGGATTTTGTTGCGTTTCCGTCCTTTACGCGCAAGAAAATATCCTACAGAAGGAGGCAGAAGCAACACCGAGCTAAATCAATATCGACTGAATACTTACATGATAATTAGTATTGGGATTGGGATGGTCAGTAGAAAGGGTCCTGCTCTTCGGATTAGAGCTTCCACGCGTCCCAAACACACAACAGAATCCTGAATTAGTCACGCTGACAAACATAATGCGACTATTTGCGCAGATATTTGCGCACAATAATACAATGTAAAATAATATAACATCCGGTACGCTAACTTTCTTACAATATCAAATTTTCTTTTCCTTGAAAATTAATAAATGCCAAGCGTTTTGATAACGTTTTCTATTATTTTCAGCGATTTATTACGATTCGTTGAGATAAGACAATTGGTATAACTGTTAGAAATTCGATCATGGCGTTGCATCCAAAGAAAGAAAATCGAGAAGGTTAAAGACGAAAGATACGGAACTTGTATTGGCAAAGGTAACCATACATAATCTCCGTATTCTTTTTCTAAAGCAAAATTTATAATTACTATATAATTTCATGGTCCAAAGAAAAATGAGAAAGTCGAAGAATTAAAGAAAAATGTGGAATGAGAATCAATTGAAATGATCGAAGAAGATCAATTGAAAGTAACTTTTCAGTTATTAATTGGTAAAGACTGTCACAAATCTGGAACAAAAACTACCAACAAAAATTTCTAACCTTTCCAATATTTCCTCGCTTTTTGTTCTTCAATATCTATAGCTATGCGTCGTTCGGTTGGTATACGATTTTCGTTGTGAACTGCGTAATTCAGTTCATTGTGTTGTTGTCGGAATCTAGAATTGAAAGATTGTACACTTTCTGTTGCCCCTTGTTTTAATTTCTTTAGTTTGTCCCTACAATTGCTGATAGTTGTAGGTGTTAACACATGTTGTTTCAAGCACGAATACAAGAACTTCGAACGAATCAATTTTTAGATATCGTATATTTCTTTTTGCATCATCTGTAATTCTTTGGATCCGTATGAGGTCTAATAATAGCTCTCTGTCACTTGCCTGACATCTGGATCTTGCTTTGCGGACCGATGAGATGAAATCTTCAACGCCTACGTCATCTCAACCCCGTAGTCTCTCGATAGTTTGTATGGCCTTGTCTGCGTCGAGCCCTTGGTCTTCGTTGTGGCAGTTTCTTTGTCTAGTGGTAACGTGATTAATTCGTTGTCTTCGTGAAATATTTGGTTCGTCGGTTTCCTCGTCTGTCATATGGTCAACACCGATTGCTAAAGGCGTGCTCGTGAGCGGTTGGTCAGTTTCGGTGTCGTACCTTAATTCCATAGCCTTTGCAAGACCTCGTATTTCTTTGACCCGACTTCTATAACTAGTTTCCGCGAATCTTTTTATACTGTTAATATTCTGATCCGTATTACTTCTAAAGTTTCCGAACTTCCGACGTGAGTCAGACTTTGAAGTTGTTCGAGGATAGTCATAATTGATTCACTTTGCTTTGCCGTACTCATGTCAGTTGGATTCATCTTGATAGACGCGATATTTTCAGAAGAGTCACTATCTTCAGAACGTATTTCGGGTTGAGGATTTCGGTAATATGCGAAAGCCAGCTTACCGAGATTCTTTGTAGATCCTTCATTTGATGAAGGAGGTGACCGTGGTCCTTCGCTGTAGAATCCGTAGAGTTCCCGTTGAAGTATCCTCTTGATGCGATGAATGGATCCTGGCAAGGATCGCCAAAAATCAAAACAATATATCGCATTTTCAACTCCACAAGGTCACTTCCACTATAATCGCATGCCCTTCGGACTCAAAAATGCACCGGCAACGTACCAACGCTTGATGGATACCGCGCTACGGGGCTTATTAGGAATTTTTTTTTCTTTTTTTTTATTTATTATTTGTTAAATTTTTACAATTTGTCCAGAAGGACATTTGGTAAAATATTATAGCTTAAAGAATAAAAGAATAAAACAAAAAAAAAAAAATAAAAATAAAAATAAAAATAAAAATATAGCATGTGGATGGTTACCCCCTGCGGGGTTCCATCTTCTTGGTTTCCTATTGCATCTCTATTTCGAGGTCTGAGGGATGCTTCCTCTTCAGTCTTCTTTTTATTTTGGTTTTATTTGTTTCAGCAACCAGCTGGTTTGGGTGTGCTGCAAGTCTTTCTTTGTACTTTTTTGAGTATCTAGCGATTTCCTCTTTGACTGTTGGAATTTTTAGATCTTTTCGTAGGTCTTCGTTTCTGACGTACCATGGAGCGTTAACTGTTGTCCTTAAAATTTTTGCTTGCTCTATTCCTATTTTGCTTATGTGACTCATTGCTGCCGTCCCCCATAGTGGGACTCCGTATGTCCAGATCGGTTTGATTATTGTTTTGTATATATCTAGTTTATTCATTATGCTTAATTTAGATTTTCTATTGATTAACCAGTACATCTGCTTCCTTTTTGCACTTATTCTGTTTATTATTGATTTTATATGGTGCTTCCATGTAAGGTGTGTGTCTAAATGTATTCCTAGATATTTGACTTGCTTTGTTTGTGCTATGTGGGCGCCGTTCAGTTGAATATCTGGTGTTTTTCCTTTTCTAAGTGTAAATGTTATGTGGTTGCACTTGCTGGTGTTCACTTTTATTTGTTTGTTTTGCAGCCATTTGCATGCCTCACTAGTATGGCCGTATCGTCCGCAAACGTCAGTGTTTTGCTGTTGACAGTTGTTGGTATATCTGCCGTGTATAGTGTGTATAATATTGGTCCTAAGACACTTCCTTGCGGTACTCCTGCCTTGATATCCTTAATTTCAGAGTATGCATCATTTATTTTTACTACAAAGGTTCTGTTATTTAAGTAAGATTTGAGTAGTTTGTAGATTTGTTCTGGAAATTGCTTTTTGATTGTTTGAAGAAATTTTTCATGGTTAACTTTGTCGAATGCTTTTTCGATATCCATAAAGAGTGCTGTGCAGTATTGTTTTGTTTCAAGCGACTGTAAGATTTCATTGACGAGTCTATGCGTTTGTTCTATTGTGGAGTGTTTATTCCTGAATCCAAATTGATGGTTCGGTATTAGTTTTTCTTTTTCTATTGTTGGTTTTAAGCGGTTATATATTATTTTCTCTAATAATTTGGAAAACACAGGTAGTAACGATATCGGCCTGTAGGATGCAGTTAAATGTGGGTTTTTGTTTGGTTTGGGTAACATTACTATCTGTGCTATTTTCCATAGTGTAGGAAAGTACTGTATTCTTAGAATTGCGTTAAATATTATCGTTGTTAGTCTTATTGCCTTTGGGGGAAGGTTTTTTAAGATTTTCCCATTGAACAAGTCAAATCCTGATGCTTTACTTGTCTTTGTTGCCTCAATTAAGTTTGTAACTTCTTGCGCTGTTGTGCCGAGTATGGTGCAGCGTTTATCAGTTGTGTTGCTGGCATTTTCCGCTTCTTCGTTTGTTTGCCATCCAGGGATGCTGTTATTAATTTCATACGGCGAAAATATATTTTGTAGGTGCTTTGAGAATTCTTCTGCCTGTTCTTCGTTGGTTCTGGCCCATGTGTTGTCCATTTCTCTGATTGCTGGGATTGTTTTTATTGTTTTCTTAATTTTGTTAGTGACTTTCCATAGGGAGTAGTCGGTATTCTCACGCGCGGATAGTGATTCGATGAATTTTGAGAATTCGTTATTACGATGTTCCCTTATTTTATTCTTTAGTTCCTTTGCAAGTTTATTTAGGTTTTTCTCGTTTTCTCGTGTTCTCTGTTTTTGCCATTTTGCTTTCGCTTTTCTTTTTTCCCTGATTTTGTCTAGGATGTCCTGCGGAATAATTTTTGATTGCCTGCTATTTGTTTCATAGGTGGTGGTTGCCCACGCTGCTTCCTGTATTATTTCTGTCAAAGTTGCTACTGCCTGCTCAATGTGTTCAGGTGTTTTCAACGGGATATTGCAGTTGATTTTGTTTTCGATTAGCTCTTTGAAAGTTTGCCAATTGGTGGTTTTATTGCAAAGCGACTCTGACTTGTTATAAAGTAGTGGTTTGCTTGAAATATTCTATTATAATTGGTGTATGGTCGGAGTTAAGTTCGAGGCTGGTTGCTATTTTTAATTTGTTTACATTTAGCCCTTTTCTTACTGCAAAATCCAACAGGTCAGGTATTTTATTGGGGTCTGTCGGCCAGTACGTTGGTTTTCCTGTAGATAGTACATTGAGGTTGCTGCTTCTGATGTATTTTTCTAATGTTCTACCTCTCGGCGTGCTAATTCTCGAACCCCATAATGTGTGCTTTGCATTAAAGTCTCCTGCCGCTATATATTTGTCGCCTAAGGATTGGAAGTACTCTTCCCATTTTTTTAGTGTCATTTTGTGTCTCGGAGGTACATATACTGCTGACAGGTGGAAGTAATTGTCATTGGTTTGTATTGTGACAGTGGTTGCTTGTAGGTGTTCTTGATTTGTTTGGCTATGTAAGTGATGCTTGATGTCATTTTTTATTATTACTGCAGTTCCTCCATGTGCTTTACCTGAGGGATGTTTGGTATCGTATATGGTGTAGTACGGTGTTTTCATGTAGTTTTTTAGAGTGAAATGTGTTTCCGAGACAAGTAGTATATCAATATTATTTTTATACAAAAATATTTTAGTTTCGTGGGCTCGCTGTTGCAAGCCATTGGAGTTCCAGACTACTATTTTCAAAATGTCCATCTCTATTTTTTACTTAGCAAGTTAGTGAGTAGTTGTAACATGATTGTTGTTTGTTGTGCTTGTTGTCTTAGTATTGTGTTTAGCTCACTTACCATTTTTCCTATCATTTCCATACCTTTAATGGATTGTTTGAGCATTTCTTTGATGTCTGTAACGTCTTCGATGTTATTGTTTTGATTCTGATTGTTTTCAAGCGTTGCTTTGCTAATGTTTTTAGTTACTTGTGCGTAGCTTCGGTTACCTTGGGGATCTATGTTTCTGTTTATAGCGTTTAATTCGTATTGTGCTTTCAATGTTGTTTCATTATCCGTTATACTTTGTTGTGGTTGATGGTTATTGTATGATCTGTTGCGAAGTGGAAGAAACAGTTTACGTTGTATTTGTTTCCTTATTTCACATCCTTTGTAGCTGGCTGGGTGATTTCCGTTACAATTGTAGCATTTAACTTCTTCTATTTTTCCTGTGTATGGGCAGTGTATTGTTAGGTGATTTTTTGCACATTTAACACATGCCGGGCTTCTGTTGCAATAATTTTTTGTGTGTCCGTATTGTTGACACCGCATGCATCGTGGTATATCTTTTTTGTAGCGTGGTGGTTCCACTGTTACAATTGTATTTAGTATTTTTTTGATTTCATAAATTTCCTTGTTATTGGTTCTGGGTTCAAGTTCTATTAAGAATAATGGCAATGGTTGCTTCGTATCGTATCTTGTCATATTGTTTATTGCTCTTGTTTCATGGCCAATTTTTCCTAATTCTTCGCTGAATTTTTTTGTGTTAGTTTTTGGATGTAAACCTCTTATAACTATTTTATAGCTCCTTTCTGTTTTGAGTTGGTACGTGTGGTATATAGCATTTTTTTCCTTTAGTTCATTTATCACTTTCCTGTAAACTTCTGGTGTGTTTGTTTGAATTTTTACTTGTTCTAATTTCGTTTGTTTTATTGTGTAGTTATCCTTCCCGACTATATTGTTTAGTAGATCAATAAGCGGGTCTATTATTTGGGCCTCAACAAATATTGGTGGTGGTTTTGATATGTAAGGTGATCTATTTGTGGCTTTGCTTGTCGGGTCATTGTCTATTTCTTCCGTTAGTGAGCTGAAGGAGTTTCTTAAAGGTAATTCTTGCAGCCATCGCTGCTTTTCTGTACCTGAGTTTCCTGCAGCATTTGTGCCTAGAATTATTTTACGTTTTTTGCTAGTCTTTGCTAGCTTCCAGTTTTCGTCCTGGTAACTTATTTCGTTTTCGTGTCTGCACTTCTCCTGTCTCCACTGCTCTTCCATTTCTTCTGTTTCCATATCATTTTGGTTGTTATTATTTTGCTGTTGTTGCTGTAAGCTTGGTAAATCTGACGAGCCTTTTATAAAATATTTTTCTCCTTTGGTTGCAATCTTGATTGTTGATAACTGCTGCTGCATTGTTTGTCACTATCACTATTCGTAGCACTTCTCTGAATCACTTGACTGGAGCACGCGTTTGCTTACACACATCTGTTCGCCTCGATTGCCCGAGCGACACTCCCTCACGGACATGGGACGAAATTTCGTATGTTAACTGATGGATACATTTGAAGGGGCTTTCAAAATTCGACACGTGAAAACCACTTCTTTCCACCCGCAATCTAACGGATCTCTTGAACGGACACATGCTGTAGTAAAGGTTCTCATTCGAACTTGTACGACCGACCGACAAAACGACTGGGACGAAAATTTAAAACTAATATGCATGGGATACAATACTTCGGTACACGAAACAACCGGACACACCCCATTCGAACTAACATTTGGACGACAAGCTAACATGCCGTCCTCAATATCAAACACCTCCACCTTAACTAAAGATCAATTGTTTAACCTCTGGAAAATTCGACACAACGCCTATATAGCGAAAGCGAGAGAAATCACTGAATCAAACAAAAGGCGGTATCAAAGAGATCAGATTCGAAAAATTATTAAAACACAAACTATATTCCAATTAAAAGACAAAGTATGGGTACATAACGATCACAAAACCAACAAACTAGATCTCGAATGGCTAGGACCTGCAGAAATCCTCTCCTTCAATCCACCCACCTATCTTATCAAATATTCCAACGGTCACACGCAAAGAATCCATCGTAACAGGCTAAAATCCTACTTTTCATGAAGAAGACCATAACATGGATCATTTTAACACTTGAATACATTAAAAGCGACCTAGCAGTAAAACCACTAAATTATGCCAACATTTTCTTGGAACACATCGACGACTGCTATCTGTACAACGAACAAGTAGATATCACCCTTATAGTAGGGGTTAACGATCCAATTGATCAAGTTGATAGATTACAACGCGTGATAGATTTAATAGACCGTTGTAATGTAAACCACCTTACATACCAGAAATAAGTAGCCTAAAATCTAAATACAGAAATCTTCAAAACCTGTCTCGGCAACTCAAATTATTATTGCATTATAGAAGCAAACGCGGATTGCTTAATGTCATAGGCTCAGTATCCAAAACTCTAGAACTCATTAACAAAAACATCGACACATTATTCGACTCCAACAATAAAATAAAAACAATCTTTAGTGACCAAACCGCACTTATCAAACGCGTGGTAGACGACACCAAAACAGATCAACTCGAAAACCTTGCCAACAATATACACAAGATTGAAAACCACAATGGAAAAAACGAAATATTAGTCTCAATAGTAATTCAAACTGAATTTACCATATCGCAACTCCATGTTAACGTCGACGAAATTTTTAACACTGTTACGTTAGGAAAACAAGAAATCATAAATCCACGAGTTATAGAATCTGAACAGTTCTTACAAACACTTGACCAATTAACAAGACAAAACTTTATGACTAACCGTATCGAACCCTCAGTTCAAAATTTTCAACTAATTCTAGATCTAAGTAAATTGAAAATATGGATAAGAGATAACAAACTTAAGTATACGATAACTGTGCCGGTTTTGGAAAACAGTGAATGGAAAATAAAGAAAATTTATCCGATCCCTTCTAAACAAAACTCTGTATTCATTGCGCCTGTAATAGAAACTGACTTGATATTAATTCAGAACAATACATCTTTGCCGATAGCCACTACTTAGACAAATATTGTAAACGAACAGCAATCATCCACATTTGTAAAAGAACTCAACCGAGTCACAATACAATGAACTCACCCGAATGCGGGTCAGAATTAATTAATAATCAAAGGACAGTCAAAACTAGTCCGACTGCTGCCTTCAAACTGAAAGGATTGACGTTCGTACCTTTGCAGACAGAAAATCATTACATTATTATCCCTACGAAAAATGTACAAATCGACGCAATATGTAAGACACATAAAATCCTAGAGATTAGACAGCCAAGATTAATAAGCAGTAAAACCGGGTGCATAATCACATACGATCATAATATTATGAAGATAGGAGGATCACATAAAAATATCTCTTACGAAACCAAATTTAAGAACAGTATATACAGCTTCGAAGAAACAGACGTTCCGATATTAGAGAAAATATTAGAAACAGCTCAAAGAGTATTTCTGTAAAGATATAGGAGGGATTCGGAAATACAAATAATTGACTTTATTTAACACACAACAGTTACACACATATCTTATACTCTGAAGACCTCGTAAACCTACTACAAGCAGGCACGCTTGTTCTCAACCGACGCTTCCAGATACTTCTAGACGACTGTCAATCATCCCAACTAAGGCCTGGACGCCCTCTAACGCTTACACACATTCACATGTACAGTGTAACTGTATCATCTTCTTAGCAGTTATACGTTATAACGTAATAGTCTATAACGTTATACGTTATAACTTCATAGTATATAACGTTATACGTTATAACTTCATAGTATATAACGTTATGAGTTATAACCTCATAGTATATAACGTTATACGTTATAACGTAATAACATATAACGTTATATGTTTTCAGGTTATAGTAATACATGTATAACGTTATACATGTTATTAGATTATCGTATATTACGTTATACGTTATAAAGTAATACGATATAACATTATACATTATAACGGAATAGAAGGTAAGGCCAAACGTCATAACTTAATATTATATAATATTATACGTTATAGTGTGATAGCTTATAACGTTATGCGTTATAACGTAATAGCAGATAACGTTCTACGTTATAATGTTATTGTATATAACGTAATAGCATACAACGTTATACGTTATAAAGTAATACCATATAACGTAATAAGTTATAATGTAATCGTATATAACGTTAAACCCTTTTGGGTAATAGCATATAACGTTATACGTTATAAAGTAATACCATACACCGTTATACGTTATGACGTCATAGCATATAACGTTATACGTTATTAAATCATACCATTTAACGTTGTACGTTATAACATAGTAGTGTATAACGTTATACGTTACAACGTAATCATATATAACGATATACGTTATAATGTGATACCGTATAACGTTATACGATATAAAATAATACCATTTAACGTTATACGTTATAACGCAATAGTATATAAGGTTATACGTTACAACGTAATGGTGTATAACGTTATACGTTATAATGTAATACAACATAACGTTATACGTTATAAATTAATACCATTTAACATTATACGTCATAACGTAATAGTATATAACGTTATACGTTATAAGGTTATAGTATATAACGTTATACGCTATAAAGTAATACCATATAACGTAATAAGTTATAATGTAATCGTATATGACGTTAAACCCTTTTGCGTGATAGCATATAACATTATACGTAATAAAGTAATACCATATACCGTTATACGGTTTAACGTCATAGCATATATCGTTATACGTTATAACGAAATAGAACGTAACATTGTGCGTTGTAACATATTGGTATATAACATTATACGTTCTAGTGTGATAGCATATAACGTTATACCTCGTAACGTAATAGCATATAACGTCGTACGTTACAGGGTAATAGCATATAACGTTATACGTTATCAGCTTATAGTATATTGCGTTAAACGTTATGAGATTATAGTATATAACGTTATACGTTATAACGAAATAGAACGTAACGTAACACGTTATAACATAATAGTATATATCATTATACGTTATACGATGATAGCATGTAACGTTATACATTATAACGTAATAGTATAAAACGTTATACTTTATGACGTAATAGTATATAACGTTATACGTTATAAAGTAATACCATATAACGTAATAAGTTATAATGTAATCGTATATAACGTTAAACCCTTTTGCGTGATAGCATATAACATTATACGTAATAAAGTAATACCATATACCGTTATACGGTTTAACGTCATAGCATATATCGTTATACGTTATAACGAAATAGAACGTAACATTGTGCGTTGTAACATATTGGTATATAACATTATACGTTCTAGTGTGATAGCATATAACGTTATACCTCGTAACGTAATAGCATATAACGTCGTACGTTACAGGGTAATAGCATATAACGTTATACGTTATCAGCTTATAGTATATTGCGTTAAACGTTATGAGATTATAGTATATAACGTTATACGTTATAACGAAATAGAACGTAACGTAACACGTTATAACATAATAGTATATATCATTATACGTTATACGATGATAGCATGTAACGTTATACATTATAACGTAATAGTATAAAACGTTATACTTTATGACGTAATAGTATATAACGTTATACGTTCTAACGTAATAGCATGTAACGTTGATCGTTATAACATAATAGTATATAACATTATACCTTATACGGCGATCACATATAACGTTATACGTTAAAATGTAATATCATGAAACGTTATACGATATCCATTAATGCCATATAACGTTATACGTTATAAAGTAATAGTATATAACGTTATACGTTATAAGGATATAGTACATAACGTCATACGTCATAACGTAATAGAACGTAACGTTGTGCGTTATAACATAATAGTATATAACGTTATACGTTATTAATTCATACCATTTAACGTTATACGTTATAACGCAATAGTATATCAGGTTATACGTTACAACGTAATGGTATATAACGTTATACGTGATAACGTAATAGTATATAACGTTATACGTTATAACGTAATAGCAGATAACGTCCTACGTTATTGTATATAACGTAATAGCATATAACGTTATACGTTTTAAGGTTATAGTACATAACCTTATACGTTGTAAGGTTAAAGTATATAACGTTATACATAACAACGAAATAGAACGTGAACGACGCACGTTATTACATAATAGTATATAAAATAGTACGTTATAGGGTGAGAGGATATAACGTTATACGTTAAAACGTAACTGCATATAACGTTATTCTTTATAACGTAATACCTTATAACGTTATAGGTTATAACGTAATAGTACGTAACGTTGTTCGTTATTACGTATTAGTATATAACTTTACACGTTATAACGTAATCGTGCGAAACGTCGTACGTTATAACGTAATAGTATATAACATTATACGTTATAATGTAATGATTTATATCGTTATACGCTATCGCGTAATACGATATTACTTAATGCGTTTTCACGTAATACAATATAACGTTTTGCGTCATCGCGTAATACTGTATAACCTAATTCGTCATAACAATATACCATATAACGTTATAGTATATCACATAATACGTTAGAACGAAATACCATTCAATGCTATAACTTATCGAGTAATACTGTATAGAGTAATAACACATAACGATATACGTTATAGCCTAATGCTATATAACGTAACACTTTGTAACATAATACCATATAACGTTATATTCTATCTCGTAATACTCTACAACGTAATACGTTATTACGTAATACCGTATAACGTTATATGTTATCGCGTAATACTACATAACCTGATACGTTATAGCGTAATACCATATAACGTAATACATTGCTACATATTACATTTTAAAATAAAACATTTTATAAAATATACATGTATACAGTAGTCTTAAATCTTCAAATAGTTATTAATATCTTAGATGTTGTGTATAAGAAGCTCACCACACATAAGCTGTACTGTACTTTATAGTAAATAAATTTTATACTTGTACTTAAAAGATAGATTCTAAATTTACTTTATCCCTTCAATTCCATATCCTAGAATAATAGCCATACGAAAAACAAGTCAACGCTAAGGATGTTGCACGAGCAATTCACAACTAGCGTGCAACTCTGCAAACGGATATTTCGTAATATGGTTAAAATTGTTAGCGAAGGAACGAATAGAGAACGTGGCCAAAGAATGTTTGGTAATTGTTTCATTTATGAAAAAGGATAGATACCTACGGAACTAGTTCATCGAGGTTGAAAAGATCGAATCTACTTCGTCGTTGCATTAGGGCAATAAAAATTAAGCGAAACCCTTAATCGAGAAATGAAAGCCACGTTGTGTAAAACCGTACCACGGTATTCGATGCATCGTGAAGATTGCTTTGTCAAACTGCATAAAATCGCCTCGGATGCATCGGATGGCTCTTTTCTGTTTTACTTCACGCGATAATTAGGCGTCGGTGTAAAAGGCGAACCTGACGTTCGAATTAAAGTTGACCTAGGTTGCTGGCTGCCAAGCGAGCGCAATATCAACCTGGACGCGGGACAATTAGAATAAAACTGAAAAATTCTAGGAATTCCACGCGGAATAATTTCGCGTATAGTCATTTCGCTCTGTAACGAGTATCTAAAAATTCAAAAATACCAAACCTTATTAATCGTTACATAAATGTATCTATTCGTGAAACGTTGGAAAATGGGATTTATAGAAAGAAGAAAAAAAAAAAAAATGAAGAAAATAGAATATACGCTGAAAGATTCAACGCGAGTCTTTGCAACAATAGTTTTAACGTTTTATCGAAAGATTGCCAAACACCTCTCGAACGAACAAAAGAGTAAGTCTAGGTGCACCGGGACAGACAATTAACGCTTTCTTTCAAAAACAGCTTGCTCTTCTTTGTATTGTTTCGAGGATGGTACCGACTATCGTAACTCTATCTGTCACGCGTTCTTACCACGTTTTTACGTATAGCTGAAAATCCCTATACACGTTTCCTACCTATCGTGCAAACTGGACAGACTGGATCGCTTCGACGCTAGATCTAACAGGAAATTTCTCACTGATCTGTTTCAAGCAGCTTTCACGTACGCAATAAGTTCAGCGGGTGTAACGTACGCCGTGACCGCTGCTTGCAGCAGAGGCAACATGACCGTTTGCGGTTGTGAACCGAAAAGGTAAGGTAAACTCGTTGTCGTTGCTTTTACATTTCTTTTTTTCCGCCGGTTAAAGCTGGTTATCAAAGCGGCTATGTATGTACTTGAAAGTATATTCGAAGGTCGTTCTAGTTGCTGTATCACGTGAAATTACGATTCCATGGGAGGGTTGATAAGAGATCGTTGGATGATATCAGTTCGCAGAAACGATACAACATTTTCAAACGACCTGATAACATCTGATTAAGAATCGAATTTCTTCGAATAGAAGCACAAATGTTACATACAGCGATATAGATTCCTCGTAAAAATTTCACGCCGAACGACGTAAAAATTTCTCGACGTGCACTTACCTAATTTCCAATTTAATGAAACGTTTCTTCGTCAAAGTTTGGGTGTTCTTTATACAGGACGAGAAAGGAATTGCGAGCAAATGGCTGGGAATGGGGCGGTTGCAGCGCGGACGTCACCTACGGGATGAGGTAACGATCATTAACCCGATCCGTAATGAATTCGTAGTCGGTTCCCTTTGCATGTGTCACGTGCGTGCAAAACCTCTATGACGCTGTACGTCACGACAATTGTTATACAGGCATGGATTTTAATATTATAATTTAATGTTAGGTTCGCGCGTAGGTTTCTGGACGCGAGGGAAGTCGAGGGGGACGCGAGGGGTCTGATGAACCTTCATAACAATAAAGCAGGACGGAAGGTGAGTAATGCCAGTTACCCGTTAATGACTCATTGCTTTTAACGCGCAAAATGTAACAGAAATTTTGTTAATAATATTCTCATATCGATCGTATCGTTTATATACAGGCTGTAGAAAAACGTGGATATACGTTCGTTATACGATATTTATTATAGAAAATATATAGAGGACGATTTTACATATCGAGAGAGAAAATGAAAGATGTTCGTGTAGAAAAATGTCAACTGGTCGTGCATAGATATTTGATGTAAAATTAAATTTTCTATTTATAACTTGAAGAATAAACGTCGATCGACGATTTCGTACGCGAATCTTCGTTCGTTGTCTTGAATTTTTTAATTGTCTAAAAATTGCCTTTATATATATTTTTCGATAGCTTGTGTATCTCTCTTGCTGTTCGAAGATATCATACGATCGCAAGAATTGTAATTATTAACCTTTTTTTTTTTTTTTTTTATTTTATCGTGGGGAAATCCTCATGGACACTCGGCGCTGCGTAGCAACGACCGTGTAGTGTCGGACTCTTACCGACTAAAACCCCACGGTGGTCATCCCGACGTTCAGAGGTGCACCCGGGGTCTCTTGCGAATCACTACCGAGTGCAACCTCGTCGTCTATCTCCCTGCCGTTGTAGTTGTCTAGGGAGGCGTCCCGGCTTGAGTTGGAAAGCTAGGGGGAACCACTCCACCTAGCGCCACGTCCTCTAGTCCGACGCACCCGGGGCAGCGACGACGCCGCGCCCCTGCGTCGTACGGAGCCCCTGCGACGTTGATGCGACGATCTGCTGGGGTCGGCTCTTCTCACCCGGTCTCTCTCTGCCCGCTCCTTTCTCTGCATAACCTCCTCGCAGTAGGTGCGGACAGCATTAAACTCCCGGGGCCCTCGGAGCACGGCCTCAACGACCGCTTCCGGAGCCAGCCTCTCGCCGATGTCGAGCTGCAGGACGCGCCGCGGTTCCGCCCACGCTGGACAGAACTCCAGCGTGTGCTGCGCCGTGTCCTCCTCTTCCCCGCAGTGGTGACAGATGGACGTCACCTCCTGCCCGGTCTTCTTCAGGTACTCACCGAAGACCCCATGTCCGGTGAGCATCTGCGTCGTCCTGAAGGTGAGCGGAACCCCGCCTTGATCTCTCCAAGCCTCCCAATTGGGAAGCACGGCGCGGACGGCTCGGTGTGGCTGCCTGGCGTCCTCCTCCGTCAGCTGCGAGCGCCACCGTTCCCAGATCTCCAGCTTTGCCTCTTCGCCCGGGTTCGACTGCGACGGTTGCCCATCAGATCTTGGGTCCATACCGGTGCCCCATAGAGGACCCCGGACCGGATCACTCCCTCGTAGATTCGGCGGACTCCCGACCCTACTCAGCCGCTGTTCGGAAGAAGGCCGCGCAAAGCGTTGGCTGCGGTCGTCTCCCTCGGGACCAGGAGCTCGAAATGTGGTCCGAACGTCCACCGACTGTCGATGGTGAGGCCCAGGTACCTCATACGACTCTTCACCGGCACCGCCTCGCCATTTATGGCCACGGACAAACCATCTGGAGGGGATCCCCTGCGGCGGCGATCGAAGAACCATAGGGCCTCCGACTTGGCCGGCGACACGCTCAATCCCAGTCGCTGAATAGCGTGCACCGCGCATGCCACAGCATCTTCCGTGAGTATCACCGCCTCGCTCCACCACCGTCCCCCGGCTAGCACCAAGGTATCGTCGGCGTAACAAACCAAGCCCGTACCCGGGGGCATCGGGCATCGAAGGACGGAGTCGTAGGACGTGATCCACAAGATTGGTCCTAGTACCGAACCCTGCGGGACGCCGCGCTCCACACGTCTTCTCTCTTCCCCGTTCCTCCCGGTGAAGGTGATCCACCTATCGTTCAGATAGGCTCCGATGACCCCAACCAGGTACGCCGGCACCTCGAAGTGTCGCAGAGCCTCCATTATCTTCGCCCAGGGGATAGAGTTGAAGGCGTTGCTGATGTCCAGGGAGACCGCTACCGCCGTTCCGTAGCGGGAAACCATGTCCTCCGCCATGCTCCTCACCCGCTTCACAGCATCCACCGTGGAGCGGCCCCGGCGAAAGCCGTACTGGCTGTCGTGCCACCCGGGAACCCGCCCCGAGATATGGGCCTCCAGACGGGCGGCGATCACCCTCTCGAAGAGCTTCCCGATCTCGTCCAGCAGGCATATCGGCCTGTACGCCGACGGCGAGTCCGGCGGACGACCCTCCGTTCGCAGCAGGACCAATCTCGCCGTCCGCCATGTCTGCGGGTAGATGCCCTCCCTCAGGCATCGGGTAAACAGATGCCGCACGCGAGGGGCCACCACCTCCATCGTCTCCGCCCAGACTCGGCCCGGAACTCCGTCCGGACCCGGTGCCACGTCCCGGGATGCCATCTTCTTAGTCGCCGCGAGAAGCTCCTCCGGAGTGACCTGCAGCTCCTCGCCCCGCTCCGTCGACGTCGCTGCCACCGTTGCCGTCGACGGCGTCTCGCCCCCGCCGGAGGAGAGGGACGATAGGGACGATCCCGACCGCCCCGTGTCGCTGGGAAACAGCGTCCCGATGACCTTGTCCAGCAGCGCCGGATCCATGTTGGCGGTCAACGGGGGGGCCGCGGGTCGCAACTTCCTCGTTACCACCCTGTACGGCCGCCCCCACGGGTCTGACTCAACCGCCTCGATCAGCTCCTTCCAAGACCGAGCCTTCGCGATCTTGATCTCACGCTGCAGAGTCCGTCTCGCCTCCCTGTAGACCCCGTAGCAGCGGGAGATCTCCTCCTCGTCGCGCGCCCTCCTACGGCGACGGGCCCTCAGGAATCTTCTGCGTGCCCGCACGCAGCTCGCCCGCAGCTCCGCGATCTCCTGCGTCCACCAGTGAACGCAGCGGTTGCGTCCACCTCCCGGGACGGAGCGCGGCATCGGGGCGTCGCACGCCGCGCTCATGTATCCTTGGAGGATCTCCGCCTCCTCGTCGACGCTTCCCAGGCTGGTCGTCCCTTGGGCGTCCCAGCTCCACGCCGAGACGATGGCTGCCGCCCGCAACATCTCCCTGTCCCGCTCCTTCAGGCGCCATCTGGGTGGTTGTGATGGGCCGGAGCAGCTCGCACCACCTTGGGCGACTTGGATGTTATTTTCGTCCACGTCCTCCGAGACCACCTCCATAAATATGTAGAGGTGATCGGACAGGGTCTCGACTCCCTCGGCCACTCTCCAGACACGGATCCTTGGGTACAGATCCGAGGTGGCCCACGTGATATCGACCACGGAGGACCCCCTCCCCGCCACGCAGGTGCTCGCCGTACCCTTGTTTACCAGCAAGAGGCCGAGTCCCGCAGCCCAGTCTGTCAGCCATCTTCCTCTGGTGTTCGTCGCGGAGTTCCCCCACTGCGTCGAGTGGGCATTGAAGTCCCCGAGGACCAGCACCTGGCGGGGAAAGCATCTTTTGACACACTCACCGACGTCGTCCAGAAAGTCCCCGAATGCGGCTAGGCCGCTGTTGGGGGAGACGTAGACCGCCACCACCGCTATTCCTGCCCATTCGACCGCGACGTAGCCGCTGCCACGGTCAAGCAGGGCGCCAAAGGCGTCCAGGGTCGGCGTCCAAGTTACGGCTGTCAGTCCGTCCAAATCCCCGATCCAGTTGGGAACGTCAGGGACACGATACGGCTCGGCCACTGTCGCAAGGGTGACCTCTCCCTCCCGGATGGTCTGGAGGAGCAGGTCATGCGCCCTTCTCGATCTGCCCAAGTTGCATTGGAGGAGACGGTTAAAGACACTCGATCACCTCCATGGCCTCCTCCCGGCCATCCACCGCTGGACGTTCGACGGTGCTCCCCTCTTGCGTTACCTCCGCGATCGGTTCGCGGATCGGTGGCTTTCTCTTAGTTCTCGGCGGAGCACATGCCGCCCCGCACATCCTGTGGTTGGCAGGCGGCCCCAGCGACTCGCACAACGGGCACTTGGGCGCGGAGGCGGGACACCCCCTGGCACGATGCCCGCCACCGCCACACCTGTAGCACAGATGCCCGCGATCCACGTTGGACGTGCATGTTATCCGCACGTGCCCCAGCTCCAGGCACTTGAAGCATTGCAAGGGTCTTTTCGGGATAGCCGTGACCCTCGCCGTGGACCAGCCCAGAGCTACTTTCCCGTCCCGGGCTAATTTCCGGGCTCCGGCCACTGGGCACCTTATCCATGCAGTCCCGAAGCCGTATCTGGTGGTACGGATCTCTCCGACCTGCACCTCCGCGCTGCCGCATCCCGCCGCTAAGGCCAGCGCTTACCGCAGCTCCTCCTTAGCGACCGAGATGTCTATCCCGGCCACCCTCAACTCCGCCGTCCTGTTCGGGGCCGCTACTCTCACCGCAGCCGGGTCCAGCACCTCGGCCAGACGCGTCGCCAATCGCGACGCCTTCCCTCTGTCTTTGTCGCCGGGGAGCCGGATAATTATACCCCCGGTCATCGATTTCCTCATTACGAGGGACTCGACGCCGATCTCCGCAAGCGGGACCTTCTGTCGCGCCATCGCGAGAACATCGGCGTACGATGTCTTAACCCCCTCGTTGATAGTCAACGTCACCGCGGACGTACGCGGTGTGCGGGGGAGCCCGGCCGTTTTCGTCGCCTGCGCCATTCCTTTCTTATTCCCTAGTATGGCGCCCCTCTTCCGTGCGCCCGTTGGTCTTGACGAAGGAGCAGCAGGCATTCCCTCTTTTTTCCTCTCCTCCTTCCTTGCGGCCCTTTTCTTCCGCGGCCGTTTTTCCACCACCCTCCATTCGCCATCCTCCTGCTCCCTCGGGGGCTTTGTGGCTTGGGTGGCGCGTGGGGCAGCGGGTTGGTCCGCCTGGCGCCGAGGTTCGGGGCTGCGCGGTCTGCGGCCCCCGTTCCTCGATGGCCCTCATGATGGAGGGACCGAGTTCGTCCATCTTTTTCTCCAGGGCGTCCAAAAGCGCTCCTTCTTGTTTCCCCTCCCGCGAAGGGTGGCCGGACTCAATAGCCCGATCGTTGCACCGCGGGCACTCATGGGTGCGAGCGGCCAGCCTCGTTATCTCTTTACGCAAGGCCGCGTTTTCCTCCTCCAACGCGGTCAGCCTTGCTTCCGCGCGCCTGGCGGCCGTGGAGCTACCGCTGTGGACCACCTCTGCTCTCTGCAGGTTCAACTCCCTCCATGCGGCGGCGACGTAGGTCGCCGCGTCTTTTAGGTCCTTAATACTTGCTCCCTTCAGGCTCGACGATACCGCCGCCACCCGCAAGATTTTTGACACCTGCCTGGTGAACTCGGCGCTCACGTCGGCCGCCGAGCTCGTCCGTATATCCAGTGCCAAATCCACGGAGATTTCCGGGGTCAGCGTCATTATGCGCCTTCTCCTCCCCCCGGAGACAGTCGATCCCAGGGATGATCGCGACGCGAAAGAGGCGACAGAATCCTCGCCATCGGACCTCATCCGCGTTCGTAGCGCTCTTACCGGCGCGAGGCCCGTTACCTCGGCCGGTGCGAGGAAGACGCCGTCCGTTCCGACCATGGTTCTCCGCGATGCTCTTGTCATGCTTCTCGGAGGTTCCTTGCGAATCTCCATACTACGTCCCGCCTCGCCAGACGTGAAAACACCTCCGGGGGCCTGGCGGTCCACCCCCGAACGGCCGTGGTCGTGAGATGACGACGCAGGTGAGCCCACTTGACTACCCACCGCTGCGCCGGTACTGGGGTATCCCTCCCCTGCACCGTAAACCGTTTTACTTTTGTGGTCGCAATCCATATTTAATTTTTTTTGTTTTTTCTGTCGCCGTGGTCATCAACAAAGTCCGTCCTGGTGCCACTCACTCTTTCGCACCCTGCCCCGGTCAAAGCCGGTGCAGGGTGACGGGGAGCCCCACAGGAAGGTGAGGTGAGTGGTCTTGACAGGCATGGGCCCACCAACTTCTCCGAAACTCTCCGCATCGGATCGGCAAAGTTGACGGGCACCAGAGGCACCGACCAGCTGCCACCCGACTTTGAGAGAGCATCAGATCCATCGGGGTTTACCGGGACGTGGTCCTACGGCCCGAAAACCCATGCCCGCCTCATGCTCCCCGTAATTATTAACCTAGATTTTGAAATTTTTAACAAAGAAAGATGCCGTATGATAAATACCTTTCAGCAAACAAACTGCCCGCATATCGATACCTTCGAAGTTGGCAACCTATCCGTCCGTGCCCGTTGGCATGGGGTATCGGAGAACTGAGTCGTATGCCGTGATCCGCAAAATAGGACCCCACACTCGACCGGTCTCTTTTCCTCTCCGTGGGTATTCCAACGACTTAGCGTTAATCCAAGTTTAATATTCGTATTTTCTTCTGCAATCCGTACTATAAGTAGAGTCCCTAATGATTTCTTGTACCGTAAATTTACTAGTAAGTAATAGTTTGTACAATATTTGGTATTAGAGAATAGGTACACATAAGGATTATGGAACGGAAATAACCCAACTACTTTGTACTTGGAATTTATGCGGGCCTTCTTCTATATTCTTTGTACGAAGTTACAATTGTTTGACCCTTGGACCTTTTGAAAATATACGAAAATGTACGAATTCTTTATTGCTTGAAAGATCCGTTCGTTAACTAAAATATTGATCTAGTGGTTCAATTTTCTCGGATCAGAAAGACTAGTATCTGGGAATTCGAAAATAAAACGTATATTCGTAAACGGGCCGAGGTGGTAAAGTCAAAATTAAAGTTTGCGGGAAAGGATGGAATTCTGTGCCGCGACTAGAACGCGTAAATGGCCAGGGTTAATTGGGGAAAGTTCTCGGAGCTTTCGTCTTCCTCGATGGGCTTTATTATCGAGGCGGTAATGAAAACTCGCATATATCGCGCGGTTGTCCTCCACGTGCACGTACGATCTATGCACGCGTGTACAGACGCGCGCCTGCTAACGATTTATTCTTAGTTTCGATCGCCTCGCCGCATCGCATACTTCATGCTACAGACGATTTTTTTCCCACCTCTGCACCCGCCCCTCACCGTCTGCCGATAATTCGAAATGTAAACCAGTTTTCTGAGCATACGCGTCCATCGGACACACAATGAGCGAAGAGACGGAGAAACGCGTGCATCGAACAGTTCGAACACGGTGCGAACGTGTTCTAATCGTAAGAGAGGAGTTTCGCAGTTTTTGCAAAATCGTAACGTTCGTTCGTCGGTAACGATTCAGAATGTAATAGTTGAATGTAGCAGTTTATATTATAAAGACTTAGCGTTTTAACCCTTTCGTAGGATATCGTTGGAGCAACGAAGCTTGGGTACGTTAATCGTTACGAAGTGTGGGTCCCCATGAACTGACGAAGGGCAATCTCCTGAATCGAATCTCGACATGCAATTTGCTAATTCAACGCAACAAAAGAGAGCCATTTTTAAAAAAAATAATTACTGGAGATGAAAGTTGGATTCTCTACGACAACACTGCGCGCAAACGATCTTGGTCGAGTCGACATAAGCGTTCTCCAAGACCTGGATTTTACCCGAAGAAGGTGCTGCTTTCAATTTGCTAGGACTGGAAGGGTATCCTCTATTACGAATTACTTCCGAAAGAGTAAACGATCAACAGTGAAAAATATTGCAACTCGAAAAGCTTGAGAAAGCCATTATCGCAAAGCATACTGAAGTGGTGAACAGACGTGGCATCGTGTTCTACCACGATAACGCGAGACCACACGTTTCTTTAGCAGTACGAACGAAAATTCTAGAGTTTGATTGAGATGTTTTACCACATTTTCCATACTCCCCCGATCTTGTACCATCGGAATATTATTTGTTCCTCTCTCGAAAAAATTTTTTTCGCAATAGAAAATTCAAATCAGTAAACGAAGTGAAATCCGGTCTCGAAGAATATTTAAAAGGTAAGCCAAGAGAATTTTGGAAAAATGACATTATGAGACTCCTGGAGAGATGGCAAAAGGTGACAGAAAAGGATCCTACATCATTTAAGAAAGGTAGGAAATATATTTTATACTTACCTCCTATTAAAAACATGAAGAGAACTTTTTGGACAACCTAATAATTACGTATTATATTATTCTATACTATACTATACCATATACTATACTATAAAATTGTAGTTTCTAATGAAATTATTTTATAATTGCAGTATTATAAAATAAAATAGAACATCATTGTTACGCCACGAGGCTTAGTATAGATCGTATTTGTAACCGTCGCTCGCGGTCCTACAGCGTCGCAGACGGATCGTCTTATCTGCCCGACGAAAAACATACAATGTATCGACGAGCGTATAGTCGTCACCAAGCAGCGAGTTCTAGAAACGTCGATTTCGGTCCGTTCTTTCATTGTCACAAAGAAGTCGGCCTACGTGATCTTCGGCGCGAGCGGTGGCGTGATTCGAGCGTAATGGGGGTTGTCTCCCCGAAAGACAAGGAATCGGTCTAAGGGCAATCGGTCTCATTTGAAAAGTCTAACTGCATACATCGAGAGCTCTGACGAACAAAGTCGCTTAGTCTAACGAATATAGAGAAATATCAAATATCGAGTCGAATTTCTGTAACGCATTCACTGTATTCATCGCTAAATAATTTGTGACGCTTTTATTATTATTTAATTTATTGTTAAAAATACAAGCTATATTAACCTGTTAACACAGTGTTAAATTCATTGAACCACCCTTGTTATCATAATCGAAACAAGAGGAACGATTATTTCGCGGCGTCGATTATACGAATCGTAGCGAGAATTTACGCCTCTCGCTGACGCGTTTTCCTCGCGACCGCGTCTCTCCGCGAACGGTCGTAACAATTATGTATAATAAATATAATAAAATTAAAATTCATATATCTGTCTTTATACTGTGTTGCATATATTTTATAGATTTTATAGATTTTATAGATTTTATAGATATATTTTATAGATATTCATGCATTTAAAACTTAGCTTACGAATAGGGAGATTTCCCTACTTTAAAATACATTCCTGTCTGATCGATCGGGGAGATATCCCATATTGAGCTTGACAACGCATTCTTTCATTTTTATTAACTAATTTAGTGGTACTGAACTGAACTGGTATCATAAACTGATGTCATAAAAATATTCGAAATTGAAAAATTAATAAAATTGATAAAAAATCATATATATGAAATATATTGATAAAAATCATAATTATCATTACAATATAGTTAATATACATGTTATATATATGATACATTATATTATGTTTTTACATATATATATATATATATTAAAATTTATATAATACATGATATGATATTCATATATATATATTATTATTATTATTATATATACATTATATACATTTTTAATTTCAGCATTACAGATAAGTAATTTTTCATCATTAAAATAATTCTTTTTCATTTTTTTTCATTTTTCTTTCGTTTTTAACAATTCCTTACGTTTTAATTTCGTATCTTACTTTGTCAAAAATAACAGAATTGTCCTAACTTCTATAATTATGAATTATAATTACAAATATAAGCTATTGATTTAATGTGGCTCATTTGTTCACCCAGCTTTACCAAATTCACGTTACATAGCTAGGACAGCTGAAGCTAATGGCTGCGGAACTCCGTCCGACGATTGCGATGCAGATTTGTGGGGTGAAGATGTCGATTGTAGTAACGTCGGTAGGGATGTGAAGAGGCCGTTATCGGAACTGTAAACATTATTAATCATGTTTTATTAATCATTTTGACGGTAATTCAATGATTTTCTATTAAAATTTTAATCAAGATTTTTTCCATTAAATTATTCAAGAAATGTTGCAGTAAGAAAAGTATTCTGCATATATATATATGTTTATAAACTATATTTTTTCCAAACTATGAAAATTGTCTTAGTCCTTACGAGAAAGGAACGATCCTACGTGAAAAAGTAAGTTAATAATGTGAAACAAAACCTTTTTACATTAATCTCGTATAAAGAATTTCATATAAGACTTCGTTTGTGAAAGTATGAAGTGGGAAACTTTTCCCACTAGAGCTAGAAATGGAAATTCTATGTTTCTTCTTTCTTGTTTACTACTTTGAAAAGTTCAATTTAATACATGATATACTATAAAAAAATACTTTAGAATATGCATTCTAACATAAATATATGAAATAGCAAAATTTATATCTACGTTATATCTACTATTTAAAATGATTTAATAATAGAATGTAGAATTTGACTTACTTAGAAGAATGTCCCTTCTTGCGCGGTCTTCCAGGAATCTTCATCTTGTCTTTCTTCCGATTCAATTTAGACAATTCCATCAGCTTTTCTCTATATTGTCTTTGAATGTCAGCCATCCTGACTCTTATCTCAAGTTCCTTAACATCCATATTCGGCCAGTCTGGCTCATTATCGATGTGTCCTTTTTTAGCGATCAACTTCTTTGCGTCGAGTTTCCCTTGTAAATTTCTATAATCGTGACAATCAAGATGTTCTCCCAAGATATGACTTCTGTCCTCATGTCTGCTATCTTCGTCGTTCTCCATCATTCTAGCATCCGAACATATTTGTTTATCGTGCATTTCAGCATTTCAGCATCAGAATCCGATAGATTATCGTCAATAATCAGCAAATCTATATTCCTTGCTGCTAGAAGTTTCACTCATATGATTGAGTCCGTATAATTGTTCGTATATCTTTCTTTCATATTCTTCAAAGTCTTCTTCTCTTTCGTAGTTTACATTATGGCAAGGACTACTACTAGCAAGGGGAGCGTCATTTAACATATCATTATCTTCGTTATCGGTACAAATATCGTTTTCAGTAGAAAATTCTAAGCTTTCACTTGTATCATTATTCGCGTTTGTTATAGACACTGACATTTCCTGCTCATTTTGACCGGACCGTTTATCATAATCATCGTCTTCGGAATACGAGTCGTATTTAGGTTCCTCATCTTCCAACTCGCCATCGGTTTTGAACCTCTTGAGGCTCTCGAAATCTTGCAAATTTTCTTGAACATACCTTCTCTTGTCCGATGTCTTTCTTTCATTTTCTGGGACATTATTCGCTCTGCCCAGGTTCAACAGTGCGCTAACGGCACAAGATTCATCATCGAAATTCTCCAGATTCGACTTCCGGTAAGTTATATCCTCTACCTTCTCCATAAATCGTTGTTCTCTTGAATCGCATAACACCCCCAAAGAGCTGTTCATGTTGTTGGTGTGGGTCTCTTCCTTAGGAAAAAGCACCCTGCCCTTGATAACCGATCTGTCTAATCTATGTCTTCTATTTCCGTCGTATCTCACGCGTTCCAAGTGCTTAACACTGTTCGACAGCAATCCCAACACACTATAATCAACTTTACGTTTCGGTTTAGATTTAATAACTAATCGATATTTGGGAGTTTCAGTATACAATGAGTTTTCTTGTAGCGATTCCAATTTCCCTTTTTTAGGAGTCACCGCGTCATTGTTAGTGCATTGCACTTGCACTTCACAGACCTCGGGCGGCGAGACATTCTCCATTTGCACGACAGGTTCTTCATCGTCGTTTAACTCCATATTATCATTACTGCTTCTCGTGTCATGCTCCGAAGAATATATCTCAATTTCTCGTCCTATATCGTAGTTTTCCATGAATTGAGAGTTGTCGCAGGATCTCAGAATGTGTTCATTCAAACCGTTTTCTGGTTCTCTCGGTATCGTTTCCGAATGTTTCCTCGAACGAAGATTTTCTGCATTCTTATCCATCGAGTCGTCCACTTTTTGGGGTGCCGTCTCCTGTAAAGCAGCAGCTGCGTTCTTATTCAACTTCTCCACCACGTTTTCGATTCCAAGATGAGACTTTTCGAAAATGTGCCTCTTAGACAGATCCTGGCACTTTGGCTTTTCCGTGGTTGATGTTGGTTCGCATCTGTATGAATAATCTTCATACATTGTTACATCTGCGTTCTGCTTGAGTTCGACCACTTGTACGTCACAATCGATGTTCGACATATCGAACGATTTCACAATGATCTGTGGACGTGGAACGGTTGCCTGCGATCGCTCGTCTCCGCCCTTTTCATAACTATCGTAATTCGGATTGATCTCCACTTTTGATTCTATCGGATTCTCCGATAGTTTTGGAATTTGATTGATTTCCGGAGTTTCGGCCGAAGAATTTCCATGTCTGTGTAACTCATTCGCCGACATTTCATCAGGTTTAACTAATTCGGCCTGTAAAATATAACGTGTTATGTTATTGAATGTTGCGTAAAGTTTATACTTTGTAATTTCTTATCGGTCGATGAAATCGAATGATTTTAACACTTAGCCAACATAACAGGGAGTTATTCCTTCTACGAAGAACATCGCTGCGTGACCGAACGGGAAGATCCCCTTTTTTGACTTTAGCAACGCGTTTTTTTTTTTTTTTCTTGGCGCGCGCGGTTGGCTAAGTGTTAATAATTACATTGCGTTTGGTTTATTCTCTTCGTAAAGAGTAACGTTGATAGACTCGCGCTTTTGTAAGATATTTTTTATTTAAGCTCAACGATAGTTATGAAATAATCAATTTTACTTTTTATGAGTGTTATATGTTCATAGAAGCTAAACAGTGTGGCATAAAACAATCACTCTTGCCTTTTTTCGTCATTAATATCAAGAGTTGACTATCGTATTGTATATATTAACAAATAACATTGTTTTGCATATTAATTTTCTTCATCTAATAATCAAAAAATTTTATACTTTTCTTTTTTATCTATATCGAGCGTCGACTGACTTATGACGACGCGATATTTTATACAAAAAACGAAAGATGTTTCTCCATATGTCGATGTTACTGTTTCGTTAATATAATAACATATAATCGAATTATTAAACAAGTGACGTGTTAAAAAAAGCTAGCCGTGTGGACTAAGGACATATTTCTAAACGTTTATCAATTTTCTTCGCCTCACTCGCGCTCGAGATTCTTTCATTAGCCTATGAACGATACACGTGTATTTCTTAGCGAACGACAGTGAAGAACAGAAAAATGAAAGATGGCTCACCTTCTGAACGCTTCTTGAAAAGTACACTTGTTACTGCGCGATATTTGCGATTACTTAAAATATGTGTTTGCACTCCGTTGTTGCTACGACCACGTTACAAACGAAACTAACAGGTCCACTATTGCGAAGATACGAAAATTTTGCTAGCCCTAACAAGTCGGCTGTTAACGTAGTGGGGACATTCTGGCCGAAGAATTACGAATCACTGGTACCAGTGGAAAACTCACTTGGCCGTAGTGGGGACATTCCGGGCGGAGTATTGCCAATCACAGCCAATCAGGAGCCAATGGAAAACGCACTTGTTTACTCGTAACCCCTGAGAAATGTTATGGAAAATTTTCGCTAGATCGTCGAGACGTTCAAAAATCAAAAGAATGTTATAACAGTGCAATCTATAAATGCAATTTATATTGATATTTATTTAAAAAGGCAGCCTGTGTCCTCAACGATGGCATTCGTTACTCGCGGACTCCCGCCGCAGGGGGCATTCAGCACCCAAGGAATTAATGCAACAATTAATATTTAATAATCAATATTTAATATTCAAAATTTAATATTCTATATTTAATATTCAATAGTTAATATTCAATATGTAATATTCAATATTCAATATTTAATATTTAATATTTAGTATTCAATATTTAATATTTAATGTTCCATTTTTAATATTTAATATTTAATATTCAATATTTAATATTTAATATTTTATAATTAATATTTCATATTTATCCTACAGCAATAACTTATAATGATGTAGGTATAGCAGAATAATTTCAACGTGCGAATAAGCAATTCTGATAGATAAATAAAACTTTTTGATACAGATTTTACTTCTAACTATATCAGAAAATATAATGGCTATGAGAAGAAAATGATTCGATAGCTAGTCATTTGATGTAAATTTTTGATAGAGATTTGAAGGTTTCAATATAGTCTTTCTATTCCTATTGGCCTAGGTTGATGGCTGCCAAGCGAGCGCGAATTCAACCTGGACGCGGGAAGGTATCGCGTAGGTGTTTGGAACGAGGAGCGACCGAGCCGAGGCGAAAGGAAAGGAGAAAAAAAGAGGCAACATCGAGAGAAGAAAGGAAGGTGGCGATAACTCATTCAGCATGGCAAACGAGCCGAAAGATCTCCGCGGGTAATTAATTGCGCTAGCGGTTTGCGCGACCCTACGTGTGTCGAAAAGCTGTAAATTAACGTGACGGAAACGCCAGGGGACAGTGTGGGCTTGCGCCGTTGATGTATCATTCTTGTCGACGAAATGAAGTAGATCGGATCGCGCGGTGTGGATTAAAACGTGCGCCACGCGGACGAATTGGGCAAAAATACAGCCTCGCACTTAGTAAATGCCATCTTTAGATCGCGCAACGAAGAAAGTAGCTTTTCTTCGCGAATGTAAAACGAAGTAAAATCAATAACCCAAAGTTACAACATTTGCGGAGAAAGTCGCGCCTTTTTAGTTGAATTAAATACTGCGAATACTTTTGCGTTTGTAGAAAATTTGAGGAACGCGTATAATATGCAAGAGTACATAAAACGTTAGAAGCAAAACACTCGTTGTCGTATTTAGCAGATGAAACGAATCGCTTAGATTCTAGTTCTTTAAACGGATTTGTACAAATATAGATTTGCATAGTCACTCGCAGCCAAGTTGTTGGAATCGATAGAATTCTATTTGCATAAAGTACGACAATTAGAATAAAATTGAAAAATACTAGGAATTCTACGCGGAATAATTTCGCGTATAGTCATTTCGCTCTGTAACGAGTATCTAAAAATTCAAAAATACCAAACCTTATTAATCGTTACATAAATGTATCTATTCGTGAAACGTTGGAAAATGGGATTTATAGAAAGAAGAAAAAAAAAAAAAATGAAGAAAATAGAACATACGCTGAAAGATTCAACGCGAGTCTTTGCAACAATAGTTTTAACGTTTTATCGAAAGATTGCCAAACACCTCTCGAACGAACAAAAGAGTAAGTCTAGGTGCACCGGGACAGACAATTAACGCTTTCTTTCAAAAACAGCTTGCTCTTCTTTGTATTGTTTCGAGGATGGTACCGACTATCGTAACTCTATCTGTCACGCGTTCTTACCACGTTTTTACGTATAGCTGAAAATCCCTATACACGTTTCCTACCTATCGTGCAAACTGGACAGACTGGATCGCTTCGACGCTAGATCTAACAGGAAATTTCTCACTGATCTGTTTCAAGCAGCTTTCACGTACGCAATAAGTTCAACGGGTGTAACGTACGCCGTGACCGCTGCTTGCAGCAGAGGCAACATGACCGTTTGCGGTTGTGAACCGAAAAGTAAGGTAAGGTAAGGTAAACTCGTTGTCGTTGCTTTTACATTTCTTTTTTTCCGCCGGTTAAAGCTGGTTATCAAAGCGGCTATGTATGTACTTGAAAGTATATTCGATGGTCGTTCTAGTTGCTGTATCACGTGAAATTACGATTCCATGGGAGGGTTGATAAGAGATCGTTGGATGATATCAGTTCGCAGAAACGATACAACATTTTCAAACGACCTGATAACATCTGATTAAGAATCGAATTTCTTCGAATAGAAGCACAAATGTTACATACAGCGATATAGATTCCTCGTAAAAATTTCACGCCGAACGACGTAAAAATTTCTCGACGTGCACTTACCTAATTTCCAATTTAATGAAACGTTTCTTCGTCAAAGTTTGGGTGTTCTTTATACAGGACGAGAAAGGAATTGCGAGCAAATGGCTGGGAATGGGGCGGTTGCAGCGCGGACGTCACCTACGGGATGAGGTAACGATCATTAACCCGATCCGTAATGAATTCGTAGTCGGTTCCCTTTGCATGTGTCACGTGCGTGCAAAACCTCTATGACGCTGTACGTCACGACAATTGTTATACAGGCATGGATTTTAATATTATAATTTAATGTTAGGTTCGCGCGTAGGTTTCTGGACGCGAGGGAAGTCGAGGGGGACGCGAGGGGTCTGATGAACCTTCATAACAATAAAGCAGGACGGAAGGTGAGTAATGCCAGTTACCCGTTAATGATTCATTGCTTTTAACGCGCAAAATGTAACAGAAATTTTGTTAATAATATTCTCATATCGATCGTATCGTTTATATACAGGCTGTAGAAAAACGTGGATATACGTTCGTTATACGATATTTATTATAGAAAATATATAGAGGACGATTTTAAATATCGAGAGAGAAAATGAAAGATGTTCGTGTAGAAAAATGTCAACTGGTCGTGCATAGATATTTGATGTAAAATTAAATTTTCTATTTATAACTTGAAGAATAAACGTCGATCGACGATTTCGTACGCGAATCTTCGTTCGTTGTCTTGAATTTTTTAATTGTCTAAAAATTGCCTTTATATATATTTTTCGATAGCTTGTGTATCTCTCTTGCTGTTCGAAGATATCATACGATCGAAAGAATTGTAATTATTAACCTAGATTTTGAAATTTTTAACAAAGAAAGATGCCGTATGATAAATACCTTTCAGCAAACAAACTGCCCGCATATCGATACCTTCGAAGTTGGCAACCTATCCGTCCGTGCCCGTTGGCATGGGGTATCGGAGAACTGAGTCGTATGCCGTGATCCGCAAAATAGGACCCCACACTCGACCGGTCTCTTTTCCTCTCCGTGGGTATTCCAACGACTTAGCGTTAATCCAAGTTTAATATTCGTATTTTCTTCTGCAATCCGTACTATAAGTAGAGTCCCTAATGATTTCTTGTACCGTAAATTAACTAGTAAGTAAATTTACTAATAGTTTGTACAATATTTGGTATTAGAGAATAGGTACACATAAGGATTATGGAACGGAAATAACCCAACTACTTTGTACTTGGAATTTATGCGGGCCTTCTTCTATATTCAATGTACGAAGTTACAATTGTTTGACCCTTGGACCTTTTGAAAATATACGAGAATGTACGAATTCTTTATTGCTTGAAAGATCCGTTCGTTAACTAAAATATTGATCTAGTGGTTCAATTTTCTCGGATCAGAAAGACTAGTATCTGGGAATTCGAAAATAAAACGTATATTCGTAAACGGGCCGAGGTGGTAAAGTCAAAATTAAAGTTTGCGGGAAAGGATGGAATTCTGTGCCGCGGCTAGAACGCGTAAATGGCCAGGGTTAATTGGGTTAATTCTTCCTCATGTCTTTCCTTTCGATTCGAGAACTCAATTTCGAATTCGAGACCTAATCTCAGAGCTTTGTTTGTCCTTCGGTAATTCATGTCTGGAAGATGTTAATCCTTTATGTCAACAGAAACATAATCTCTTGCTTATTCACCAGAAAGTGTGTTGCTCCTTGTTTATTCTGCTTCCTTACGACGTTTTACTTTTTCTAAGCACAGTTTCAAGAAACTTTTTAGTCGCGGATTACGATATCGTTTATTTCTCCTTTTCTCTACCTTCTATTCTATCTTATTGTTCTTCTTACGTTTTACGTTTTTTTCTTTTTTTTTTCTCTCTCGCTTCTTTCAATAAACCACGCTCCCATTTTTTCGCTTCTTTGTAAAATTGGTTTCCTTTATGAAATAATACCACCTTATGGTTTTCTTACTAACTTTCTTTACGACGTGTTTTCCCAATTGAATTTATAGTTTCTGCTCGCTTACTTGTCGAACAAGACATATCTATATCTTTTTCACTGTTAAATCAGTATATTGTTTTTAACGATACCATGTCAAAATTATATTTTCACGATTCTCACAAATTTTATTATTTCCTTCTCTAAATGAAGTTATATGGGAGAATTTGTTACGATTATATTAATTGACACTAACTGATAAATATTTGCAATTGCATTACGTAAGTATAGTTATCAAATAATTTTAATTACTACAGTTTTCTATGTATTTTTATATTTTGGATTTTTCCATATATTACAAAATCTTCAATTTTCTAAAAGAGTTTAGAAATTCAGTTATATTACTAGTTAGCATTCAACACAATATTTTAAATTTATTTCGATTTATGAAACTCTCAACTGTAGTAATAGTAGTAAGTAGTTTAATTTTTTATTAACATAATGAGCAACAATACTGTTCGAATATAGATTAACAATATATACAGATATTTATGTTACTTCCAATATCGTTACTAATTACGTTCCTTGCTCTGAAACTCTCGTAATTAATAACCTTCGTCGTGCATTGAAATTGCTGTTAAAATGCGATATCGTGTACAAAATATATATCGCAGACATCGAATGTCAATATCAATTCTGTACTTCATGGGGAGTAATAGCAAAACATAAGAAAAAATATACAGAATTCTATCGTTTGATCTAATATCAATTTTTAATAGCCACTTTTTAAAATATGTATTTTTAATATCTACTTAAATTTCAGATAATTTACTATCTAGTATTTCTAATTTTTCTAAATATTACTGTATCATTTCAATGTCAGAAAACATTTTCTTTGCGCAATGAGAAGGAACAACCAATTAAGCTTTTATGAATCGCTTTAATTACGTATCACATACTATTTGTTTCACATTTTCTCTATTATTCATAATTGCATCAACCGCGTGCATGGATTGTTAGCGACATAGAAGAATGGAAAGTATTTTATATACTTTTTAGGAGTCTCTGTATCAAAATATTGTAACCTTCAAATTTTCCTTCAAAATTTATAACAAAAACCTAATTATCGAAGGACTTCTTTCTCATTAGCATTACTTTCTCTGACATAATTAGAAGTGAAAGCAATATTAAAAATGCTTTATACATCGATCAGAATTACTTATTCACAAGTTAAAATTATTTTTCTATACCTACACCAATGTAGATTATTGCAGCAGATAAATATTTAACATTGCATTAATTCCTTGGGTGCTGAATGCCCCCTGCGGCGGGAGTCCGCGAGTAACGAATGCCATCGTTGAGGACACAGGCTGCCTTTTTAAATAAATATCAATATAAATTGCATTTATAGATTGCACTGTTATAACATTCTTTTGATTTTTGAACGTCTCGACGATCTAGCGAAAATTTTCCATAACATTTCTCAGGGGTTACGAGTAAACAAGTGCGTTTTCCATTGGCTCCTGATTGGCTGTGATTGGCAATACTCCGCCCGGAATGTCCCCACTACGGCCAAGTGAGTTTTCCACTGGTACCAGTGATTCGTAATTCTTCGGCCAGAATGTCCCCACTACGTTAACAGCCGACTTGTTAGGGCTAGCAAAATTTTCGTATCTTCGCAATAGTGGACCTGTTAGTTTCGTTTGTAACGTGGTCGTAGCAACAACGGAGTGCAAACACATATTTTAAGTAATCGCAAATATCGCGCAGTAACAAGTGTACTTTTCAAGAAGCGTTCAGAAGGTGAGCCATCTTTCATTTTTCTGTTCTTCACTGTCGTTCGCTAAGAAATACACGTGTATCGTTCATAGGCTAATGAAAGAATCTCGAGCGCGAGTGAGGCGAAGAAAATTGATAAACGTTTAGAAATATGTCCTTAGTCCACACGGCTAGCTTTTTTTAACACGTCACTTGTTTAATAATTCGATTATATGTTATTATATTAACGAAACAGTAACATCGACATATGGAGAAACATCTTTCGTTTTTTGTATAAAATATCGCGTCGTCATAAGTCAGTCGACGCTCGATATCGATAAAAAAGAAAAGTATAAAATCGTTTGATTATTAGATGAAGAAAATTAATATGCAAAACAATGTTATTTGTTAATATATACAATACGATAGTCAACTCTTGATATTAATGACGAAAAAAGGCAAGAGTAATTGCTTTATGCCACACTGTTTAGCTTCTATGAACATATAACACTCATAAAAAGTAAAATTGATTATTTCATAACTATCGTTGAGCTTAAATAAAAAATATCTTACAAAAGCGCGAGTCTATCAACGTTACTCTTTACGAAGAGAATAAACCAAACGCAATGTAATTATTAACACTTAGCCAACCGAGCGCGCCAAGAAAAAAAAAAAAAAAAAACGCGTTGCTAAAGTCAAAAAAGGGGATCTACCCGTTCGGTCACGCAGCGATGTTCTTCGTAGAAGGAATAACTCCCTGTTATGTTGGCTAAGTGTTAAAATCATTCGATTTCATCGACCGATAAGAAATTACAAAGTATAAAATTTACGCAACATTCAATAACATAACACGTTATATTTTACAGGCCGAATTAGTTAAACCAGATGAAATGTTGGCGAATGAGTTACACAGGCATGGAAATTCTTCGGCCGAAACTCCGGAAATCAATCAAATTCCAAAACTATCGGAGAATCCGATAGAATCAAAAGTGGAGATCAATCCGAATTACGATAGTTATGAAAAGGGCGGAGACGAGCGATCGCAGGCAACCGTTCCACGTCCACAGATCATTGTGAAATCGTTCGATATGTCGAACATCGATTGTGACGTATAAGTGGTCGAACTCAAGCAGAACGCAGATGTAACAATGTATGAAGATTATTCATACAGATGCGAACCAACATCAACCACGGAAAAGCCAAAGTGCCAGGATCTGTCTAAGAGGCACATTTTCGAAAAGTCTCATCCTGGAATCGAAAACGTGGTGGAGAAGTTGAATAAGAACGCAGCTGCTGCTTTACAGGAGACGGCACCCCAAAAAGTGGACGACTCGATGGATAAGAATGCAGAAAATCTTCGTTCGAGGAAACATTCGGAAACGATACCGAGAGAACCAGAAAACGGTTTGAATGAACACATTCTGAGATCCTGCGACAACTCTCAATTCATGGAAAACTACGATATAGGACGAGAAATTGAGATATATTCTTCGGAGCATGACACGAGAAGCAGTAATGATAATATGGAGTTAAACGACGATAAAGAACCTGTCGTGCAAATGGAGAATGTCTCGCCGCCCGAGGTCTGTGAAGTGCAAGTGCAATGCACTAACAATGACGCGGTGACTCCTAAAAAAGGGAAATTGGAATCGCTACAAGAAAACTCATTGTATACTAAAACTCCCAAATATCGATTAGTTATTAAATCTAAACCGAAACGTAAAGTTGATTATAGTGTGTTGGGATTGCTGTCGAGCAGTATTAAGCACTTGGAACGCGTGAGATACGACGGAAATAGAAGACATAGATTAGATAGATCGGTTATCAAGGGCAGGGTGCTTTTTCCTAAGGAAGAGACCCACACCAACAACATGAACAGCTCTTTGGAGGTGTTATGCGATTCAAGAGAACAACGATTTATGGAGAAGGTGGAGGATATAACTTACCGGAAGTCGAATCTGGAGAATTTCGATGATGAATCTTGTGCCGTTAGCGCACTGTTGAACCTGGGCAGAGCGAATAATGTCCCAGAAAATGAAAGAAAGACATCGGACAAGAGAAGGTATGTTCAAGAAAATTTGCAAGATTTCGAGAGCCTCAAGAGGTTCAAAACCGATGGCGAGTTGGAAGATGAGGAACCTAAATACGACTCGTATTCCGAAGACGATGATTATGATAAACGGTCCGGTCAAAATGAGCAGGAAATGTCAGTGTCTATAACAAACGCGAATAATGATACAAGTGAAAGCTTAGAATTTTCTACTGAAAACGATATTTGTACCGATAACGAAGATAATGATATGTTAAATGACGCTCCCCTTGCTAGTAGTAGTCCTTGCCATAATGTAAACTACGAAAGAGAAGAAGACTTTGAAGAATATGAAAGAAAGATATACGAACAATTATACGGACTCAATCATATGAGTGAAACTTCTAGCAGCAAGGAATATAGATTTGCTGATTATTGACGATAATCTATCGGATTCTGATGCTGAAATGCTGAAATGCACGATAAACAAATATGTTCGGATGCTAGAATGATGGAGAACGACGAAGATAGCAGACATGAGGACAGAAGTCATATCTTGGGAGAACATCTTGATTGTCACGATTATAGAAATTTACAAGGGAAACTCGACGCAAAAAAGTTGATCGCTAAAAAAGGACACATCGATAATGAACCAGACTGGCCGAATATGGATGTTAAGGAACTTGAGATAAGAGTCAGGATGGCTGACATTCAAAGACAATATAGAGAAAAGCTGATGGAATTGTCTAAATTGAATCGGAAGAAAGACAAGATGAAGATTCCTGGAAGACCGCGCAAGAAGGGACATTCTTCTAAGTAAGTCAAATTCTACATTCTATTATTAAATCATTTTAAATAGTAGATATAACGTAGATATAAATTTTGCTATTTCATATATTTATGTTAGAATGCATATTCTAAAGTATTTTTTTATAGTATATCATGTATTAAATTGAACTTTTCAAAGTAGTAAACAAGAAAGAAGAAACATAGAATTTCCATTTCTAGCTCTAGTGGGAAAAGTTTCCCACTTCATACTTTCACAAACGAAGTCTTATATGAAATTCTTTATACGAGATTAATGTAAAAAGGTTTTGTTTCACATTATTAACTTACTTTTTCACGTAGGATCGTTCCTTTCTCGTAACGACTAAGACAATTTTTATAGTTTGGAAAAAATATAGTTTATAAACATATATATATATATGCAGAATACTTTTCTTACTGCAACATTTCTTGAATAATTTAATGGAAAAAATCTTGATTAAAATTTTAATAGAAAATCATTGAATTACCGTCAAAATGATTAATAAAACATGATTAATAATGTTTACAGTTCCGATAACGGCCTCTTCACATCCCTACCGACGTTACTACAATCGACGTCTTCACCCCACAAATCTGCATCGCAATCGTCGGATGGAGTTCCGCAGCCATTAGCTTCAGCTGTCCTAGCTATGTAACGTGAATTTGGTAAAACTGGGTGAACAAATGAGCCACATTAAATCAATAGCTTATATTTGTAATTATAATTCATAATTATAGAAGTTAGGACAATTCTGTTATTTTTGACAAAGTAAGATACGAAATTAAAACGTAAGGAATTGTTAAAAACGAAAGAAAAATGAAAAAAAATGAAAAAGAATTATTTTAATGATGAATAATTACTTATCTGTAATGCTGAAATTAAAAATGTATATAATGTATATATAATAATAATAATAATATATATATATAAATATCATATCATGTATTATATAAATTTTAATATATATATATATATATATGTAAAAACATAATATAATGTATCATATATATATAACATGTATATTAACTATATTGTAATGATAATTAAGATTTTTATCAATATATTTCATATATATGATTTTTTATCAATTTTATTAATTTTTCAATTTCGAATATTTTTATGACATCAGTTTATGATACCAGTTCAGTTCAGTACCACTAAATTAGTTAATAAAAATGAAAGAATGCGTTGTCAAGCTCAATATGGGATATCTCCCCGATCGATCAGACAGGAATGTATTTTAAAGTAGGGAAATCTCCCTATTCGTAAGCTAAGTTTTAAATGCATGAATATCTATAAAATATATCTATAAAATCTATAAAATCTATAAAATCTATAAAATATATGCAACACAGTATAAAGACAGATATATGAATTTTAATTTTATTATATTTATTATACATAATTGTTACGACCGTTCGCGGAGAGACGCGGTCGCGAGGAAAACGCGTCAGCGAGAGGCGTAAATTCTCGCTACGATTCGTATAATCGACGCCGCGAAATAATCGTTCCTCTTGTTTCGATTATGATAACAAGGGTGGTTCAATGAATTTACCACTGTGTTAACAGGTTAATATAGCTTGTATTTTTAACAATAAATTAAATAATAATAAAAGCGTCACAAATTATTTAGCGATGAATACAGTGAATGCGTTACAGAAATTCGACTCGATATTTGATATTTCTCTATATTTGTTAGACTAAGCGACTTTGTTCGTCAGAGCTCTCGATGTATGCAGTTAGACTTTTCAAATGAGACCGATTGCCCTTAGACCGATTCCTTGTCTTTCGGGGAGACAACCCCCATTACGCTCGAATCACGCCACCGCTCGCGCCGAAGATCACGTAGGCCGACTTCTTTGTGACAATGAAATAACGGACCGAAATCGACGTTTCTAGAACTCGCTGCTTGGTGACGACTATACGCTCGTCGATACATTGTATGTTTTTCGTCGGGCAGATAAGACGATCCGTCTGCGACGCTGTAGGACCGCGAGCGACGGTTACAAATACGATCTATACTAAGCCTCGTGGCGTAACATTATATGTTATTAATTTATACAGTATTATGCGATAACCCATGACGTTATATTGTATTACGTTATAACGTATTTATTATAACGTTATATGGTGTTACTTTATAACGTATTTCGTTATTTGGTATAACGTTCAATGGTATGACGATATGTAATATTACGCAATAAACGTTCTATTATATTACTTTATACAGTATTACGATATATAGTATAACGTTATATGGATTTACGTTATACTGTATTACGCTATCTAGTATAACATTATATACTATGACGTTATAACGTATCACAGTAACTAGTATAACGTTATATGTTATTACGTTACAACGTATTACGTTATTTAATATAACGTTATATTGTATTACGATATAACGTATTACGTTATATAGTAAAACATTACAACGTATTACGCTTTATTGTGTTATTTTGTTTAGTATTACGCGATAACGTATTACGTTTTATACTATTCGGCGATAACGTATAATGTTATAAGGTATTACGTTATGTTATTTAGTATAACTTTATATGGTATTATGTTATATCGTATTACGTTATATAGTATACCGTTGCATGGTAATACGTATATAACGTGTTACGTTAAACAGAGAAGAGAGGCGACCCCGTCAAAGTGGCTCGCCGAAGAGAACCGATACGACGCCGCGAGACCGTGGCACCACCATTATCGCCGTCATAGAAGAGCGCGGCGAAGGAGCCGTCAGACGGAGGAGGGCCTCCCCTCAGACTCGCACGACGGCCCAGGGAATGCGGCACTAGTTTTTGAGTGGTAGTTGTGGCGGGGGGGGGGGGGTGGTTTGCAAATGGAAAATTTCGGGGTTAACAACCTCCGGCCGTGTGTCCGATTCTTAAACACTTGGGTCACTTCGGTTTCACGTGATCGTCTAATGGTCGGCCAGATGACCGAGCAAAAGTTTGCAGTCGTGGGTCGGTAATATTTTGCTTGGGTGCTGGTATGGTTTTGTAAGATTGGTTCCTTGGGCGGTTGGCCACACGATTAACTTCCCGTAGACATTGTTCTCTATCAGCGACTAGTTGTTGGGCAAGGTTCAGGTTTTTCGGGTCGCTAACTATTACCATATGTCCTATTTCGTATCGTAGGTTAAGTTAATACGTTTTAAGCGGCTCGCGTTCTTCAATATCTATAGCTATGCGTCGTTCGGATGGTATACGATTTTCGTTGTGAACTGCGTAATTCAGTTCATTGTGTTGTTGTCGGAATCTAGAATTGAAAGATTGTACACTTTCTGTTGCCCCTTGTTTTAATTTCTTTAGTTTGTCCCTACAATTGCTGATAGTTGTAGGTGTTAACACATGTTGTTTCAAGCACGAATACAAGAACTTCGAACGAATCAATTTTTAGATATCGTATATTTCTTTTTGCATCATCTGTAATTCTTTGGATCCGTATGAGGTCTAATAATAGCTCTCTGTCACTTGCCTTACATCTGGATCTTGCTTTGCGGACCGATGAGATGAAATCTTCAACGCCTACGTCATCTCAACCCCGTAGTCTCTCGATAGTTTGTATGGCCTTGTCTGCGTCGAGCCCTTGGTCTTCGTTGTGGCAGTTTCTTTGTCTAGTGGTAACGTGATTAATTCGTTGTCTTCGTGAAATATTTGGTTCGTCGGTTTCCTCGTCTGTCATATGGTCAACACCGATTGCTAAAGGCGTGCTCGTGAGCGGTTGGTCAGTTTCGGTGTCGTACCTTAATTCCATAGCCTTTGCAAGACCTCGTATTTCTTTGACCCGACTTCTATAACTAGTTTCCGCGAATCTTTTTATACTGTTAATATTCTGATCCGTATTACTTCTAAAGTTTCCGAACTTCCGACGTGAGTCAGACTTTGAAGTTGTTCGAGGATAGTCATAATTGATTCACTTTGCTTTGCCGTACTCATGTCAGTTGGATTCATCTTGATAGACGCGATATTTTCAGAAGAGTCACTATCTTCAGAACGTATTTCGGGTTGAGGATTTCGGTAATATGCGAAAGCCAGCTTACCGAGATTCTTTGTAGATCCTTCATTTGATGAAGGAGGTGACCGTGGTCCTTCGCTGTAGAATCCGTAGAGTTCCCGTTGAAGTATCCTCTTGATGCGATGAATGGATCCTGGCAAGGATCGCCAAAAATCAAAAAAATATATCGCATTTTCAACTCCACAAGGTCACTTCCACTATAATCGCATGCCCTTCGGACTCAAAAATGCACCGGCAACGTACCAACGCTTGATGGATACCGCGCTACGGGGCTTATTAGGAATTTTTTTTTTCTTTTTTTTTATTTATTATTTGTTAAATTTTTACAATTTGTCCAGAAGGACATTTGGTAAAATATTATAGCTTAAAGAATAAAAGAATAAAACAAAAAAAAAATAAAAATAAAAATAAAAATAAAAATATAGCATGTGGATGGTTACCCCCTGCGGGGTTCCATCTTCTTGGTTTCCTATTGCATCTCTATTTCGAGGTCTGAGGGATGCTTCCTCTTCAGTCTTCTTTTTATTTTGGTTTTATTTGTTTCAGCAACCAGCTGGTTTGGGTGTGCTGCAAGTCTTTCTTTGTACTTTTTTGAGTATCTAGCGATTTCCTCTTTGACTGTTGGAATTTTTAGATCTTTTCGTAGGTCTTCGTTTCTGACGTACCATGGAGCGTTAACTGTTGTCCTTAAAATTTTTGCTTGCTCTATTCCTATTTTGCTTATGTGACTCATTGCTGCCGTCCCCCATAGTGGGACTCCGTATGTCCAGATCGGTTTGATTATTGTTTTGTATATATCTAGTTTATTCATTATGCTTAATTTAGATTTTCTATTGATTAACCAGTACATCTGCTTCCTTTTTGCACTTATTCTGTTTATTATTGATTTTATATGGTGCTTCCATGTAAGGTGTGTGTCTAAATGTATTCCTAGATATTTGACTTGCTTTGTTTGTGCTATGTGGGCGCCGTTCAGTTGAATATCTGGTGTTTTTCCTTTTCTAAGTGTAAATGTTATGTGGTTGCACTTGCTGGTGTTCACTTTTATTTGTTTGTTTTGCAGCCATTTGCATGCCTCACTAGTATGGCCGTATCGTCCGCAAACGTCAGTGTTTTGCTGTTGACAGTTGTTGGTATATCTGCCGTGTATAGTGTGTATAATATTGGTCCTAAGACACTTCCTTGCGGTACTCCTGCCTTGATATCCTTAATTTCAGAGTATGCATCATTTATTTTTACTACAAAGGTTCTGTTATTTAAGTAAGATTTGAGTAGTTTGTAGATTTGTTCTGGAAATTGCTTTTTGATTGTTTGAAGAAATTTTTCATGGTTAACTTTGTCGAATGCTTTTTCGATATCCATAAAGAGTGCTGTGCAGTATTGTTTTGTTTCAAGCGACTGTAAGATTTCATTGACGAGTCTATGCGTTTGTTCTATTGTGGAGTGTTTATTCCTGAATCCAAATTGATGGTTCGGTATTAGTTTTTCTTTTTCTATTGTTGGTTTTAAGCGGTTATATATTATTTTCTCTAATAATTTGGAAAACACAGGTAGTAACGATATCGGCCTGTAGGATGCAGTTAAATGTGGGTTTTTGTTTGGTTTGGGTAACATTACTATCTGTGCTATTTTCCATAGTGTAGGAAAGTACTGTATTCTTAGAATTGCGTTAAATATTATCGTTGTTAGTCTTATTGCCTTTGGGGGAAGGTTTTTTAAGATTTTCCCATTGAACAAGTCAAATCCTGATGCTTTACTTGTCTTTGTTGCCTCAATTAAGTTTGTAACTTCTTGCGCTGTTGTGCCGAGTATGGTGCAGCGTTTATCAGTTGTGTTGCTGGCATTTTCCGCTTCTTCGTTTGTTTGCCATCCAGGGATGCTGTTATTAATTTCATACGGCGAAAATATATTTTGTAGGTGCTTTGAGAATTCTTCTGCCTGTTCTTCGTTGGTTCTGGCCCATGTGTTGTCCATTTCTCTGATTGCTGGGATTGTTTTTATTGTTTTCTTAATTTTGTTAGTGACTTTCCATAGGGAGTAGTCGGTATTCTCACGCGCGGATAGTGATTCGATGAATTTTGAGAATTCGTTATTACGATGTTCCCTTATTTTATTCTTTAGTTCCTTTGCAAGTTTATTTAGGTTTTTCTCGTTTTCTCGTGTTCTCTGTTTTTGCCATTTTGCTTTCGCTTTTCTTTTTTCCCTGATTTTGTCTAGGATGTCCTGCGGAATAATTTTTGATTGCCTGCTATTTGTTTCATAGGTGGTGGTTGCCCACGCTGCTTCCTGTATTATTTCTGTCAAAGTTGCTACTGCCTGCTCAATGTGTTCAGGTGTTTTCAACGGGATATTGCAGTTGATTTTGTTTTCGATTAGCTCTTTGAAAGTTTGCCAATTGGTGGTTTTATTGCAAAGCGACTCTGACTTGTTATAAAGTAGTGGTTTGCTTGAAATATTCTATTATAATTGGTGTATGGTCGGAGTTAAGTTCGAGGCTGGTTGCTATTTTTAATTTGTTTACATTTAGCCCTTTTCTTACTGCAAAATCCAACAGGTCAGGTATTTTATTGGGGTCTGTCGGCCAGTACGTTGGTTTTCCTGTAGATAGTACATTGAGGTTGCTGCTTCTGATGTATTTTTCTAATGTTCTACCTCTCGGCGTGCTAATTCTCGAACCCCATAATGTGTGCTTTGCATTAAAGTCTCCTGCCGCTATATATTTGTCGCCTAAGGATTGGAAGTACTCTTCCCATTTTTTTAGTGTCATTTTGTGTCTCGGAGGTACATATACTGCTGACAGGTGGAAGTAATTGTCATTGGTTTGTATTGTGACAGTGGTTGCTTGTAGGTGTTCTTGATTTGTTTGGCTATGTAAGTGATGCTTGATGTCATTTTTTATTATTACTGCAGTTCCTCCATGTGCTTTACCTGAGGGATGTTTGGTATCGTATATGGTGTAGTACGGTGTTTTCATGTAGTTTTTTAGAGTGAAATGTGTTTCCGAGACAAGTAGTATATCAATATTATTTTTATACAAAAATATTTTAGTTTCGTGGGCTCGCTGTTGCAAGCCATTGGAGTTCCAGACTACTATTTTCAAAATGTCCATCTCTATTTTTTACTTAGCAAGTTAGTGAGTAGTTGTAACATGATTGTTGTTTGTTGTGCTTGTTGTCTTAGTATTGTGTTTAGCTCACTTACCATTTTTCCTATCATTTCCATACCTTTAATGGATTGTTTGAGCATTTCGTTGATGTCTGTAACGTCTTCGATGTTATTGTTTTGATTCTGATTGTTTTCAAGCGTTGCTTTGCTAATGTTTTTAGTTACTTGTGCGTAGCTTCGGTTACCTTGGGGATCTATGTTTCTGTTTATAGCGTTTAATTCGTATTGTGCTTTCAATGTTGTTTCATTATCCGTTATACTTTGTTGTGGTTGATGGTTATTGTATGATCTGTTGCGAAGTGGAAGAAACAGTTTACGTTGTATTTGTTTCCTTATTTCACATCCTTTGTAGCTGGCTGGGTGATTTCCGTTACAATTGTAGCATTTAACTTCTTCTATTTTTCCTGTGTATGGGCAGTGTATTGTTAGGTGATTTTTTGCACATTTAACACATGCCGGGCTTCTGTTGCAATAATTTTTTGTGTGTCCGTATTGTTGACACCGCATGCATCGTGGTATATCTTTTTTGTAGCGTGGTGGTTCCACTGTTACAATTGTATTTAGTATTTTTTTGATTTCATAAATTTCCTTGTTATTGGTTCTGGGTTCAAGTTCTATTAAGAATAATGGCAATGGTTGCTTCGTATCGTATCTTGTCATATTGTTTATTGCTCTTGTTTCATGGCCAATTTTTCCTAATTCTTCGCTGAATTTTTTTGTGTTAGTTTTTGGATGTAAACCTCTTATAACTATTTTATAGCTCCTTTCTGTTTTGAGTTGGTACGTGTGGTATTTTTTTCCTTTAGTTCATTTATCACTTTCCTGTAAACTTCTGGTGTGTTTGTTTGAATTTTTACTTGTTCTAATTTCGTTTGTTTTATTGTGTAGTTATCCTTCCCGACTATATTGTTTAGTAGATCAATAAGCGGGTCTATTATTTGGGCCTCAACAAATATTGGTGGTGGTTTTGATATGTAAGGTGATCTATTTGTGGCTTTGCTTGTCGGGTCATTGTCTATTTCTTCCGTTAGTGAGCTGAAGGAGTTTCTTAAAGGTAATTCTTGCAGCCATCGCTGCTTTTCTGTACCTGAGTTTCCTGCAGCATTTGTGCCTAGAATTATTTTACGTTTTTTGCTAGTCTTTGCTAGCTTCCAGTTTTCGTCCTGGTAACTTATTTCGTTTTCGTGTCTGCACTTCTCCTGTCTCCACTGCTCTTCCATTTCTTCTGTTTCCATATCATTTTGGTTGTTATTATTTTGCTGTTGTTGCTGTAAGCTTGGTAAATCTGACGAGCCTTTTATAAAATATTTTTCTCCTTTGGTTGCAATCTTGATTGTTGATAACTGCTGCTGCATTGTTTGTCACTATCACTATTCGTAGCACTTCTCTGAATCACTTGACTGGAGCACGCGTTTGCTTACACACATCTGTTCGCCTCGATTGCCCGAGCGACACTCCCTCACGGACATGGGACGAAATTTCGTATGTTAACTGATGGATACATTTGAAGGGGCTTTCAAAATTCGACACGTGAAAACCACTTCTTTCCACCCGCAATCTAGCGGATCTCTTGAACGGACACATGCTGTAGTAAAGGTTCTCATTCGAACTTGTACGACCGACCGACAAAACGACTGGGACGAAAATTTAAAACTAATATGCATGGGATACAATACTTCGGTACACGAAACAACCGGACACACCCCATTCGAACTAACATTTGGACGACAAGCTAACATGCCGTCCTCAATATCAAACACCTCCACCTTAACTAAAGATCAATTGTTTAACCTCTGGAAAATTCGACACAACGCCTATATAGCGAAAGCGAGAGAAATCACTGAATCAAACAAAAGGCGGTATCAAAGAGATCAGATTCGAAAAATTATTAAAACACAAACTATATTCCAATTAAAAGACAAAGTATGGGTACATAACGATCACAAAACCAACAAACTAGATCTCGAATGGCTAGGACCTGCAGAAATCCTCTCCTTCAATCCACCCACCTATCTTATCAAATATTCCAACGGTCACACGCAAAGAATCCATCGTAACAGGCTAAAATCCTACTTTTCATGAAGAAGACCATAACATGGATCATTTTAACACTTGAATACATTAAAAGCGACCTAGCAGTAAAACCACTAAATTATGCCAACATTTTCTTGGAACACATCGACGACTGCTATCTGTACAACGAACAAGTAGATATCACCCTTATAGTAGGGGTTAACGATCCAATTGATCAAGTTGATAGATTACAACGCGTGATAGATTTAATAGACCGTTGTAATGTAAACCACCTTACATACCAGAAATAAGTAGCCTAAAATCTAAATACAGAAATCTTCAAAACCTGTCTGGGCAACTCAAATTATTATTGCATTATAGAAGCAAACGCGGATTGCTTAATGTCATAGGCTCAGTATCCAAAACTCTAGAACTCATTAACAAAAACATCGACACATTATTCGACTCCAACAATAAAATAAAAACAATCTTTAGTGACCAAACCGCACTTATCAAACGCGTGGTAGACGACATCAAAACAGATCAACTCGAAAACCTTGCCAACAATATACACAAGATTGAAAACCACAATGGAAAAAACGAAATATTAGTCTCAATGGTAATTCAAACTGAATTTACCATATCGCAACTCCATGTTAACGTCGACGAAATTTTTAACACTGTTACGTTAGGAAAACAAGGAATCATAAATCCACGAGTTATAGAATCTGAACAGTTCTTACAAACACTTGACCAATTAACAAGACAAAACTTTATGACTAACCGTATCGAACCCTCAGTTCAAAATTTTCAACTAATTCTAGATCTAAGTAAATTGAAAATATGGATGAGAGATAACAAACTTAAGTATACGATAACTGTGCCGGTTTTGGAAAACAGTGAATGGAAAATAAAGAAAATTTATCCGATACCTTCTAAACAATACTCTGTATTCATTGCGCCTGTAATAGAAACTGACTTGATATTAACCAATTCAGAACAATACATCTTTGCCGATAGCCACTACTTAGACAAATATTGTAAACGAACAGCAATCATCCACATTTGTAAAAGAACTCAACCGAGTCACAATAGAATGAACTCACCCGAATGCGGGTCAGAATTAATTAATAATCAACGGACAGTCAAAACTAGTCCGACTGCTGCCTTCAAACTGAAAGGATTGACGTTCGTACCTTTGCAGACAGAAAATCATTACATTATTATCCCTACGAAAAATGTACAAATCGACGCAATATGTAAGACACATAAAATCCTAGAGATTAGACAGCCAAGATTAATAAGCAGTAAAACCGGGTGCATAATCACATACGATCATAATATTATGAAGATAGGAGGATCACATAAAAATATCTCTTACGAAACCAAATTTAAGAATAGTATATACAGCTTCGAAGAAACAGACGTTCCGATATTAGAGAAAATATTAGAAACAGCTTCAAGAGTAATTCTGTAAAGATATAGGAGGGATTCGGAAATACAAATAATTGACTTTATTTAACACACAACAGTTACACACATATCTTATACTCTGAAGACCTCGTAAACCTACTACAAGCAGGCACGCTTGTTCTCAACCGACGCTTCCAGATACTTCTAGACGACTGTCAATCGTCCCAACTAAGGAGTGGACGCAGTTTAACGCTTACACACATTCACATGTACAGTGTAACTGTATCATCTTCTTAGCAGTTATACGTTATAACGTAATAGTATATAACGTTATACGTTATAACTTCATAGTATATAACGTTATGAGTTATAACCTCATAGTATATAACGTTATACGTTTTCAGGTTATAGTAATACATGTATAACGTTATACATGTTATTAGATTATCGTATATTACGTTATACGTTATAAAGTAATACGATATAACATTATACGTTATAACGGAATAGAAGGTAAGGAAAAACGTCATAACTTAATATTATATAATATTATACGTTATAGTGTGATAGCTTATAACGTTATGCGTTATAACGTAACAGCAGATAACGTTCTACGTTATAATGTTATTGTATATAACGTAATAGCATACAACGTTATACGTTATAAAGTAATACCATATAACGTAATAAGTTATAATGTAATCGTATATAACGTTAAACCCTTTTGGGTAATAGCATATAACGTTATACGTTATAAAGTAATACCATACACCGTTATACGTTATGACGTCATAGCATATAACGTTATACGTTATTAAATCATACCATTTAACGTTGTACGTTATAACATAGTAGTGTATAACGTTATACGTTACAACGTAATCATATATAACGATATACGTTATAATGTGATACCGTATAACGTTATACGATATAAAATAATACCATTTAACGTTATACGTTATAACGCAATAGTATATAAGGTTATACGTTACAACGTAATGGTGTATAACGTTATACGTTATAATGTAATACAACATAACGTTATACGTTATAAATTAATACCATTTAACATTATACGTCATAACGTAATAGTATATAACGTTATACGTTATAAGGTTATAGTATATAACGTTATACGCTATAAAGTAATACCATATAACGTAATAAGTTATAATGTAATCGTATATGACGTTAAACCCTTTTGCGTGATAGCATATAACATTATACGTAATAAAGTAATACCATATACCGTTATACGGTTTAACGTCATAGCATATATCGTTATACGTTATAACGAAATAGAACGTAACATTGTGCGTTGTAACATATTGGTATATAACATTATACGTTCTAGTGTGATAGCATATAACGTTATACCTCGTAACGTAATAGCATATAACGTCGTACGTTACAGGGTAATAGCATATAACGTTATACGTTATCAGCTTATAGTATATTGCGTTAAACGTTATGAGATTATAGTATATAACGTTATACGTTATAACGAAATAGAACGTAACGTAACACGTTATAACATAATAGTATATATCATTATACGTTATACGATGATAGCATGTAACGTTATACATTATAACGTAATAGTATAAAACGTTATACTTTATGACGTAATAGTATATAACGTTATACGTTATAAAGTAATACCATATAACGTAATAAGTTATAATGTAATCGTATATAACGTTAAACCCTTTTGCGTGATAGCATATAACATTATACGTAATAAAGTAATACCATATACCGTTATACGGTTTAACGTCATAGCATATATCGTTATACGTTATAACGAAATAGAACGTAACATTGTGCGTTGTAACATATTGGTATATAACATTATACGTTCTAGTGTGATAGCATATAACGTTATACCTCGTAACGTAATAGCATATAACGTCGTACGTTACAGGGTAATAGCATATAACGTTATACGTTATCAGCTTATAGTATATTGCGTTAAACGTTATGAGATTATAGTATATAACGTTATACGTTATAACGAAATAGAACGTAACGTAACACGTTATAACATAATAGTATATATCATTATACGTTATACGATGATAGCATGTAACGTTATACATTATAACGTAATAGTATAAAACGTTATACTTTATGACGTAATAGTATATAACGTTATACGTTCTAACGTAATAGCATGTAACGTTGATCGTTATAACATAATAGTATATAACATTATACCTTATACGGCGATCACATATAACGTTATACGTTAAAATGTAATATCATGAAACGTTATACGATATCAATTAATGCCATATAACGTTATACGTTATAAAGTAATAGTATATAACGTTATACGTTATAAGGATATAGTACATAACGTCATACGTCATAACGTAATAGAACGTAACGTTGTGCGTTATAACATAATAGTATATAACGTTATACGTTATTAATTCATACCATTTAACGTTATACGTTATAACGCAATAGTATATCAGGTTATACGTTACAACGTAATGGTATATAACGTTATACGTGATAACGTAATAGTATATAACGTTATACGTTATAACGTAATAGCAGATAACGTCCTACGTTATTGTATATAACGTAATAGCATATAACGTTATACGTTTTAAGGTTATAGTACATAACCTTATACGTTGTAAGGTTAAAGTATATAACGTTATACATAACAACGAAATAGAACGTGAACGACGCACGTTATTACATAATAGTATATAAAATAGTACGTTATAGGGTGAGAGGATATAACGTTATACGTTAAAACGTAACTGCATATAACGTTATTCTTTATAACGTAATACCTTATAACGTTATAGGTTATAACGTAATAGTACGTAACGTTGTTCGTTATTACGTATTAGTATATAACTTTACACGTTATAACGTAATCGTGCGAAACGTCGTACGTTATAACGTAATAGTATATAACATTATACGTTATAATGTAATGATTTATATCGTTATACGCTATCGCGTAATACGATATTACTTAATGCGTTTTCACGTAATACAATATAACGTTTTGCGTCATCGCGTAATACTGTATAACCTAATTCGTCATAACAATATACCATATAACGTTATAGTATATCACATAATACGTTAGAACGAAATACCATTCAATGCTATAACTTATCGAGTAATACTGTATAGAGTAATAACACATAACGGTATACGTTATATCCTAATACTATATAACGTAACACTTTGTAACATAATACCATATAACGTTATATTCTATCTCGTAATACTCTACAACGTAATACGTTATTACGTAATACCGTATAACGTTATATGTTATCGCGTAATACTACATAACCTGATACGTTATAGCGTAATACCATATAACGTAATACATTGCTACATATTACATTTTAAAATAAAACATTTTATAAAATATACATGTATACAGTAGTCTTAAATCTTCAAATAGTTATTAATATCTTAGATGTTGTGTATAAGAAGCTCACCACACATAAGCTGTACTGTACTTTATAGTAAATAAATTTTATACTTGTACTTAAAAGATAGATTCTAAATTTACTTTATCCCTTCAATTCCATATCCTAGAATAATAGCCATACGAAAAACAAGTCAACGCTAAGGATGTTGCACGAGCAATTCACAACTAGCGTGCAAATCTGCAAACGGATATTTCGTAATATGGTTAAAATTGTTAGCGAAGGAACGAATAGAGAACGTGGCCAAAGAATGTTTGGTAATTGTTTCATTTATGAAAAAGGATAGATACCTACGGAACTAGTTCATCGAGGTTGAAAAGATCGAATCTACTTCGTCGTTGCATTAGGGCAATAAAAATTAAGCGAAACCCTTAATCGAGAAATGAAAGCCACGTTGTGTAAAACCGTACCACGGTATTCGATGCATCGTGAAGATTGCTTTGTCAAACTGCATAAAATCGCCTCGGATGCATCGGATGGCTCTTTTCTGTTTTATTTCACGCGATAATTAGGCGTCGGTGTAAAAGGAGAACCTGACGTTCGAATTAAAGTTGACCTAGGTTGATGGCTGCCAAGCGAGCGCAATATCAACCTGGACGCGGGACAATTAGAATAAAACTGAAAAATTCTAGGAATTCCACGCGGAATAATTTCGCGTATAGTCATTTCGCTCTGTAACGAGTATCTAAAAATTCAAAAATACCAAACCTTATTAATCGTTACATAAATGTATCTATTCGTGAAACGTTGGAAAATGGGATTTATAGAAAGAAGAAAAAAAAAAAAAAATGAAGAAAATAGAATATACGCTGAAAGATTCAACGCGAGTCTTTGCAACAATAGTTTTAACGTTTTATCGAAAGATTGCCAAACACCTCTCGAACGAACAAAAGAGTAAGTCTAGGTGCACCGGGACAGACAATTAACGCTTTCTTTCAAAAACAGCTTGCTCTTCTTTGTATTGTTTCGAGGATGGTACCGACTATCGTAACTCTATCTGTCACGCGTTCTTACCACGTTTTTACGTATAGCTGAAAATCCCTATACACGTTTCCTACCTATCGTGCAAACTGGACAGACTGGATCGCTTCGACGCTAGATCTAACAGGAAATTTCTCACTGATCTGTTTCAAGCAGCTTTCACGTACGCAATAAGTTCAGCGGGTGTAACGTACGCCGTGACCGCTGCTTGCAGCAGAGGCAACATGACCGTTTGCGGTTGTGAACCGAAAAGGTAAGGTAAACTCGTTGTCGTTGCTTTTACATTTCTTTTTTTCCGCCGGTTAAAGCTGGTTATCAAAGCGGCTATGTATGTACTTGAAAGTATATTCGAAGGTCGTTCTAGTTGCCGTATCACGTGAAATTACGATTCCATGGGAGGGTTGATAAGAGATCGTTGGATGATATCAGTTCGCAGAAACGATACAACATTTTCAAACGACTTGATAACATCTGATTAAGAATCGAATTTCTTCGAATAGAAGCACAAATGTTACATACAGCGATATAGATTCCTCGTAAAAATTTCACGCCGAACGACGTAAAAATTTCTCGAAGTGCACTTACCTAATTTCCAATTTAATGAAACGTTTCTTCGTCAAAGTTTGGGTGTTCTTTATACAGGACGAGAAAGGAATTGCGAGCAAATGGCTGGGAATGGGGCGGTTGCAGCGCGGACGTCACCTACGGGATGAGGTAACGATCATTAACCCGATCCGTAATGAATTCGTAGTCGGTTCCCTTTGCATGTGTCACGTGCGTGCAAAACCTCTATGACGCTGTACGTCACGACAATTGTTATACAGGCATGGATTTTAATATTATAATTTAATGTTAGGTTCGCGCGTAGGTTTCTGGACGCGTGGGAAGTCGAGGGGGACGCGAGGGGTCTGATGAACCTTCATAACAATAAAGCAGGACGGAAGGTGAGTAATGCCAGTTACCCGTTAATGATTCATTGCTTTTAACGCGCAAAATGTAACAGAAATTTTGTTAATAATATTCTCATATCGATCGTATCGTTTATATACAGGCTGTAGAAAAACGTGGATATACGTTCGTTATACGATATTTATTATAGAAAATATATAGAGGACGATTTTAAATATCGAGAGAGAAAATGAAAGATGTTCGTGTAGAAAAATGTCAACTGGTCGTGCATAGATATTTGATGTAAAATTAAATTTTCTATTTATAACTTGAAGAATAAACGTCGATCGACGATTTCGTACGCGAATCTTCGTTCGTTGTCTTGAATTTTTTAATTGTCTAAAAATTGCCTTTATATATATTTTTCGATAGCTTGTGTATCTCTCTTGCTGTTCGAAGATATCATACGATCGAAAGAATTGTAATTATTAACCTAGATTTTGAAATTTTTAACAAAGAAAGATGCCGTATGATAAATACCTTTCAGCAAACAAACTGCCCGCATATCGATACCTTCGAAGTTGGCAACCTATCCGTCCGTGCCCGTTGGCATGGGGTATCGGAGAACTGAGTCGTATGCCGTGATCCGCAAAATAGGACCCCACACTCGACCGGTCTCTTTTCCTCTCCGTGGGTATTCCAACGACTTAGCGTTAATCCAAGTTTAATATTCGTATTTTCTTCTGCAATCCGTACTATAAGTAGAGTCCCTAATGATTTCTTGTACCGTAAATTTACTAGTAAGTAATAGTTTGTACAATATTTGGTATTAGAGAATAGGTACACATAAGGATTATGGAACGGAAATAACCCAACTACTTTGTACTTGGAATTTATGCGGGCCTTCTTCTATATTCTTTGTACGAAGTTACAATTGTTTGACCCTTGGACCTTTTGAAAATATACGAAAATGTACGAATTCTTTATTGCTTGAAAGATCCGTTCGTTAACTAAAATATTGATCTAGTGGTTCAATTTTCTCGGATCAGAAAGACTAGTATCTGGGAATTCGAAAATAAAACGTATATTCGTAAACGGGCCGAGGTGGTAAAGTCAAAATTAAAGTTTGCGGGAAAGGATGGAATTCTGTGCCGCGACTAGAACGCGTAAATGGCCAGGGTTAATTGGGGAAAGTTCTCGGAGCTTTCGTCTTCCTCGATGGGCTTTATTATCGAGGCGGTAATGAAAACTCGCATATATCGCGCGGTTGTCCTCCACGTGCACGTACGATCTGTGCACGCGTGTACAGACGCGCGCCTGCTAACGATTTATTCTTAGTTTCGATCGCCTCGCCGCATCGCATACTTTATGCTACAGACGATTTTTTTCCCACCTCTGCACCCGCCCCTCACCGTCTGCCGATAATTCGAAATGTAAACCAGTTTTCTGAGCATACGCGTCCATCGGACACACAATGTGCGAAGAGACGGAGAAACGCGTGCATCGAACAGTTCGAACACGGTGCGAACGTGTTCTAATCGTAAGAGAGGAGTTTCGCAGTTTTTGCAAAATCGTAACGTTCGTTCGTCGGTAACGATTCAGAATGTAATAGTTGAATGTAGCAGTTTATATTATAAAGACTTAGCGTTTTAACCCTTTCGTAGGATATCGTTGGAGCAACGAAGCTTGGGTACGTTAATCGTTACGAAGTGTGGGTCCCCATGAACTGACGAAGGGCAATCTCCTGAATCGAATCTCGACATGCATTTTGCTAATTCAACGCAACAAAAGAGAGCCATTTTTAAAAAAGTTAATTACTGGAGATGAAAGTTGGATTCTCTACGACAACACTGCGCGCAAACGATCTTGGTCGAGTCGACATAAGCGTTCTCCAAGACCTGGATTTTACCCGAAGAAGGTGCTGCTTTCAATTTGCTAGGACTGGAAGGGTATCCTCTATTACGAATTACTTCCGAAAGAGTAAACGATCAACAGTGAAAAATATTGCAACTCGAAAAGCTTGAGAAAGCCATTATCGCAAAGCATACTGAAGTGGTGAACAGACGTGGCATCGTGTTCTACCACGATAACGCGAGACCACACGTTTCTTTAGCAGTACGAACGAAAATTCTAGAGTTTGATTGAGATGTTTTACCACATTTTCCATACTCCCCCGATCTTGTACCATCGGAATATTATTTGTTCCTCTCTCGAAAAAATTTTTTTCGCAATGGAAAATTCAAATCAGTAAACGAAGTGAAATCCGGTCTCGAAGAATATTTAAAAAGTAAGCCAAGAGAATTTTGGAAAAATGACATTATGAGACTCCTGGAGAGATGGCAAAAGGTGACAGAAAAGGATCCTACATCATTTAAGAAAGGTAGGAAATATATTTTATACTTACCTCCTATTAAAAACATGAAGAGAACTTTTTGGACAACCTAATAATTACGTATTATATTATTCTATACTATACTATACTATATACTACACTATAAAATTGTAGTTTCTAATGAAATTATTTTATAATTGACGTCAACTCACAAAAGCGTACCTACACAATGACGCATATGCTTCGAATCCTTTGTGGAAATTTTAACGCTTCAATGGAAAACTTGTCGTTCTTATAATATCTAACTAACAGACATGTACCTTTTATAATAGAATAGAACACGTAAATTGCGTAGCTGAGAATTATTGGAAGTTTCACATTTAATTCATAATTGCAATAAGCTTTTCTAACGAAATAAGCCATTTATTTATCATCCGGGTTAGTATTATGACATTTATGTTATAATAGCATTGTGAAAATGAGGCAATCTGAATACAGAAATACTATTTCAAATCATTTCTCCCATATTTCTTATGTCCTTTATAAATAATTCATGTATGACATTTGTTCTTTCTACCCCTACTCCTGGGAAACCATAACTTGTGGTCAAACAAAATCAACTATGTTTTAAATCGGTAGGCACCCTCCTTCAGACACCGAGAAGCAGGTGTCGTAGCCTGGGGGCAACGATCCGCATCGTCTCCGCTCATAGCCGTCCCGAGACACATTCCTAGCCCGGCGCTACGTCGCGAGAGGCTGTCCTTCTCGTCCTGCATCTCCCCGCATGCTTGTAGTCTGACGTAGCGTCACGCTTGTTTTCGTGGTGGCGTGAACGATATTGAAATATTTCATAACGTTACCAAACCCACTAGCACTATATATCACATTCCCACAGTACTTCGACTCTTTCTATACTTTGGATAGTTTACAAGTACCTATACTTGAGAACACGAGATACATATTTCTTTATAAAAGCCCTGAGTCCATTATTGAATTTAGGAGGCAGTCGACTGTCGGCTTATGTACTGAAACTTATGCCATTATGGGAACATACGCCACGAGAGGGAATCTAATAATTCCATTTAAAGACAGATTGTATCGACGAAATATTTATGTGGCTGATGAGGATGTGGTGTCTTGGAGTGCTGAGATTATTTCGTTGTGCACTGTTGCAACCTTCCGAAACATTTTAAATCAATTATTTAATATAAATTGCAACGTCGATAGGTTATCTTACTGGAGATTTATTTCCGTTGAAGTGAATCGCCTGTAGGAGCACTACAAAGATTCGCTAAAGCTACATTTGACAGTAAACGTTTACTCGTAAACTAGCTCGCTAAATCAGATCAATAATCGCTCGATAATAATCTCGCTCGTGATCGTGTCCGCATATTTATACTGGTCGGGGGAATCGGAAGATTCAAAATCGTTTCGGAACGACGGTTGCCCTCATTTGCCATCACTGCTTTCCTACTATCAGTATGTAAAAGATTTTTCACAGTATCCAACAATCCGCAATTTGTATAAATATTATTGTAGTTTCTTGCGTCACATGAACTGTAATATAAACCGGCCTTTTATTTCCATTACTCCTCTGCATACCAATTTGTAAGCAATAATACATTTTATTTGTTAATCTAATAACATGTGAAGTTCTTCAGTTGTTCTAAGAACAATCAATGGATAAGTGAAGAGAATATTGAAATCTTTGAAAATAAGTATCTAGTCATATGACTTCCGATCCGACATTTTATTGCAATGCTTGTCAAATTTCAAAGTAATTTCCTATCCATATTAAACATATTTCATATATGTGCATGTCTATTATTTTGATTAGTTGTGCTACTTGCAATAATTCGACATTCTGGATCATCTAAATTTAACAAAGATGCATTCAATTTACTCCATACTTCAAAAAGCTCCTATTATCATAATTCACATGGGAAGATAGAGAGCTGTGACAGTATTCAGCTCTCAACTTTGAGCAAGGCATATTGATAAGCCAGAGTAACTCACATACAACTTGGTGGTACAAGCTTTGAATAAAGTTATCTGGCCCTGAGAAAACACATTTGCACAGGCAACGTACAAAGGGGATTTGTGCTCTCCAAACAAGACTTGCTATAATTTGCTGTAGTTTGTCACAATAAGCCTATGTGTATCGCGCGTCAAACGATTTTCGAATTAGTTGATGCTTGGATGTTCAAGATACGAAAGCACGGTGTGATGAGACGTTTATGTACAACGTGTTCATCGTGCAACTCATCGTTAGCAATCTTCATGCACGATTTGCTAAAAACAAAGAATTTTTCCCTCTGTTTATCCCATACCAGTCTTCTCTCGTCACTCCTTATCTCATACACAGCAGGACAAATATCGTCCCAGATGACGACCAACAGCCTGGACACATCTGCGGATCTCTTGCCTGCGACAGAATTTTGTTATGTGTAGTATGCTGGAATGAAAAGGACTAATATGGCGAATCAGAAGATTGCGGAAAAATTGTAGACGTTTTCCAAATGTTATTAATTTCTTTTTATTTATTCCAAACTCCACAAAACTGTTGACTAATTAAGCAAATATACACAATCTTGACGTTCAGAATAATGGAGCGAGTATTGGAAACGGTACTATTAAATCCACAGGTTAACATGTAATTCAAATTTTCTTTAAACTCTAAGACATACAAAGTACATAATGTTTTATGTAAATTGCCATACATTTGAAAATAAGAAATATCGAATCAAAAATTCTTCAAATATATTTCGAACGCTCATTAATACAACAAAATTATATTACTACAATATTGCATTACTACAAAATTATATTACTACAATATTATATTACTACAAAATTATATTACTACAAAAAATTGTAATGGTCCCGAATGCATTGGTCCCGATACAGTTGACAAACCAAACCAATGAAATGTGCAGAGACTAGAGAACATGGGGTCCCCAATCGTGTGGTACGCTTCAGCATCGTTGAGAACACCAACTCCCTCCTTCAGACTGTCCCAATGTCATCTCAAACGGCAAGACTGCAAATATAAAATATCCAAATATACATCAGGATAATAATGCGATTTCTATTCCTGCAGCACCTGATGAAATACACGGTGCTCCATAATCGCGCGAAATTCCATATAGTCGTTGTTGAAATGTCTATGCAGTTGGTCGATAAAACGTTGCGAGAAATTATCCTCTTGTCAAAGTAGTCACATAAGCTTCTATATCTTCATAACGTGATTGCTTGGATTTTTCCCATTACATCAGCGTTGTAAGGGTACTTTTACTTCTGACAGCTCAGACATGAAATCGTCTAATCTGCTCAATTCAGGACACAATTCAGGCTCTTTGCAGGGATTGTTCTGCTGAGACGTGTCTTCATCGTCGCGGCGTTCATAATTTATATAATTTGCCTTCTTCAATAATTGTTTTTTAAGTTTCTGCAATTTTAAAGCTCTAGACGATTGCTTGATGCGTAATTCATCTTCAGCTTTGAAGAGAGTAGACGTCAGCATTGCTTGAATCCGTAAATCCCGTCTGCGATTTCGGCACCACCTTAATTTTTTACGGCGGACTCTGCGGATCCAAGTTACTAATCTTTCAGTATCACTTTGCTTGGCGTCCCTATCACGAACTCTCTTCTTAGACTTCGCCATGAAGACGGCTTCGTAGTTTTCTTAATTGGCAGAAATACGTATGTCCTCTTTTTCGAGGTTAACACAGTATCGATGATAACTTTCTTGAGAAATGGGTTAACATGAAATATCGACTGATACGATATTCACGTTTTCTTATAGATATGAAAAACCCACTTTATACACTGTGACGAAATAATATCCAAGAAACGTGTTAAAACATGCATAGAAAGTACATGAATCAGACTGAGAAACCACTCCGCACTGTCGTCACTAAGCTCGACACAACCGTCACCAACTAGTCGCAGAGAGAGACTGACCGTAGCGGCCCAGAGGGAGCGCCAACGTACCCCACGCGGCTACTGCCCCGCCATCTATATTAACCAGAAAGCACAGGATAATACTTGGATTCGTTCTTCCCCAAATGTAGATGTTATTTACGTTAAAGATATATATAATGTACAAAAATGTATATTAATTTATAATACAGTTTACAATAACATGTCAACTATATTAACTATATGACGAACGGAATTTGAGAAAGGGAAAGATGGCGACCAGCATGGCCGATGCGGTACTAACTCTATATCCGGTTGACGTCAACTCACAAAAGCGTACCTACACAATGATGCATATGCTTCGAATCCTTTGTGGAAATTTTAACGCTTCAATGGAAAACTTGTCGTTCTTATAATATCTAACTAACAGACATGTACCTTTTATAATAGAATAGAACACGTAAATTTCGTAGCTGAGAATTATTGGAAGTTTCACATTTAATTCATAATTGCAATATTCTTTTCTAACGAAATAAGCCGTTTATTTATCATCCGGGTTAGTATTATGACATTTATGTTATAATAGCATTGTGAAAATGAGGCAATCTGAATACAGAAATACTATTTCAAATCATTTCTCCCATATTTCTTATGTCCTTTATAAATAATTCGTGTATGACATTTGTTCTTTCTATCCCTACTCCGGGGAAACCATAACTTGTGGTCAAACAAAATCAACTATGTTTTAAATCGGTAGGCACCCTCCTTCAGACACCGAGAAACAGGTGTAGTAGCCTGGGGGCAACGATCCTTATCGTCTCCGCTCATACCCGTCCCGAGACACCTTCATAGCCCGGCGCTACGTCGCGGGAGGCTATCCTGCTCGTCCTGCATCTCCTCGCATGCTTATAGTTGCTATAGTATTATCCTACATAACATTATGCGTTATATCGTTGTACAATATAACGTTATACGTTATACTATAATCCTACATAACGTTATACGTTATACAATAATCCTACATAACGTTATAACGTAATATTGTATGACGTCATATGTTATAACGTAATATTATATATCGTTATACGTTATACTGCTACATTAACAGACGTTGTACGTTATAACGTCATACTTCATAATGTTATACGTATTAATGCTGTGCTATATAACGTTATACGTTATACTATAATACTTGGTAACATTGTACGTCATAACGTGATACTATATAACGTTATACGTTATACTATAATCCTACATAACGTTATACGTCACAACGTAATACTATATGACGTTTGACGATATCAGGTAATTCTATATAATGTCATACGTTATACTATAACCCTACATAATGTTATACATTATAACGTATTACTATGTAACGTTAAACGTAATAACCTATTACTACATAACGTTATACGTCATAACGTTATACTATATGACGTTATTCGTTATACAATAATGCTTCCTAACGGTATGCTTTATAACGTGATTATATATAACGTTATACGTTATACTATAATCCCACATAACGTTATACGTTGTATCGTTGTACTATATAACGTTATACGTTATACTATAATACCTCACAACGTTATACGTTATTTTATAATTCTTCATAACGTTATTAGTTATAATGTAGTACTATATGACGGCATACGTCAGAACGTAAGACTGCATAACGTTATACCTTATACTGGTATACTATCGGACGCTATACGTTATAACGTCGTACTTCATATCGTTATACGTTAAACTGTAAAACTACATAACGTCATTCTTTATACTATAATCCTACATAACGTTATACTTTAGAACGTAATACTATATAACGTTATACGTTAGAACGTAATACTATATTACGTAATACGTTATAATGTAATACTATATAACGTTAAACGTAATAACCTGTTACTTCATAACGTTATACCTCATACTATAATACATCATAACGTTATACGTTATAACGTGATACTATATAACGTTATACGTTATACTATAATATTTCGTAACGTTGCATGTTATAACATGATGCTATATATCGTTACGCATTATACTATAATCATACTTAACGTTATATGTTATAACGTAATAATATATAAGTTTAAATGTTATAACGTAATATTATACTACGTTAGACGTTATAACGTAATACCATATAACATGATACGTTTTACTGGAATATTTCATAGCGTTATACGTTATAACTCATTACTATATAACGTTATACGTTATATCGTAACACTATATAACGATAAACGTTATACTGTAATCCTACTTATCGTTATAAGATATAAAGTAATGCTATATAACGGTAAACGTTATAACGTAATACTATATGACGTTATACGTTATGACGTAATACTATACAACGTTATACGTTATACTTTAATCCTACATATCATAATACGTTATACTATCATACTTCATAACATTATACCTTATAACGTGATACTATATAACGTTATACGTTATACTATAATCCCACATAACGTTATATGTTATATCGTACAACGATATAACGTTAAACGCTACAAGTAATACTATATCACGTAATACGTTACGACGCAATACTCTTTTTTTTTTTTTTTATCGTGGGGAAATCCTCATGGACACTCGGCGCTGCGTAGCAACGACAGTGTAGTGTCGGACTCTTACCGACTAAAACCCCACGGTGGTAATCCCGACGTTCAGAGGTGCACCCGGGGTCTCTCGTTAATCACTACCGAATGCAACCTCGTCGTCTATCTCCCTGCCGTTGTAGTTGTCTAGGGAGGCGTCCCGGCTTGAGTTGGAAAGCTTGGGGGAACACTCGCCCTAGCGCCACGTCCCCTAGTCTGACGCATTCGGGGCAGCGACGATGGCGCCGCGCCCCTGCGTCGTACGGAGCTCCTGCGACGTTGATGCGACGATCTACTGGGATCGGCTCTTCCCACCCGATCTCTTTCTGCACGCTCCTTTCTCTACATAACCTCCTCCCAGTAGGTGCGGACAGCATTAACCTCCCGGGGCCCTCGGAGCATGGCCTCAACGACTGCTTCCGGAGCCAACCTCTCGCCGATGTCGAGCTGCAGGTCGCGCCGCGTTTCCGCCCACACTGGACAGAACACCAGCGCGTGCTGCGCCGTGACCTCCTCTTCCCCGCAGTGATGACAGGTGGACGTCACCTCCCGCCCGAACTTCAGCAGGTACTCACCCAAGACCCCGTGTCCGGTGAGCATCTGTGTCGTCCTGAAGGAGAGCGGAACCCCGCCTTGATCTCTCCAAGCCTCCCAATTGGGAAGCACGGCGCCGACAGCTCGGTGTGGCCGCCTGGCGTCCTCCTCCGTCAGCTGGGAGCGCCACCGTTCCCAGATCTCCAGCTTTGCCTCTTCCCGGACGTTCGATCGTCCCCGACAGCGCCGCCGTCGAAGGCGGTGCCCTCAGGTGTTCACACAGCCAACAGAGCTGAAGGGCCCGCAGCTCAAACGGGGGGGACGCCGCCAGCACTGTCGCCGACTCGTTGGATATTGTTCGATATCCCTGGCTATTCGGATAGCAGTCGTCCTTTGCAGTCTCCTCGCCAGGGTACGACTGCGACGGTTGCCCATCAGATCTTGGGCCCATACCGGTGCCCCATAGAGGACCCGGGACCGGATCACTCCCTCGTAGATTCGGCGGACTCCCGACCCTACTCAGCCGCTGTTCGGAAGAAGGCCGCGCAAAGCGTTGGCTGCGGTCGTCACCCTCGGGACCAGGAGCTGGAAATGTGGTCCGAACGTCCACTGACTGTCGATGACGAGGCCCAGGTACCTCAAACGAAGGTTCGCCGGCACCGCTTCGCCGTTTATGATCACGGACAGTCCGTCGGGTGGGGATCCCCTCCAGCGGTGTTCGAAGAACCACAGGGCATCCGACTTGGCCGGCACACGCTCAATCCCAGTGGCTGGATAGCGTGCACCGCGCACGTCACGGCGTCTTCCGTGAGAATCACGGTCTCGTTCACCACAGTCCTCCGGCTAGCACCAAGGTATCGTCGGCGTAGCAGACCAGGCCCGTGCACGGGGGCATCGGGCACCGAATGACGGCGTCGTAGGCCGTGATCCACAAGATCGGCCCCAGCACCGAAACCTGCGGGACGCCGCGATCCACGCGTCTTCTCTCTTCCCCGTTCCTCCCAGCGAAGGTGATCCACCTGTCGTTCAGGTAGCCGTGGAGTGACCCCGGCGAAAGCCGTACTGGCTGTCGTGCCATCCGGGCACCCGTTCCGAAATATGGGCCTCCAGACGAGCGGCGATCACACTCTAGAACAACTTCCCATCTCGTCCAGCAGGCGTAGCGACCTGTACACCGATGGCGAGTCTGGCGACCGACACTCCTTTCGCAGCAGGAACAGTCTCGCCGTCCGCCATATCCGCGGGTAGATGCCCTCCCTCAGGCATCGGGTGAACAGATGCCGCACGCGAGGGGAAACCACCTCCATCGTCTCTGCACAGACTTTTCCCGGAACTCCGTCCGGACCCCGTGCGACGTCGCGGGACGCCATCCTCTCAGTCGCCGCGAGAAGCTCCTCCTGCGTGACCCGTAGCTCCTCGCTCCGCTCCGACGACGTCATCGCCACCGTTGTCGTTGTCGACGTCTCGTCTTCGCCGGAGAAGAGGAACGATCCCGACCGCCCGGCGTCGCTGTCCTGACGCGGGAGCAGCGTCCCAATTACCTTGGCCAGCAGCACCGGATCCATGTTGGAGGTCAGCGGGCGGACAGCGGGTCGTAACTTCCTCGTTACTTCCTAGACTGGTCGTCCCTCGGGCGTCCCAGCTCCACGCTGAGATGATGGCTGCCGCCCGAAACATCTTCCTGTCCCACTCCATCAGGCGCCATCTGGGTAGTGGTGATGGGCCGGAGCGGCACGCTCCACCTCGAGCGTCGCGGCTGTTGTTCTTGTCCACGTCCTCCTGGACCACCTCAATAAATATGTAGAGGTGATCGGACAGGGTTGCGACTCCCTAGGCCACTCTCCAGTCGCGGATCCTCGCGTACAGATCCGAGATGTCCCACGTGACGTCGACCACAGATGACCCCATCCATGCGACACAGGTGCTCGCCGTACCCTTGTTCGCCAGCAGGTGTTCGTGTCCCGCGGCCCAGTCGCTCAGCCACCTTCCTCTGGTGTACGTCGCGGAGTTCCCCGACTGCGTCGAGTGGGCGTTGACGTTCCCGAGGTCCAGCACCTGGCGGGGAAAGCACCATTCGACGCATTCGCCGTCCTCGTCCAGAAAGTGGCTGAACGCGGCCAGACCGCTATTGGGGGAGAAGTAGACGGCCACCACCGCTATTCCTGTCCATTCGTCCGCGAAGTAGCCCGTGCCGCGGTTAAGCAGGGCGCCAGAGGCACCCAGGTTCGGCGTCCAGGTCACGGCCGTCAATCCATCCAGTTCGCCGATCCAGGAGGGAGCGTCGGGGAAGCGATAATCCGCGGCCACTGCCGCGAGGGCGACCTCGCTTTCCCGGAAGGTCTGGAAGAGCAGGTCTTGCGCCCTTCTCGATCTGCCCAGATTGCATTGGAGGAGACGGTTCAATTCACTCGATCACCTCCATGGCCTCCTCCCATGGCCATCCACCGTTGGTTGTTCGACGGTGCTCCCCTCTAACGTTACCGCCGCGGTCGGTCCGCGGATCGGTTGCTTCCTCTTGACTCTCGACGGAGCGCATACTGCCCCGCACATCCTGTGGTTGGCCGGCGCTCCCAGCGACTCGCACAACGGACACTTGGGCCCGGAAGAAGGCACCCCCTGGCACGATACCCGCTACCGCCGCACCTGTACCACAAATGCCCGCCATCCACCTTGGACGTGCAAGTTGCCCGTACGTGCCGCAGCTCCTTGGAGCTCTGCAAGGGTCTCTTCGGAATGGCCGTGATCCTCGCCGTGGACCAGCCCACAGCTCTCTTCCCGTCCTGGGCTAATTTCCTGGCTCCGGCCACCGGGCACATTATACTTGCGGTCCAAGGCCGTATCTGGTGTTGCGGATCTCTCCGACCTGTGCCTCCGCGCTGCTACATCCCGCCGCCGAAGCCAGCGCCTGCCGCGGCTCCTCCTTGGCGACCGAGATGTCAATCCCGGACACCCTCAACTGTGCCGTCCTGTTCGGGGCCGCCACTCTCACCGCGGCCGGGACCAGTACATAGGCCAGACGCGTCGCCAGTCGCGACGCCGTCCCTCTGTATTTGTCGCCGGGGAGTCGTATAATTATCCCCCGGTCATCGATTTTCTCATTCCGAGGGACACGACGCCGATCTCCGCGAGCGGGACCTTCTGACGCGCCGTCGCGAGAATATCGGCGTACGATGTCTTGACCCCCTCGTTGATGGTCAGCGTCACCACGGACATACGTGGTGCGCGGGGGAGCACGGCCGTTTTCGTCGCCTGCGCCGTACCTTTCCTGGTCGCTGGTGCGGCGTCCGTCTTACACGTGCACGTCGGTCCAGTCGGAGGAGCGGCAGGCGCTCCCTCCTACCTCTCCTCCTTCCTTGTGCTCCTCTTCTTCCGCGGCCGCCTTTCCACCACCATTCGCCGCCCCCCTGCTCCAACGGTAGTGTTGTGGCTTAGGTGTCGCATGGGTCGTTGGGTTGATCCGCCTTGCAGCGGGGTTCGGGACTGCGCGGTCTTCGGCCCCCGAACCGTTCCTCGATGGCCCTCATAATGGAAAGACCGTGTTCGTACATCTTCTTTTCTAGGGCGTCCAGACGCGCGCCCTCTTGATTCCCCTCCCACGGAGGGTGGCCGGACTAGATAACCAGACCGTTGCACCGCGGGCACTCGTGGATGCGAGCGGCCAGCCTCGTTATCTCTTTGCGCAAGGCCGCTTACGAATCTCCGTACAGCTGCATCCCGCCTCGTCAGACGTGAAAACACATCCGGGGGCCTGGCGGTCCGTCCCCGAAGCCGTGGTCGTGAGATGACGACGCAGCTGAGACCACTTGACCACCCACCGCTGCGCCGGTACTGGGATATCACACCCCTGCTCCGTAAACCGGATATATATATATAATTAATTTAAAAAAGCGGAAAATACAAAATTAAATAAATACACATATATTTAACAAACATAAAAAAAAGAGGATAACCTTACACTATCACGTTTAAAATGTATATATATATATATATTGAACACAAAAAACAAAATGCATCAAAACAAAAAATATAATAATAAGGAACACACGATTATCAAACAACGAACCAACGAAATTGAAGCACCTACACCAAATAAAAATCGAAGCAAGGAGCTCCAGGACAAAGTTCGCTGAACTCACGCATACACCATTAACGCACAACAGGGGAAATTCTCTTTCTCCCAGAAGCATGGTGACAAAGATGTGCCTCCACAACCTCTCCAGGAATTTCATTTGCAAAATAAACTTTTACACAACCATCTGTATCAACGACTTCAACCAGAGGGGGTTCCCACTCCAATACGACGGTCTCCGTATCGAAGAAACTCTCATCGACAGTAACAAAATTGTCAAAACTCAACTCCGACGGGAAATCCACGGCCCCGGCATCAATGTCGAATATTTTCTCCGACCACTCTGGTTCATCACAGCGCCCCATGCGCTTGATGGGCCTTCTCGAATCGCCCATGGGTTCTTCGGAATCCCTCTTTCGCTTGCGCTGAAACAACACAATATAGTTTAAATAAAACGAAACAGAACGAATCAAGCGGATTACGAGCAAGACAAAATACGCACCAGAGAAGTCTGGATAGGAACCCCTGATGGAAATACCTCCGCAAACGTTGTTTAAACGTCGATCACCGAAGCCTAGAGAAACAACAAGAAAAGGACAAAGGATCAAAATCACGAAAACAACCATAATATGCAAATATATATCTAAACCAAACTTACGCAAACTAACTCGAAGGAGGAGGCCCTTGTTGTGGGAGAGCAGCGGATCACGCGTGTTGCCCGAGCAAACATCGAAATGACAATGATGCTGCAGCCGCCAGCCCTTGCACTCGCCGAAGAAACACAGGTAATTCCCACGGTACAAAGGTGGAAGCTTCTCGAAAAGACTAGACCAGCATGGAACGTTTGTCCTTGCACGTGCCGAAGAAACACAGATAAATCCCACGGTACAAACGTGGAAGTCTCTCGAAAAAGACTAGACCAGCATGGAACGTCTCAAGTCTCCTAGACGCTAGCTCAGCAGAAACATTGGACCGAGTGGAACTAAGTCGAAATATGAAACTTACATTCTCTCACGTACGATCTCTGGAAGCAAAAACTGCAAAATCCCGATTCCCACGGAAGGGTATTCCCAGTGGACCACCACCACAACCACCACCTCGTGGGGATGGCATTATAAATAAGCGTAGCAACATAGAGCAGCGTTCGTTCGTTCATTATGGTTCATTATAAAGCTCATTCGTTCATTATAAAGTTAATTCGTTCATTATAAAGATCATTCGTTCATTATTATAAAGTTCGTTCGTTCGTTCGTTCTTTAAAAAGTTCGTTCGTTCATTATAAAGCTCATTCGCTCATTATAAAGCTCATTCGTTCATCATAAAGTTCGTTCGTTCATTATAACGTTCATTATTGTCGTGTTCATTGATACGTTTTATTACGTGCTTAATTCGTTCTATATCGTGCGTTTAGAAATTTTGTATAACATTGTGCGTTTCGGCGGTCTTTAGTTGTCCAGGCAAGAAAAGAAAATCGCAACTAAGAAAAAAAAATATTTTTGAAGTCCTCATTCCATCGCTTAGACACAAAAAAAACACATTGTAATTACGGTATTAATCCGGTTAGTAATTTGTAAACCGTGTATCCAAATAAATAAATAAAGTAAAAGATTGATAATAAATTATATCCGAGTTCGAGAAATAAACCCAGAAATAAAAACACCGACGACCATCAGAGCAGACGAAGTGATGGCACCCGACGGCACCTGTTTCTCAAGGTAAGAAAATAAATTTCAAAAATTTCCTTCTTCTCTGATAATTTCGTTGCACTCGAGAATTACCTATCATCGATCTCGTTTTATTTCCGTGAACGGTTTGAAAGTAAAATCACTATTTTAAACTTTAAACAAAGGGGTTGTTCGCTGTGTTGGCTTGTGCAAACGGTGTTTTCAGCTACTGAAACACCCACTGATCTTCGCATTCCTCCTCCCATTGTTGGCAAAATATTGCCCGTCTTTGGTCAAGGCTTGCGAAATCACACAAGTCCCGCACAGAGAGGACCATTAAATACATCGTTGACGTCGATCGAAAATTAAGAGCAATACTGGCATTGCTATTGACCGATCATCTTGCCATCATTGCATGAAATTATAAAAAAGAAAGAGAAATAGTAGAACAATTTCCTTTGAAAATTTAACTGAAGGATCGTTCGCTGTGTTGGCTTGTGCAAACGGTGTTTTCGATTATCGAAAACACCTATCGATCTTCGGATTCTTCCTCCCATTGTTGGCAAAATATTGCCCGTCTTTGGGCAAGGCTTGCGAAATCGCACAAGTTCCACACAGAGAGGATCGTTAGAATCATCCTCGATAATCAAACCCAAAGGCAAGACAATCGTGGCAATAGAATCCATCGTAACAAACGAACTGAGCTTGGGTTCTAACAACAAACTATTATAGCGAAATTAAAAGAGAAGAAGAAGGCAAACGTAAAAAATAAATTCACATCAAGCAACGAAAAATTTGACATTCAAATATTGTACCCAGCTTTAATTCTCTTCCGTGCTAGTATCCCTGCACATAGCAGGTTAGTCGAAAAGTGGAATCAGTTTTCCCAGTAGCATTAAACTCTAGTCGACGCTACCCGTAACGTTTGAAATAAATAAAAATTTTGAAATAGTCCTTAGACTATTTCTGGTGGCAGCAACTACCGTATCAATCGAAAATCCAAATAAATATTTCATACACAATAATATCATTTCAATATTTCCCTTCCGACTAAACTCTAAATCAAAGAAAAAAATTTTTTACGGAATTTAAATCTTAACTTGATTTAAAACAAATAAATACGTAACAGTAGTTTAGTTTGGAATATAGATTATATATATATATGTTTATATATAGACATGCATGTTTCGTAATGTAGTTCTTATTTCATAACTCTTTACCGGAACGTAGTCTAGTTTTAAGTATGTATCTTAGATTACTGATTTGATTTAATAATGTAGAATGCGCGCGCACACACACACAAACACACACACACACACACACACATATATATATTATTTCTTTAATAATATAATATTGTATGTTTTCTGTATTCGTTAGATTATTAATTTTTTTATTTCATATATACATATATTTCATAAATTGATAATATTGTATTTGTGCATAGTATTGGAAGTACTGTATCTAATAGTTACTAGGTTATTACATGTTTGGCATGTATGTTTATACTTATATGTAACTCTCCGAGTTTTTGCGGCGTTGATTGATTAAAATATATATTTATATATGCATGTATTCCTGGCGTTTCAATCATTTCCCTTTCTGTAGTTTTTCTTATTTTCTGGTTTATTTGTTTGGTTCGTGACACGTTCAATCCATTAGTTGGTTCTATTTATTTTATTTTATACCGGTTGGGTTTATATTATATCGAACCATAGGTTTTCAAAATGCAAGCCGGTTATTGGTAGGTTTATTTAGAGTTGTCTGTATATGTATTATGATTATTGGTTGGATCTATTAGTCGCCCTCATTATGTTAATCCTTCCCTTTGTTTCGTAGTGCCGCGTGTTCGTTTGTGCATTCAAATCCTTATTCGCACGTATTGTATAGAGTAGTTTTCTTCTTCTTGTTACGGCTCGTGCTGCGCGCTGGACGTGACAGTAAAATCCAGTAATTTGGGCGTTTACAAGACGAAATATGTCAAACGGGAAGGAAATTGCGGTCATATTACGTCAAAATCCACGAATGATCGCGTTGTGCGAGTCGTTGGGCTTATTTCGACGCGTAATACGTCGTGCACTATTTTCTGCGCGTAACACATATTACTTTGGGCGTTTAAACGTCGAAATATCTCCGACGGGAAGATAATTACGGACACTTATTGTCAAAATCTACGAATGATCCCGTTTTGCGAGTTGTTGGGCTCGTTTCGATGCTTATGGTAGCTTGCATTATGTTATTCGTGTAATATGGAGTGATGTGGGAGTTTGAACGTCCAAATATCTCCAACGGGAAGCAAATTACGGACATTTTGCGTCAAAATCGACGAAATATCGCGCTTTGCAAGCTGTTGGGCTTGATCCGATGCCTAAGGCAGCATGCACTATGTTCTGCTTGTGAAAGAGAGTGATTTGGGCGTTTAAACGTCGAAAAATCTCCGACGGGAAGATAATTACTACCATGTTTCGTCCAAATTGACGAATGATCGCGTTTTGCGTGTCGTTGGGCTTGTTGCGACGCGTAATACAGCGTGCACTATGTTCTGTGTATACAATGTAGTCATTTGCTCGTTTAAACGTCGAAATATCTCCGACGGGAAGATAATTATGGACACTTTTTGTCAAAATCGACGAAATATCGCGTTTTGCCGCATGTTAGACTCTTTTCGACATTTAATTCAGCGCGCACTATGTTCTGTGTATAAAATGTAGTGATTTGGGCATTTAAACGTCGAAATATCTCCGACAGGAAGATAATTACGGACACTTTTTGCCAAAATCGACGAAATATCGCGTTGTGCAAGATGTTGGGCTCGTTTCTACGCTTATGGTAGCGTGCGCTATGTTATTCGTGTACAATGGAATGATTTGGACTTTTAAACGTCGAAATATCTCCAGCGGGAAGAAAATTTGCTGACATTTTTTGGCAAAATCCACGAAATATCGCGTTATGCGAGTTGTTGGGCTCGTTTCGACGTTTACCTCAGCGTGCACTATGTTCTGCATGTCAAATGTAGTGATTTGTGCGTTGAAACGTCGTAATATCTCCGACGGGACGATAATTATGGACACTTTTTGTCAAAATCTACGAAATATCGCGTTTTGCCGCATGTTAGGCTCGATTCGACATTTAATTCAGCGTGCACTATGTCCTGTGTATAAAATGTAGTGATTTGGGCGTTGAAGCGACGAAATATCTCCAACGGGATGGAAATTACGGCCATGTTTCGTCAAAATCGACGAATGATCGCGTTTTGCGAGTCGTTGGTCTTGCTTCAACGTGTAATACAGCGTACACTGTTTTCTGCTAGCAAACCAGAGTGATTTGGGTGTTTAAACTTCGAAATATCTCCCACCGGATGGAAATTGCGGTCTTTTGTCGTCTAAATCGACGAAATATTGAGTTGTTGGGCTTGCTTCGACGTTTACCTCAGCGTGCACTATGTTCTGCATGTAAAATGTAGTGATTTGGGTGTTTAAACGTCGAAATATCTCCAACGGGAAGCAAATTACGGTCATTGTTCGTCACAAATAAATGACTGATCCCGTTTTGCGAGCAGTTGGGCTTGTTTCGACGCGTAATACAGGGTGCACTATGTTCTGCGCTTAAACTACAGTAATTTGGGCGTTTAAACGTCGAAAAAGTTCCAACGGGAAGCAAATTGCGGCAGATCTGCATTCCTCGAAGAACGACGCTTCCCGCTAGCAACTTTCTCCCAAGGGCGGCTAGCATCATTTTCTAACCGTCTACATAGAAGTTAACCAAATAACAGCAACGTCTATTTCCCCCATTTTCCGAGCGGAGACTTTCATCGACGCAGCTGATGATCTCGTGACCTTGGGCACACCCCATCATAGGTTTCCTGTGCAACATCAACGCGACGGATAATACATTCTCTCGTGCGATCTCATTAGCGAGGAAACGACGCCTTTTACGATCAGTGGATACTTCACATTTTTCGTGACAAGTTCGAATTAGACTTTGGAGGAACGTGTATTTGTTATCACGGTGACCGTGGATTCGTTATCGAACCTAAGACTATTGTCATTAGCGAATAATCACCGCGGTTACTTGTCGATTCTGTAATACTCACACTTGTGCTAATCAAATGCCGTATCTTTCCGTAGTACACCTATTACACCACAGCTTTACAGATTGTTAGTACAAAGACTGTCTGTCAATTTGAAGGACTTCAGTGAGCTATCTCCTAAGATTTGTAGCGGGTTCTGAGGCTAGCTGAACATACACTATGTATGATGAATCGACATCTGGCAATCATCTTTCCCGAAGAATACGGTCTGTATATGGCGAGCCACGGGGCAGAGATCGTTGGAATGTTGACTGTCGAGTGCCGCTACAACTATTTCTTTTTGAGGAGAACTATACAATTACCCTATACCTTTATTAGACAGAAACGTCCATCCCGTGTCCGCGGCTACGATCGGCGACTAGTTGTCGCCTTCAGTCCAAGCTCATTATCGGAAATCTCGGATAATTATAATCGGGTTGGTATAAAATTAAAGTGTTACGGATAATCCTAACAATTCCGAAGGTAAGGCCCGCTATACTTTCATCTCCGACATATATATCTTGTTAATTCGTGCTCAGTCGCGCTTGTACTATCCGGGTAAAATGTGTTCAAGCGGAATCTTGAAAGCAATGTGTCTAAGTACAATGCGGAATCTGTCTTGTGCGTTCTTGCACACATTGCCTTCGGCCAGAAACAGATTTCCATCACACAAATAGATAAGCGTTGTATCATTTCCCAACAAAATATCACAATTGAAATAATGCTAATCGAGTGTGCAAGGTAGAAGAACTATATTGTCACGGTGATCTCCGCATATAGCGATAGGATTATCATATTTTGTATATCAGTTCGCATACCATAGCCATCAAAACTATAACTAAGCAGTAACAGCATATCTGTGTGACGGCATCCAGCGATAACCCACCACAGGAACCAGATCCTTGGTATAAAAAACTCTCCCAAGTCAGCACTCGACATTCCATTCCTATCCTGTTCTGTTAATGTAACATTATGTATCGTTACTCCGTCAGTTTATAAAAAATTTTGAAATAACTATCATAATTGGAGTACGAATCTCTCACCTTACGTGCGTAACGTGAAATAATCTCAATCTACGTGAGAATATCACTGTTGACATTTATCGTAATGACTGTTACTAATTCTAGGCGACCGATCGGGAATGAGGAGCTACGATAATTTAGTGCTGATTTTTACGATCAATACAGCAACTACTACCGCATTTCTACCGTACTATTGGTCCGTAAATTACTTCGCACGTGCCTCTAATGCGCGATTTACATATAGGCTGTGGCCGCTTTCAATCGGTGGTGAGTCCTACCACAACATTGGTTGAAAACATTTACTGTGTAAATTATCTATACTGCAATGTTAAAATAATTCCTCTTCCATTGTACAGATACAGTTATTTGCATGATACGGGGGTGCCGAAACCTGTTATGCCTTAAGTTACAGCTCTCGCACAGAACCAGTGCAACACCTAAGTGTAGAAAGTGAGATATAGATATTTAGATTTTACATAAAATCCCGTGGCTCATTGTGAGACACGTATTGTAACGCCAGGAATAGTTACGTTACAGTAGTTTACGAATGAGTCTACAACACATAGACGACTTTAAGTTTCTTCCCCTAAAATACCTGAGAGATATAGAGAAGTACAAGAAATTATATATTATTATGCACAGATATAATATAATAATAGACAGAGAAAATGACTGTGTATGCTTGATCCCAGGTTATAACTGAATTGTCGTAGTATTGTCAGTTCGAAGTCACCTACCTAATATTCTTATGTCCAATATTGGAATTCCAATATCGCACGGCTTCAGGTTTTCCGCTTTAATCATCTTTTATTCGGCGCAATGTTTCGAGTAAACTGTCTTCACTCCACTCAGCTCGGAGAGAAATGCTACTCTTTCCTTCATACTGATTCCATATCTTGCGATTAACAGGAACATGAAATGAAAGAAGGCGAGTAAATGGTATATATAAATGTGCTTGGATTTCGAAGCTTTTCATTAACAATTAAAAAATTTGCCAACAGATGTCTTAGCCACGTTATCTATATTAAAGAAACCTCTCCGCATTGTGTACATTAATAGCGGAAATTTCATGTATTTAGCTTCCACTGATACAGCGTGGAAACACTTTCGATTAAATGTGCGACATCCGCCCCAAACACGCGAACAGTAGAAAATGTGAACCTTCATGATGTTTGTCACTGTGAAACTGCATGCCATTTCTTTAAAAAATGCGGCCGTGTCGCAGAAATTGTTCAGCAATCGAAAACTGGTCTACTGCATTCTTCCAAATGGAATAAAATACCTTTCGTGATACAATTACTGGTCTATCATGACGTTCCCTATTACAACTTATTAAGTTTCCTGTTACGTATGGACTATGTAGAATATACAAGTAGCGGGGTGACAAAATCCTCGATAGCATTGAAGAGCATGAAGATTATTGTTCGCATCGAATTATCGACATATCTCTAATTGCAATGAATTGAATATTTCAGACTAAATATGAAAAACTGCAATTACGCTATATATGACGGGGGCCAGAGTTGACATAGCACAAGCCGACTGATGGGCGCTGTATTTGGCAGCATATGTCGAGTATAACGCACATCGAATTGTCGACATATCACCAATACCAACGGAGATACGTTCAATAGAATAAAGAAGTCAGAATCTGCAAAACTGCAAAGCCGTTGGTTTGTTATGGACCAGGGATGACGTAGCACAAACCGGATTCTGTGCGCTGTATTTGATAGCAAATGTGGAGTATAAAGCGCTTCGAATAGTCGACATATCTGAAATAGAAAATGAGATAAGATCACTACAATATTTAACCCTAAATATGCAAAACTGAAACTACGCCGTACTTGACAATGGCCAGCGTTGATATAGCGCGAGGAGGCTGATGTGCTCTGTATTTGGAAGTCATCGTAAAGTATAACGGGCATCGAATGGACACCATATCAATAATTGCAGCGTAGATACGTTCAATTGAATATTGTAGCCTGAATAACCAGAACTGCAAAAACATTGAAATTGATATCTACCCGCATTGTCATAAGGAAAACCGGTGTATATACGCTATAGTTGGCAACAAATGTCTGCCGCGTCGAGTTGCGCCTCTAATAAAGCGAATCCTACGGAAAGTTCGCGGGTTGCAACGGTGGCGTAGTGATCGAAACACTATCCATTGCTTTCATACCGTCGTTAGCGTTTGCCATGCATCGTTTCAAATCAGGTCGGAGTCACCATTGTGGTGGATTGTGTGAGGATCAATATCATAAAATGACAAGAGGAGTACCTGTTGCAACCCGTCAAACATATTTGGAATAATTTAAATATATATAAGTATGTTACGTCGGCCGACTCTATACCTGGACCGGACCTCGCATCGCGAGCGGGATGGTAACCATGTGTCTGCACATCCTTATTGCGCACCCTTAACAATGTCAAGGACCTATCATAAATCTTCGAAAATTCCAACTAAAGTCATTCAGATCGAACAAAGATCTTTTCTACGAAAGCGTTTTCTAAGATCTCTGGTTTGTTTCCGGAAAACACTCGAAAATTAGTTCTTTTCACACTTGCGATGCTTCCCACCACCAACCTTCTATCGAGGGCGGTAAGGCCACTTCTAATCCACCAACAATCGTAATTGTCAAAAGAAACAATGTCCATTACCCCCACATTCTGGCCAAAAACTGTCATCAACAAATCGGATGATCGCGTGCGCTAGACACACCCTTTCCTAGCTCTCCTGTGACACAGCATCGTCACTTTCAGTGTAGTCAATTTTCGTCCTCAGAACAGTCAACAAGTCTACCACGGTTCTACCTTTAACTCAGTTCGTTCCGAAAGTCTAACTAACTCATCGAGAGATATCGTCATGCCGGGACATACTTCTGTAAGGCATTAACTGTAGTCATCGCCAAATACTTGTGACGCTCGTAATATTGTGTAATACATTGTTGAATATATATGTCATATTAACCTGTTAACACAGCTTTGATTTCAGTTTAATCACCCACTGTTATTCTAATCGAAACAAGGGGAACGACTATTTCGCGGCGCTGATTAGCCGAATCGTAGCGAGAATTTACGCCTCTCGCTGAAGCGTTTTCCTCGCGACCGCGTCTCTCCGAGAATAGTCGTAAAGTATATAAAAAAGGATACTGTAACGGGAATTCACGATACTCGTTGACATATTATGTCGCAAGCGCGTTTCTCCGCGAAGGGTCTGAAACATACTTGATTTTGTTTAAATACAAGTTATGGTTTCCCCGGCGTAGGGGTAGAAAGAACAAATGTCATACACGAATTATTTATAAACGACATAAGGAACATGGGAGAAATGATATGAAATAGTATTTCTGTATTCAGATTGCCTCATTTTCACAATGCTATTATAACATAAATGTCATAAAACTCGGATGATAAATAAATGGCTTATTTCGTTAGAAAAGATTATTGCAATTGTGAATTAAATGTGAAACTTCCAATAATTCTCAGCTACGAAATTTACGTGATCTATTCTATTATAAAAGGTACATGTCTGTTAGTTAGATATTATAAGAACGACAAGTTTTCCATTGAAGCGTTAAAATTTCCACAAAGGATTCGAAGCATATGCGTCATTGTGTAGGTACGCTTTTGTGAGTTGACGTCAACCGGATATAGAGTTAGTACCGCATCGGCCATGCTGGTCGCCATCTTTCCCTTTCTCAAATTCCGTTCGTCAGATAGTTAATATAGTTTACATGTTATTGTAAACTGTATTATAAATTATTATACATTTTTGTACATTATATATACCTTTAACGTAAATAAATTCTACATTTGGGGAAGAACGGATCCAAGTATTATCCTGTGCTTTCTGGTTAATATAGATGGCGGGGCAGTAGCCGCTTGGGGTACGTTGGCGCTCTCTCTAGGCCGCTACGGTCAGTCTCTCTCTGCGACTAGTTGGTGACGGTTGTGTCGAGGTTAGTGACGACAGTGCGGAGTGGTTTCTCAGTCTGATTCATGTATTTTCTATGCATGTTTTAACACGTTTCTTGGATATTATTTCGTCACAGTGTATAAAGTGTCTTTTTCATAGCTATAAGAAAACGTGAATATCGTATCAGTCGATATTTCGTGTTAACCCATTTCTCAAGAAAGTTATCATCGATAGTGTGTTAACCTCGAAAAAGAGGACATACGTATTTCTGCTAATTAAGAAAACTACGAAGCCGTCTTCATGGCGACGTCTAAGAAGAGAGTTCGTGATAGGGACGCCAAGCCAAGTGATACTGAAAGATTAGTAACTTGGATCCGCATAGTCCGCCGTAAAAAGTTAAGGTGTCGCCGAAATCGCATGTTCCGAATGTTTCCTCGAACGAAGATTTTCTGCATTCTTATCCATCGAGTCGTCCACTTTTTGGGGTGCCGTCTTCTGTAAAGCAGCAGCTGCGTTCTTATTCAACTTCTCCACCACGTTTTCGATTCCAGGATGAGACTTTTCGAAAATGTGCCTCTTAGACAGATCCTGGCACTTTGGCTTTTCCGTGGTTGATGTTGGTTCGCATCTGTATGAATAATCTTCATACATTGTTACATCTGCGTTCTGCTTGAGTTCGACCACTTGTACGTCACAATCGATGTTCGACATATCGAACGATTTCACAATGATCTTGGACGTGGAACGGTTGCCTGCGATCGCTCGTCTCCACCCTTTTCATAACTATCGTAATTCGGATTGATCTCCACTTTTGATTCTATCGGATTCTCCGATAGTTTTGGAATTTGATTGATTTCCGGAGATTCGGCCGAAGAATTTCCATGTCTGTGTAACTCATTCGCCGACATTTCATCTGGTTTAACTAATTCGGCCTGTAAAATATAACGTGTTATGTTATTGAATGTTGCGTAAAGTTTATACTTTGTAATTTCATATCGGTCGATGAAATCGAATGATTTTAACACTTAGCCAACATAACAGGGAGTTATTCCTTCTACGAAGAACATCGCTGCGTGACCGAACGGGAAGATCCCCTTTTTTGACTTTAGCAACGCGTTTTTTTTTTCTTTCTTGGCACGCGCGGTTGACTAAGTGTTAATAATTACATTGCGTTTGGTTTATTCTCTTCGTAAAGAGTAACGTTGATAGACTCGCGCTTTTGTAAGATATTTTTTATTTAAACTCAACGATAGTTATGAAATAATCAATTTTACTTTTTATGAGTGTTATATGTTCATATAAGATAAACAGTGTGGCATAAAAAAATTACTCTTGCCTTTTTTCGTCATTAATATCAAGAGTTGACTATCGTATTGTATATATTAACAAATAACATTGTTTTGCATATTAATTTTCTTTATCTCATAATCAAAAAATTTTATACTTTTCTTTTTTATCGATATCGAGCGTCGACTGACTTATGACGACGCGATATTTTATACAAAAAACGAAAGATGTTTCTCCATATGTCGATGTTACTGTTTCGTTAATATAATAACATATAATCGAATTATTAAACAAGTGACGTGTTAAAAAAAGCTAGCCGTGTGGACTAAGGACATATTTCTAAACGTTTATCAATTTTCTTCGCCTCACTCGCGCTCGAGATTCTTTCATTAGCCTATGAACGATACACGTGTATTTCTTAGCGAACGACAGTGAAGAACAGAAAAATGAAAGATGGCTCACCTTCTGAACGCTTCTTGAAAAGTACACTTGTTACTGCGCGATATTTGCGATTACTTAAAATATGTGTTTGCACTCCGTTGTTGCTACGACCACGTTACAAACGAAACTAACAGGTCCACTATTGCGAAGATACGAAAATTTTGCTAGCCCTAACAAGTCGGCTGTTAACGTAGTGGGGACATTCTGGCCGAAGAATTACGAATCACTGGTACCAGTGGAAAACTCACTTGGCCGTAGTGGGGACATTCCGGGCGGAGTAGTGCCAATCACAGCCAATCAGGAGCCAATGGAAAACGCACTTGTTTACTCGTAACCCCTGAGAAATGTTATGGAAAATTTTCGCTAGATCGTCGAGACGTTCAAAAATCAAAAGAATGTTATAACAGTGCAATCTATAAATGCAATTTATATTGATATTTATTTAAAAAGGCAGCCTGTGTCCTCAACGATGGCATTCGTTACTCGCGGACTCCCGCCGCAGGGGGCATTCAGCACCCAAGGAATTAATGCAATGTTAAATATTTATCTGCTGCAATAATCTACATTGGTGTAGGTATAGAAAAATAATTTTAACTTGTGAATAAGTAATTCTGATCGATGTATAAAGCATTTTTAATATTGCTTTCACTTCTAATTATGTCAGAGAAAGTAATGCTAATGAGAAAGAAGTCCTTCGATAATTAGGTTTTTGTTATAAATTTTGAAGGAAAATTTGAAGGTTACGATATTTTGATACAGAGACTCCTAAAAAGTATATAAAATACTTTCCATTCTTCTATGTCGCTAACAATCCATGCACGCGGTTGATGCAATTATGAATAATAGAGAAAATGTGAAACAAATAGTATGTGATACGTAATTAAAGCGATTCATAAAAGCTTAATTGGTTGTTCTTTCATTTGCGCAAAGAAAATGTTTTCTGACATTGAAATGATACAGTAATATTTAGAAAAATTAGAAATACTAGATAGTAAATTATCTGAAATTTAAGTAGATATTAAAAATACATATTTTAAAAAGTGGCTATTAAAAATTGATATTAGATCAAACGATAGAATTCTGTATATTTTTTCTTATGTTTTGCTATTACTCCCCATGAAGTACAGAATTGATATTGACATTCGATGTCTGCGATATATATTTTGTACACGATATCGCATTTTAACAGCAATTTCAATGCACGACGAAGGTTATTAATTACGAGAGTTTCAGAGCAAGGAACGTAATTAGTAACGATATTGGAAGTAACATAAATATCTGTATATATTGTTAATCTATATTCGAACAGTATTGTTGCTCATTATGTTAATAAAAAATTAAACTACTTACTACTATTACTACAGTTGAGAGTTTCATAAATCGAAATAAATTTAAAATATTGTGTTGAATGCTAACTAGTAATATAACTGAATTTCTAAACTCTTTTAGAAAATTGAAGATTTTGTAATATATGGAAAAATCCAAAATATAAAAATACATAGAAAACTGTAGTAATTAAAATTATTTGATAACTATACTTACGTAATGCAATTGCAAATATTTATCAGTTAGTGTCAATTAATATAATCGTAACAAATTCTCCCATATAACTTCATTTAGAGAAGGAAATAATAAAATTTGTGAGAATCGTGAAAATATAATTTTGACATGGTATCGTTAAAAACAATATACTGATTTAACAGTGAAAAAGATATAGATATGTCTTGTTCGACAAGTAAGCGAGCAGAAACTATAAATTCAATTGGGAAAACACGTCGTAAAGAAAGTTAGTAAGAAAACCATAAGGTGGTATTATTTCATAAAGGAAACCAATTTTACAAAGAAGCGAAAAAATGGGAGCGTGGTTTATTGAAAGAAGCGAGAGAGAAAAAAAAAAGAAAAAAACGTAAAACGTAAGAAGAACAATAAGATAGAATAGAAGGTAGAGAAAAGGAGAAATAAACGATATCGTAATCCGCGACTAAAAAGTTTCTTGAAACTGTGCTTAGAAAAAGTAAAACGTCGTAAGGAAGCAGAATAAACAAGGAGCAACACACTTTCTGGTGAATAAGCAAGAGATTATGTTTCTGTTGACATAAAGGATTAACATCTTCCAGACATGAATTACCGAAGGACAAACAAAGCTCTGAGATTAGGTCTCGAATTCGAAATTGAGTTCTCGAATCGAAAGGAAAGACATGAGGAAGAATTAACCCAATTAACCCTGGCCATTTACGCGTTCTAGCCGCGGCACAGAATTCCATCCTTTCCCGCAAACTTTAATTTTGACTTTACCACCTCGGCCCGTTTACGAATATACGTTTTATTTTCGAATTCCCAGATACTAGTCTTTCTGATCCGAGAAAATTGAACCACTAGATCAATATTTTAGTTAACGAACGGATCTTTCAAGCAATAAAGAATTCGTACATTTTCGTATATTTTCAAAAGGTCCAAGGGTCAAACAATTGTAACTTCGTACAAAGAATATAGAAGAAGGCCCGCATAAATTCCAGGTACAAAGTAGTTGGGTTATTTCCGTTCCATAATCCTTATGTGTACCTATTCTCTAATACCAAATATTGTACAAACTATTAGTAAATTTACTTACTAGTTAATTTACGGTACAAGAAATCATTAGGGACTCTACTTATAGTACGGATTGCAGAAGAAAATACGAATATTAAACTTGGATTAACGCTAAGTCGTTGGAATACCCACGGAGAGGAAAAGAGACCGGTCGAGTGTGGGGTCCTATTTTGCGGATCACGGCATACGACTCAGTTCTCCGATACCCCATGCCAACGGGCACGGACGGATAGGTTGCCAACTTCGAAGGTATCGATATGCGGGCAGTTTGTTTGCTGAAAGGTATTTATCATACGGCATCTTTCTTTGTTAAAAATTTCAAAATCTAGGTTAATAATTACAATTCTTTCGATCGTATGATATCTTCGAACAGCAAGAGAGATACACAAGCTATCGAAAAATATATATAAAGGCAATTTTTAGACAATTAAAAAATTCAAGACAACGAACGAAGATTCGCGTACGAAATCGTCCATCGACGTTTATTCTTCAAGTTATAAATAGAAAATTTAATTTTACATCAAATATCTATGCACGACCAGTTGACATTTTTCTACACGAACATCTTTCATTTTCTCTCTCGATATTTAAAATCGTCCTCTATATATTTTCTATAATAAATATCGTATAACGAACGTATATCCACGTTTTTCTACAGCCTGTATATAAACGATACGATCGATATGAGAATATTATTAACAAAATTTCTGTTACATTTTGCGCGTTAAAAGCAATGAATCATTAACGGGTAACTGGCATTACTCACCTTCCGTCCTGCTTTATTGTTATGAAGGTTCATCAGAACCCTCGCGTCCCCCTCGACTTCCCTCGCGTCCAGAAACCTACGCGCGAACCTAACATTAAATTATAATATTAAAATCCATGCCTGTATAACAATTGTCGTGACGTACAGCGTCATAGAGGTTTTGCACGCACGTGACACATGCAAAGGGAACCGACTACGAATTCATTACGGATCGGGTTAATGATCGTTACCTCATCCCGTAGGTGACGTCCGCGCTGCAACCGCCCCATTCCCAGCCATTTGCTCGCAATTCCTTTCTCGTCCTGTATAAAGAACACCCAAACTTTGACGAAAAAACGTTTCATTAAATTGGAAATTAGGTAAGTGCACGTCGAGAAATTTTTACGTCGTTCGGCGTGAAATTTTTACGAAGAATCTATATCGCTGTATGTAACATTTGTGCTTCTATTCGAAGAAATTCGATTCTTAATCAGATGTTATCAGGTCGTTTGAAAATGTTGTATCGTTTCTGCGAACTGATATCATCCAACGATCTCTTATCAACCCTCCCATGGAATCGTAATTTCACGTGATACAGCAACTAGAACGACCTTCGAATATACTTTCAAATACATACATAGCCGCTTTGATAACCAGCTTTAACCGGCGGAAAAAAAGAAATGTAAAAGCAACGACAACGAGTTTACCTTACCTTTTCGGTTCACAACCGCAAACGGTCATGTTGCCTCTGCTGCAAGCAGCGGTCACGGCGTACGTTACACCCGCTGAACTTATTGCGTACGTGAAAGCTGCTTGAAACAGATCAGTGAGAAATTTCCTATTAGATCTAGCGTCGAAGCGATCCAGTCTGTCCAGTTTGCACGATAGGTAGGAAACGTGTATAGGGATTTTAAGCTATACGTAAAAACGTGGTAAGAACGCGTGACAGAAAGTGTTACGATAGTCGGTACCATCCTCGAAACAATACAAAGAAGAGCAAGCTGTTTTTGAAAGGAAGCGTTAATTGTCTGTCCCGGTGCACCTAGACTTACTCTTTTGTTCGTTCGAGAGGTGTTTGGCAATCTTTCGATAAAACGTTAAAACTATTGTTGCAAAGACTCGCGTTGAATCTTTCAGCGTATATTCTATTTTCTTCATTTTTTTTTTTTCTTCTTTCTATAAATCCCATTTTCCAACGTTTCACGAATAGATACATTTATGTAACGATTAATAAGGTTTGGTATTTTTGAATTTTTAGATACTCGTTACAGAGCGAAATGACTATACGCGAAATTATTCCGCGTAGAATTCCTAGTATTTTTCAGTTTTATTCTAATTGTCGTACTTTATGCAAATAGAATTCTATCGATTCCAACAACTTGGCTGCGAGTGACTATGCAAATCTATATTTGTACAAATCCGTTTAAAGAACTAGAATCTAAGAGATTCGTTTCATCTGCTAAATACGACAACGAGTGTTTTGCTTCTAACGTTTTATGTACTCTTGCATATTATACGCGTTCCTCAAATTTTCTACAAACGCAAAAGTATTCGCAGTATTTAATTCAACTAAAAAGGCGCGACTTTCTCCGCAAATGTTGTAACTTTGGGTTATTGATTTTACTTCGTTTTACATTCGCGAAGAAAAGCTACTTTCTTCGTTGCGCGATCTAAAGATGGCATTTACTAAGTGCGAGGCTGTATTTTTGCCCAATTCGTCCGCGTGGCGCCCGTTTTAATCCACACCGCGCGATCCGATCTACTTCATTTCGTCGACAAGCATGATACATCAACGGCGCAAGCCCACACTGTCCCCTGGCGTTTCCGTCACGCTAATTTACAGCTTTTCGACACACGTAGGGTCGCGCAAACCGCTAGCGCAATTAATTACCCGCGGAGATCTTTCGGCTCGTTTGCCATGCTGAATGAGTTATCGCCACCTTCCTTTCTTCTCTCGATGTTGCCTCTTTTTTTCTCCTTTCCTTTCGCCTCGGCTCGGTCGCTCCTCGTTCCAAACACCTACGCGATACCTTCCCGCGTCCAGGTTGAATTCGCGCTCGCTTGGCAGCCATCAACCTAGGCCAATAGGAATAGAAAGACTATATTGAAACCTTCAAATCTCTATCAAAAATTTACATCAAATGACTAGCTATCGAATCATTTTCTTCTCATAGCCATTATATTTTCTGATATAGTTAGAAGTAAAATCTGTATCAAAAAGTTTTATTTATCTATCAGAATTGCTTATTCGCACGTTGAAATTATTCTGCTATACCTACATCATTATAAGTTATTGCTGCAGGATAAATATGAAATATTAATTATAAAATATTAAATATTAAATATTGAATATTAAATATTAAATATTAAAAATGGAACATTAAATATTAAATATTGAATACTAAATATTAAATATTAAATATTGAATATTGAATATTACATATTGAATATTAACTATTGAATATTAAATATAGAATATTAAATTTTGAATATTAAATATTGATTATTAAATATTAATTGTTGCATTAATTCCTTGGGTGCTGAATGCCCCCTGCGGCGGGAGTCCGCGAGTAACGAATGCCATCGTTGAGGACACAGGCTGCCTTTTTAAATAAATATCAATATAAATTGCATTTATAGATTGCACTGTTATAACATTCTTTTGATTTTTGAACGTCTCGACGATCTAGCGAAAATTTTCCATAACATTTCTCAGGGGTTACGAGTAAACAAGTGCGTTTTCCATTGGCTCCTGATTGGCTGTGATTGGCACTACTCCGCCCGGAATGTCCCCACTACGGCCAAGTGAGTTTTCCACTGGTACCAGTGATTCGTAATTCTTCGGCCAGAATGTCCCCACTACGTTAACAGCCGACTTGTTAGGGCTAGCAAAATTTTCGTATCTTCGCAATAGTGGACCTGTTAGTTTCGTTTGTAACGTGGTCGTAGCAACAACGGAGTGCAAACACATATTTTAAGTAATCGCAAATATCGCGCAGTAACAAGTGTACTTTTCAAGAAGCGTTCAGAAGGTGAGCCATCTTTCATTTTTCTGTTCTTCACTGTCGTTCGCTAAGAAATACACGTGTATCGTTCATAGGCTAATGAAAGAATCTCGAGCGCGAGTGAGGCGAAGAAAATTGATAAACGTTTAGAAATATGTCCTTAGTCCACACGGCTAGCTTTTTTTAACACGTCACTTGTTTAATAATTCGATTATATGTTATTATATTAACGAAACAGTAACATCGACATATGGAGAAACATCTTTCGTTTTTTGTATAAAATATCGCGTCGTCATAAGTCAGTCGACGCTCGATATCGATAAAAAAGAAAAGTATAAAATTTTTTGATTATGAGATAAAGAAAATTAATATGCAAAACAATGTTATTTGTTAATATATACAATACGATAGTCAACTCTTGATATTAATGACGAAAAAAGGCAAGAGTAATTTTTTTATGCCACACTGTTTATCTTATATGAACATATAACACTCATAAAAAGTAAAATTGATTATTTCATAACTATCGTTGAGTTTAAATAAAAAATATCTTACAAAAGCGCGAGTCTATCAACGTTACTCGTTATTACGAAGAGAATAAACCAAACGCAATGTAATTATTAACACTTAGCCAACCGCGCGCGCCAAGAAAGAAAAAAAAAACGCGTTGCTAAAGTCAAAAAAGGGGATCTTCCCGTTCGGTCACGCAGCGATGTTCTTCGTAGAAGGAATAACTCCCTGTTATGTTGGCTAAGTGTTAAAATCATTCGATTTCATCGACCGATATGAAATTACAAAGTATAAACTTTACGCAACATTCAATAACATAACACGTTATATTTTACAGGCCGAATTAGTTAAACCAGATGAAATGTCGGCGAATGAGTTACACAGACATGGAAATTCTTCGGCTGAATCTCCGGAAATCAATCAAATTCCAAAACTATCGGAGAATCCGATAGAATCAAAAGTGGAGATCAATCCGAATTACGATAGTTATGAAAAGGGTGGAGACGAGCGATCGCAGGCAACCGTTCCACGTCCAAGATCATTGTGAAATCGTTCGATATGTCGAACATCGATTGTGACGTACAAGTGGTCGAACTCAAGCAGAACGCAGATGTAACAATGTATGAAGATTATTCATACAGATGCGAACCAACATCAACCACGGAAAAGCCAAAGTGCCAGGATCTGTCTAAGAGGCACATTTTCGAAAAGTCTCATCCTGGAATCGAAAACGTGGTGGAGAAGTTGAATAAGAACGCAGCTGCTGCTTTACAGGAGACGGCACCCCAAAAAGTGGACGACTCGATGGATAAGAATGCAGAAAATCTTCGTTCGAGGAAACATTCGGAAACGATACCGAGAGAACCAGAAAACGGTTTGAATGAACACATTCTGAGATCCTGCGACAACTCTCAATTCATGGAAAACTACGATATAGGACGAGAAATTGAGATATATTCTTCGGAGCATGACACGAGAAGCAGTAATGATAATATGGAGTTAAACGACGATAAAGAACCTGTCGTGCAAATGGAGAATGTCTCGCCGCCCGAGGTCTGTGAAGTGCAAGTGCAATGCACTAACAATGACGCGGTGACTCCTAAAAAAGGGAAATTGGAATCGCTACAAGAAAACTCATTGTATACTGAAACTCCCAAATATCGATTAGTTATTAAATCTAAACCGAAACGTAAAGTTGATTATAGTGTGTTGGGATTGCTGTCGAACAGTATTAAGCACTTTTAACGCGTGAGATACGACGGAAATAGAAGACATAGATTAGATAGATCGGTTATCAAGGGCAGGGTGCTTTTTCCTAAGGAAGAGACCAACACCAACAACATGAACAGCTCTTTGGGGGTGTTATGCGATTCAAGAGAACAACGATTTATGGAGAAGGTGGAGGATATAACTTACCGGAAGTCGAATCTGGAGAATTTCGATGATGAATCTTGTGCCGTTAGCGCACTGTTGAACCTGGGCAGAGCGAATAATGTCCCAGAAAATGAAAGAAAGACATCGGACAAGAGAAGGTATGTTCAAGAAAATTTGCAAGATTTCGAGAGCCTCAAGAGGTTCAAAACCGATGGCGAGTTGGAAGATGAGGAACCTAAATACGACTCGTATTCCGAAGACGATGATTATGATAAACGATCCGGTCAAAATGAGCAGGAAATGTCAGTGTCTATAACAAACGCGAATAATGATACAAGTGAAAGCTTAGAATTTTCTACTGAAAACGATATTTGTACCGATAACGGAGATAATGATATGTTAAATGACGCTCCCCTTGCTAGTAGTATTCCTTGCCATAATGTAAACTACGAAAGAGAAGAAGACTTTGAAGAATTTGAAAGAAAGATATACGAACAATTATACGGACTCAATCATATGAGTGAAACTTCTAGCAGCAAGGAATCTACTGATTTGTTGATTATTGATGATAATCTATCGGATTCTGATGCTGAAATGCTGAAATCCACGATAAACAAATATGTTCGGATGATAGAATGATGGAGAACGACGAAGATAGCAGACATGAGGAAAGAAGTCATATCTTGGGAGAACATCTTGATTGTCACGATTATAGAAATTTACAAGGGAAACTCGACGCAAAGAAGTTGATCGCTAGAAAAGGACACATCGATAATGAGCCAGACTGGCCGAATATGGATTCTAAGGAACTTGAGATAAGAGTCAGGATGGCTGACATTCAAAGACAATATAGAGAAAAGCTGAAGGAATTGTCTAAATTGAATCGGAAGAAAGACACGATGAAGATTCCTGGAAGACCGCGCAAGAAGAGACATTCTTCTAAGTGAGTCAAATTCTACACTCTATTATTAAATCATTTTAAATAGTAGATATAACGTAGATATAAATTTTGCTATTTCATATATTTATGTTAGAATGCATATTCTAAAGTATTTTTTTATAGTATATCATGTATTAAATTGAACTTTTCAAAGTAGTAAACAAGAAAGAAGAAACATAGAATTTCCATTTCTAGCTCTAGTGGGAAAAGTTTCCCACTTCATACTTTCACAAACGAAGTCTTATATGAAATTCTTTATACGAGATTAATGTAAAAAGGTTTTGTTTCACATTATTAACTTACTTTTTCACGTAGGATCGTTCCTTTCTCGTAACGACTAAGACAATTTTTATAGTTTGGAAAAAATATAGTTTATAAACATATATATATATGCAGAATACTTTTCTTACTGCAACATTTCTTGAATAATTTAATGGAAAAAATCTTGATTAAAATTTTAATAGAAAATCATTGAATTACCGTCAAAATGATTAATCAAACATGATTAATAATGTTTACAGTTCCGATAACGGCCTCTTCACATCCCTACCGACGTTACTACAGTCGACGTCTTCACCCCACAAATCTGCATCGCAATCGTCGGACGGAGTTCCGCAGCCATTAGCTTCAGCTGTTCTAGCTATGTAACGTGAATTTGGTAAAACTGGGTGAACAAATGAGCCACATTAAATCAATAGCTTATATTTGTAATTATAATTCATAATTATAGAAGTTAGGACAATTCTATTATTTTTGACAAAGTAAGATACGAAATTAAAACGTAAGGAATTGTTAAAAACGAAAGAAAAATGAAAAAAAATGAAAAAGAATTATTTTAATGATGAAAAATTACTTATCTGTAATGCTGAAATTAAAAATGTATATAATGTATATATAATAATAATAATAATATATATATATAAATATCATACCATGTATTATATAAATTTTAATATATATATATATATATATATATATGTAAAAACATAATATAATGTATCATATATATATAACATGTATATTAACTATATTGTAATGATAATTAAGATTTTTATCAATATATTTCATATATATGATTTTTTATCAATTTTATTAATTTTTCAATTTCGAATATTTTTATGACATCAGTTTATGATACCAGTTCAGTTCAGTACCACTAACTTAGTTAATAAAAATGAAAGAATGCGTTGTCAAGCTCAATATGGGATATCTCCCCGATCGATCAGACAGGAATGTATTTTAAAGTAGGGAAATCTCCCTATTCGTAAGCTAAGTTTCAAATGCATGAATATCTGTAAAATATATCTATAAAATCTATAAAATCTATAAAATCTATAAAATATATGCAACACAGTATAAAGACAGATATATGAATTTTAATTTTATTATATTTATTATACATAATTGTTACGACCGTTCGCGGTGAGACGCGGTCGCGAGGAAAACGCGTCAGCGAGAGGCGTAAATTCTCGCTACGATTCGTATAATCGACGCCGCGAAATAATCGTTCCTCTTGTTTCGATTATGATAACAAGGGTGGTTCAATGAATTTAACACTGTGTTAACAGGTTAATATAGCTTGTATTTTTAACAATAAATTAAATAATAATAAAAGCGTCACAAATTATTTAGCGATGAATACAGTGAATGCGTTACAGAAATTCGACTCGATATTTGATACTTCTCTATATTCGTTAGACTAAGCGACTTTGTTCGTCAGAGCTCTCGATGTATGCAGTTAGACTTTTCAAATGAGACCGATTGCCCTTAGACCGATTCCTTGTCTTTCGGGGAGACAACCCCCATTACGCTCGAATCACGCCACCGCTCGCGCCGAAGATCACGTAGGCCGACTTCTTTGTGACAATGAAATAACGGACCGAAATCGACGTTTCTAGAACTCGCTGCTTGGTGACGACTATACGCTCGTCGATACATTGTATGTTTTTCGTCGGGCAGATAAGACGATCCGTCTGCGACGCTGTAGGACCGCGAGCGACGGTTACAAATACGATCTATACTAAGCCTCGTGGCGTAACATTATATGTTATTAATTTATACAGTATTATGCGATAACCCATGACGTTATATTGTATTACGTTATAACGTATTTATTATAACGTTATATGGTGTTACTTTATAACGTATTTCGTTATTTGGTATAACCTAGAAGGTTATGTGACTACTTTGACAAGAGGATAATTTCTCGCAACGTTTTATCCACCCACTGCATAGACATTTCAACAACCACTGTATGGAATATTGAGCGATTATGGAGCACCGTGTATTTCGTCAGGTGATGCAGGAATTAAAATCGCATTATTATCCTCATGTATACCTGGATATTTTTTATTTGCAGTCTTACCGTTCAAGATGACATTGGGACAGTCGGAGGAAGGGAGTTGGTGTTCTCAACGATGCTGAAGCGTACCACACGATTGGGGACCCCATGTTCTCTAGTCTCTGCACATTTCATTGGTTTGGTTTGTCAACTGTATCGGGACCAATGCATTCGGGACCATTACCATTTTTTGTAGTAATATAATTTTGTAGTAATATAATATTGTAGTAATATAATTTTGTAGTAATGCAATATCGTAGTAATATAATTTTGTTGTATTAATGAGCGTTCGAAATATATTTGAAGAATTTTTGATTCGATATTTCCTATTTTCAAATGTATGGCAATTTACATAAAACATTATGTACTTTGTATGTCTTAGAGTTTAAAGAAAATTTGAATTACATGTTAACCTGTGGATTTAATAGTACCTTTTCCAATACTCGCTCCATTATTCTGAACGTCAAGATTGTGTATATTTGCTTAATTAGTCAACAGTTTTGTAGAGTTTTGAATAAATAAAAAGAAATTAATAACATTTGGAAAACGTCTACAATTTTTCCGCAATCTTCTGATTCGACATATTAGTCCTTTTCATTCCAGCATACTACACATAACAAAATTCTGTCGCAGGCAAGAGATCCGCAGATGTGTCCAGGCTGTTGGTCGTCATCTGGGACGATATGTGTCCTGCTGTGTATGAGATAAGGAGTGACGAGAGACGACTGGTATGGGATAAACAGAGGGGAAAATTCTTTGTTTTTAGCAAATCGTGCATGAAGATTGCTAACGATGAGTTGCACCATGAACGCGTTGTACATAAACGTCTCATCACACCGTGCTTTCGTGTCTTGAACATCCAAGCATCAACTAATTCGAAAATCGTTTGACGCGCGATACACATAAGCTTATTGTGACAAACTACAGCAAATTATAGCAAGTCTTGTTTGGTGAGCACAAATCCCCTTTGTACGGTCCCTGTGCAAATGTGTTTTCTCAGGGCCAGATAACTTTTTTCAACGCTTGTACCACCAAGTTGTATGTGAGTTACTCTGGCTTATCAATATGCCTTGTTCAAAGTTGAGAGCTGAATACTGTCACAGCTCTCTATCTTCCCATGTGAATTATGATAATAGGAGCTTTTTGAAGTATGGAGTAAATTGAATGCATCTTTGTTAAATTTAGATGATCCAGAATGTCGAATTATTGCAAGTAGCACAACTAATCAAAATAATAGACATGCACATATATGAAATATGTTTAATATGGATAGGAAATTACTTTGAAATTTGACAAGCATTGCAATAAAATGTCGGATCGGAAGTCACATGACTAGATACTTATTTTCAAAGATTTCAATATTCTCTTCACTTATCCATTGATTGTTCTTAGAACAACTGAAGAACTTCACTTGTTATTAGATTAACAAACAAAATGTAGTCACGTTCCTCGTCACATGTAGGTCCGAAGCAATCATTGGCAGTACATAGTAATTGTACGGAGTTCTCGGTATCTTAGGCATTCATCATCCGAACACATAGCGCGAATCAAAACGCATTGACCAGAACTCGAACTTGTAATCGCGAATCGCGAACCGCTACTAGTAATACCGCGAACCTCTGATTTAATGATCGCGAGTCCTGTGCGCAGTGTACACCATGAATATGTTACAATAGATTTCTTCGTTAAATAAACTCAAATGTTTCTTGGTCTCTCTGAGACGATCCATCACCTCAGAATGTAAATGTAATAGTAGTATCCCGGACGATACATAATAGCCAAATTTCGTTAAAACAATTGTTGAAAATGTGAATTAAGTTACAGGATTTCAGTCATCATTAGCTCCGAATTTCATATTTGTTATTTTATTATACAAGACACATGCTTGTTAGTTAGATGTTGTAATGAAAACAAGTTTTCGAGGCTGTTTATCTTTGGCGACTTTCGGACTTTGAGTGGAACCGCATCGGCATCACCGGCCGCCATCTGATCTATTCTGAAATTGCATTCTGCCATTTATCAAACTTGTTCTTTTACCATTACTTTGTTAAGTCGGCTGTCCCTCTACCGAAACCAGACCACAGACTGAGGGCAAGATGACGACCTGGTGTTTACACATCCTTACTATATACCCTCAATAGCTCCAAGGAGCCACCACGTCCGATCATTGGTTGTCCGTACCGTTCCTCGAGTAGAAACACATGCTGGCGTCGCTTCAACATGCTATTTGAGTTTTGTCTACTTTCCAGCGTCCCCTACCTTGGGACCGGCGCGCATTGATTGTCGGCGCTCAACTTGGAAAAACCCTGCCCTTACCTTGAGGGTCATTGGATAAGTTGAAAATACCCATTTGTGCGACAGCTTGCATAGCCGGTGCCTCGCGACGCACGCGTCGCGCTTCTCCGTTTCCAGCGAAGGCCACAAGGGGGCGGAGATATCAGCGCGTGGCTCGGTCCCGGCAGATTGGCTTTCCAGCCGATTATAACCTGCACCGTCACAGATCCTATCGTGTGGGTGCCGCCTGTGTCACGTAATTTTTGAAGTGAAAACGCAAGATTCAGTGTGGAATCAAATTTATTTTTCACAGTCAGGGTTTTGTTACAAATAAGATCGGAAGAAGAACTATTCGGTCCTAGCTCGTACCATCAAGGAAGAAAGCTCGGTGTGGGTGTGCCCTTTTGAACTCAGAACGCGGATTTGTCGTCCGCACTTTTCGAAAAGTGAGGGTAATGATCCGCGATGCCCATTTTTTGTTGAATGAAGTTATTACGACAAAGAAGACCAGATATGGGCATCCTTGTTCATGGGAAAAGTCTGTTATCTCGCCAGACACCCGCTTTCACCGTAATAGTTAAGAGCGTACAACAAGCATGAAGACCATCTATAAACCGAAAATGTTTATGAGAAGAGACATGAGAGACATTTTTACTCGCGCTTTAGTGCGCGTTGCATTATTTCTGCATCTTCTTGTTTGTTATTCCTCTTTTAGTTATGTGGTCTGTTCTGTTATATTTCTTATTCGGTTTGGTTGTTTCGTGGTTTCTATTCTTTTATGGTTGCTGCTGTGTCTCGGTTGGTTCGCCACTTCTCTATTCTGGTACTTGTGCTTTCCTTGTGTTTCTCCTTGGTGGTTGATTTCACTGTTCGTCTGCTTGTCTTTTTGCTGGTGGCCTTCGCTGTTGGAGAAGGCTCCTCATTCCTTGTAGTGCTGCTCTACTCATTTGTTCTTTTGTCAACAGATCACTCTTGGTGAAATGCTGGACGTGGTGGTACACATCCTTAGTGATGAACTCCCCCTTTTCTTTCGGCCAAATTAGTTCAATGGCCTGTGTGGAATTCCGCAGCCTCTGTCCTTCTTCGTCGAAGAGTTGACATACTTCAAGTGTGTGCTGCGGAATTGCCTCCATGCTGCAGACTCCCGTGTCAACTTCGCTCAGCCGGAATGTCTTCAGCTTGCTGTTTAAGTCGCCGTGCTCACCGACGAACTGTGTGTTCTCCGCAGGGAGGGGCTCGCCGAGTGCGAGCCTATGGGAGCTAACAAACCCACGTTCCCGCAGCCAGGGAGGGCAATCGGGACGGGCGTTCCGCCTACGAGAGTCCTCTATGCGCACCGTTGGCTTGGTCGCCGGGAGTATACGTGCGCTTAAGCGCCTATACTCTCTCTACGCGGCTTTTGTTAGTAGCGCACCCACGATCCCGATGCGAAGGACGGGACCGCCGGTATAAATCCCTGGGTACAAAACTGCCGCTGGTATGCTGAATGCTCGGCTAGCAGGTCATCAGGCCAGCAGTGACGTGTCCGTACATTCGCACGGTGGTCCCACCTATGACATAAGTTGGTACCACGGGCGCTTGAGTGTTAGCCTGGGGGAAGCAGCGACACCTCTGCTCGTCCAAAATTCGGGTATGGTATCGTGGTGGCAGTGCTCGAAGGCCCAGATGCCGGCAAGGCGGCCGTTCTCACCAGCCGGCCGCGGCGTACGTGATTATCGCCTTGGTCTCTTTTGCGAAGCTGTTGAACATATTACTGGCTTTCTGTGTTGTCACCTCAATGTGTTTATTAATGTTTGGGCCACTCTCGATGTGCAGTCCGACGTAATTTATCGCTTGTCGCCTTCGAATTCTTTTTCCATTTACTTCGATAATTGGAAGCCTTTCCGAGACCAATTTTCCGTTCAGCAGGGAGATTCCTGTTTTTCCCGCCTGCAATGCCACTTTTGTTCCTGGAGCAGTAGTTGGAAACACTCGTGACTGCTTTCTGCCCTGTTGCTCTGTAGCTCTGTCCTGTCGCTTCTTGCTACCAGCATGATGATGACGTCCGCATACGCGACCGGCTCGCATTATGTTGTGTAAGTTCATAGATCGTCCAGCCGATCATCGAATATCAGATCCCAAAAACTTGTACACATTACCGATTCCTGCGGGAACCCTTTGGTGACGGGCTTGGCGATCACTTCGTTTTTGCCTACGATTTGCAGTGTACTGTCTGTTAAGTAGCTCCGTCTTAGCCGGCATAGGTTGTTGGGGGATACTCTTCTCGTTACCTCGTGCACGACGTTTGGCCACCATACATTGTCGACGGCGCCTGATATGTCGAGCGCGATAGCGAAGACGTACATCTTGTCGCTCATCTGTCCGGCTATCTCCTTGAGTTGGACTATCGCATTCGTCTTCGATCCTCCGGGGCGGAAGCCGTATTGTCTGTCCGCGTTCAGCCCGAGATGATGAGAGAGGGTTGACATTCTGGCAGCCAGTAGTCTCTCCAGTAATTCACCCACCATGGAGAGCAGGCAGTTTGGCCTGTAAGACTTCGTGCTACTTCTGTCTCGTTTCGGTTCTTTTGGAATGGTGATGAAGTTTCCACTTGCCATTTTCTTGTGAAGATCCCCCAAGAGAGGTAGCCGCTCACTAATTTTAGTATTTCTTGGTGGAGTCCATTCATGGCGCGTTGAAAGTCTTCCACATCGGTCATTTCGGGTCCTAGATACTTCCCTCCCGTCATTCTTTTGACTGATCCGCAGAGCTCTTCCAAACGGAACTGTGCGGTGTCTGCGACGTTCGGGAGGGTTCCCATATATCACCTTATCTCGGCTGGTTCCTCCGCGTCAGAACGTCCTTGATCATCCGGTATGTGGGCTGACAGCATCGCTTCTGCGGTTGATCACCAGTCGGAGATATCTCCTTGTGGCGTTTGCAGCGTTGATACTGTATCTGCCATCCTTACTTTGCCCGTGACCGTACTGTCAACGATTCCCCAAGAACCCTTGTTACGCTCTTTAGTAACAAATTCTTGCCAGCTCTGGATCTTCGCTTTCGTTACTGCCTTCTTGTACTTCAACAGGGTGTCCCGGTACCGCAGTTTCTCTTGTTCCCTCGTTGCAGCGTCCTTGGTCCCTTGGTATCTTCTTCTTGCCCAGTAGTTGCGCCGCTTTTCTCTGGCGAGTTGCGGCGTCCACCATGGCACTCATCTATTGTGCCATTTCTTCTTTGGGATGACCGCGTTGCAGGCTCATATCAAGGATTCCTGCAATCGCTCTGCTTTCGACATCGTCTGCTCGATGGAGGGTTGTCTGTCGGAGGTCCTTTTGCTCCTCCAAGTGGACTCTTTGAAACACTTCCAGATAGCTGTTCTCGTGTTGTAACTCCTTTCCTGAGGATGTGGCGGAATACTTTGTTTATTGAAATTCATGCGCGTCTCCAGGATACTGTGGTCGCTGGAGGTTATATATATGTTCGACCGCCCATCGATAGGGTCGTCTGGAACGTGTAAGCCTGTCCTCTTCTGTTAAGGACGTGGAGGCCGTATTGTGCAATGACGGCTTCTATGTCTTCTTCTCTCTCGTCGGTATTCCGGCTACACAATAGAGGCTATGTGGTGTTTGCGTCTATGCCGACTATGACTCTCTTTCCGTTTAGGCTACGCAGTACTTTCTCTAGATGTTGGATGCCGACCACGATGTTCCCGTTCGGCGGCAAGTAATGACATACTGCATAGATCGCCGTCGCTTCCCCGCTCCTTTGCCTATCTGTGCACACACGCAGTGAGTTGTGCATAGGCGGGCGATCTCGAGCGGCGTCATGTGTCTGCCTCTCGTCGCTGTCACGGATGGGTTTTGTTTCGTGCCCCGACAGGCAATCGCGTTTTCTGTGCCGAGCCCGGGTATTTCACCTTCTATGCTTTTTAGAGTTTACGCAGCTTGGTTCGTTGTCCTTGTTTGGGTACTCGTTGGTGCTGTGTCCACTATCTGCGCAGTGAGCGCAATTTTCGTAATTTACGAGGCAATATTTTGCCACGAATCCGTAACCTTGGCACTTATAGCATCAACTGATCGCTGTGTATTCCCTAAGTTTACACGGGTTCCAGGAGATGTATATTTTTCCTTTTAGTAACGTGTCCCCTACCTGCGGCAGGGGGAAGGGTACTTCGAATTAACCAGCTGTTCTCCTGTTGATCCCGGCGCCCCGTTCGTAAGCAGAACTTGATGGCTGCAACGTCGCTCTCCCTCAGTCTTTCCTGGTTTTACGTTCTTATGCATGCCAGTATCTTCTTCTCCGGGATGTCCCTCGGGACATCGTACATGATCATCCTGGGGAGGCGAGGGTGACGTAGAGGTGTGTTGTCTTTTATTGCAGCCTCTTTTAGCTTCTCGTTCTCTGTAAATGCTTTGAGACTTTCTGACGTCGTCGTTTCTACGACTAGACCGTTGCCGCTTACCTTCCGGATTGCGGTGAGTTGTATCCCCTTTTTGCGGGGTTTACAAGGGTGAACACTGCGTCGCATGCTTGTTCGCTCTATTTTATTTCTCCGCCTTCTACTTCGGGGCGGATTATCACTACGTTTCTCTGTGGTCTAACTGCTTTGCGACCAACCCTGTTTTTTCGACCGTTCGCGGAGAGACGCGGTCGCGAGGAAAACGCGCCAGCGAGAGGCGTAAATTCTCGCTACGATTCGGCTAATCGATGCCTCGAAATAGTCGTTCCCCTTGTTTCGATTAGGATAAGAGGGGCTGGTTGAACTCAATTCAACTCTGCGTTAACAAGTTAATAGGACATATATATTCAACAATGGATTGCACGATATTACGAGCGTCACAAGACCGTATGACAAGACGTATGACCCGACATGACGATATTTCTCGACGAGTTTGTTAGACGTTACGTACGGACTGAGTTAAAGGTAGAACCGTGGTAGCGCGGGACGTGACAGTTGACTGTTCTGTGGACGAAAATGGACTACAAGGAAAGTGACGATAGTGTGTCAGAGGAGAGCTAGGAAAGGGTGTGTCCAGCGCACGGGATCATCGGATTCGTTGATGACAATTTTTGGCCAGGAAAGTGAGGGTAATAGACATTGTTTCTATTGTCCATTACGATTGTTGGTGGACTAGGAGGGGTATTAGCCGCCCTCGATAGAAGGTTGGTGGTAGGAAGCATTGCATGTGTGGAGAAACTAATTTTCAAGTGTTTTCCGGACACAAACCAGAGATCTTAGAAAATGCTTTCGTAGAGAAGATCTTTGTTTGATCTGAAAGACTTTAGTTGGAATTTTCTAAGATTTATGGTCGGTCCTTCAGATTCTTATGGGTACCCAATAAGGATGTATAGAGTGGTTTTTTCGTTCGTGTTACGGCACGAGTGGAGCGCGGGACGTGTCACTATACAAAACGCCCGCTTAAGGAATTAAATGCACAAACGACCACACGGCACTACGAAACGAAAGGAAGGATTAACAAAATGAGGGCGGCTAGTAGATCCAACCATTAAACAAAATGCATATACACACAGCTCTAAATAAACCTACCAATAACCGACTTGCAATTTGAAAACCTATGGTTCAATATAATATAAACCCAACCAGTATAAAATAAAATAAATAGAACCAACTAATCGATTGAACGAGTCACGAACCAAACAAACCAGAAAATAAGAATAACTACAGAAAGGGAAATGATTGAAACGTCAGGAATACATATATATATAAATATATATTTTAATCAACCAACGCCGCAAAAACTCGGTGAGTTACATATAAGTATAAACATATATGCCAAACATGTAATAACTTAGTAAATATTAGAGACAGTACTTCCCATACTATGCACAAATACAATATTATCAATTTATGAAATATATGTATATATGAAATCAAAAAAACTAATAGTCTAACGAACACAGAAAACATACAATATTATATTATTAAAGAATTAAAGGTTACATTGTCAGAAATATATATATATGTGTGTGCGCGTTCTACATTATTAAATCAAATCAGTAATCTAAGATACATACTTAAAACTAGACTACGTTCCGGTAACGAGTTATGAAATAAGAACTACATTACGAAACATGCATGTCTATATATAAAATATATATATGTAGGGTTGGGGTTAACACTTGAATTTGGGGCGTGTAACGAATCTGCGCCAGAGTCGCTCATCGTCGGTGTACAATCAATGATATCCGTTATTCTCGTAAATACAAGATAAACTACCGGTGTCGATACTCGATCGATAATGACAATGATCGCGGGGTCGGTATAGCGAATCCACGGCCCACGGGATAACTGACCTACTTTACTTCAAAGTCTAAGTCGAACTCGACTTACTCCTTGTGATGCAAGGATCGCTTGATTATCTCTTTACTAAGACGTGGATTATTCACTGATCGTACAAACACGATAGGTATCTATCTAGTGCAACTGTAAGAAAACGAATGCCTTTCCGCCGCGACGACGCTGCAGCGGAAAACTATGGTGGAATGTGCCTAAGGGCACGAGGTCATAGGATTCGTCAAAGAAAACCTCCGCTCGGAGGGTGAGGGAAATAGACGTTGCTGTTAATTGGTTAATCTCCATGTTGGTGGTTAGAAAAGGATGCTGGCCGCTCTCGAGAGAGAGCTCCTAGCGAGAAACGTCGTACGTGAGGGAAGCAGATCTCACGTATCTTGCCGCAATAGGTGACAGATATAGGGGCTGATATAATAAAGACTGTTTTCCAATCTAAAGGACATTAGTTAACCAGATCCTAAGATCTGTAACGGTTTCTCAGGCTATCTGAACATAAACTGCGAATGATGCGTCGGCATCTGGCGACCACTTCACCCAAAGAATGGGGTCTGTGTGTGGCCGCTGGAATGTTTCATTGGCAAGTGCCGGTACGGCCAATTCTTTAAAGGAAAGCTATGTAACTTCGTATCTCTGTTAGGTGGAACGTTCATCCCGTGACCGTGGCTACACTCGGCGACCGGTCGTCGTCTCGATCCCAAGCTCATTGTCTCAAGTTTCGAACGACTGTGTTTGGGTTATTTGTAAATGTTATTGAGGTTTTCTAAGTAATTCCAACGAGTGGCCCCGTTGTCCTTTCATCTCCGACACGGCCATCCTGACTGTCACACGTCCTCGGGTGTATCTAGAATATTGGGTTTTCCCCATGTTAGTCTCGATATCATTGATGTTATTTACAATTGAACTAAGTATTAAAATAGGTCAAGGGTCCAGTTTGACAACAAAAATTTTGGTCAGATGTTTGATAAAGAGAAAGTTAAAAGAGAGCGGATATTCGGAACGTTATGATTGATATTCGAAGTACTAGTTGCATTCTGTGAATTATCTGTCCGAGCGTGAGGGCATAATGGACCATTCTCGATCTCGTACCTCAACGGCTCTCACTTCTCTGGATCATAATACCACACTAAGCATTTGTGAAAACTCACCGTATCGCCTCACTGGGCACTCGCAAACTCATTGTATCGCCTCACTGGGCACTCGCAAACTCATTGTATCGCCTCACTGGGCACTCGCAAACTCATTGTAACGCCTCACTGGGCACTCGCAAACTCATTGTATCGCCCTACTGGGCACTCTGAAACTCATCGTATCGCCCTACTGGGCACTCGTGGGAACACTATACCATAGTGCCACGAAAACATTGAACTCATAGTATCGCCCCACTGGGCACTCACAAACTCATCGTATCACCCTACTGGGCACTCGTGCGAACACTATACGATAGTGCCACGAAAACCATTGAACTCACAGTATCAAGCGCTGTGGTCAAAATGATCCTCCTCTGAGGCCGGGGCACTCGCATCGCCATGGCCACTGCTTTCACCCTCACCGCAGACGTCCAATTCAGTAGGAACGCAACTATCAGGCATTTTCTTCAGCCTATCATAGCTGTATTTATACGACCGTTTGCCGTCTAACGTTTTTAAAATGTATCTATCTCCTTCCAAAATTTCTGATATCACAAATGGACCCCTAAATTTCGGATCTAGTTTCGTCTGATTTCTTTCCTCGTTTTTCTTTAGTACGAAATCACCGACATTAAATTTAACTACTTTTGCTTTCGTTTTGTCAAATCTTGCTTTATCGTACTTAGCGCTGTTTTCTATACTTTGTACGGCCTGTTGTCTTACGTTGGAGATGTCTACTTCCTCTTCCTCGATATTTCCGGATAGTAATAACCCATAGGGTCTTGCCGTTTTACCAATTAATAGTTCTAACGGACTCGATCTAGTTACACGATTGGTTGTACAATTTAAGGCTAATTTAATCTCTCCGATCGCGTCTTGCCAGGATCGTCCGGTCGTTTCTACTGTCGTAAACATATTTTTCAACGTCCCCATAGTACGCTCTACCTGTCCGTTAGCTCTACTAGCACCGGTGGCTATTAGGTGAAGTTTGATTTGTTTATCCTGACAAAACTCTTGAAATTCTTTACCGGTAAAACATCGCCCTTGGTCCGCTATTACCCGAGAAGGGCTACCGAATAAGAATATGGCCGATTTGAGTGCCTTAACGGTGCTAAGTGAATCTATCTTACGAGTATGATGTAAGTACACAAATTTAGTAAGGGCATCGATAAAGACAATGACATATTCCTTCGAATCATACTTGCCGCTCAATTTTCCCGTTAGGTCTATGTGAATCGTATGCCAGGGTATGCTGGTCTTAGGTATGGGATGTAATTCGGCTTGTATTTTGCCTGAATTTGCCTTAGAAATCTGACAAGCATCACAGTTCTCTACGAATTTGCGAACGTATTTCGCCATTCCTTCGAACCAGTAATACTCGTACAGTTTCTCAAGCGTTTTATCTCAACCTAAGTGCATAATCGCCTGATGTACGTGATTAATGACGGACCACCTAAAGCCTCTTGGTACAATGGGCAGGCAGAGGGTCCTGCCCCTTCTTTGTATCTTACGGTAAAGGGTACCGGATCGTAGCTCGTACGAATTCGCGATACCTTCCGGGAGTTCGTCGTTTTTCAGTTTATTAACGATTTATAAAATTTGGGGATCGCGAAGCTGTTCCGCTGTAAGCCAGTCCTTTGAAATTTCGGCGAGATTAATCCACTTTTCTTTGACCTCACTAATAGGGGTAGGGTCGATGTCGACAGGGTTACGCGAAAAGAAATCTACATGAGTCATGCGTATACCTTCTCGGTACATGATGTCAAACGTAAAAGACTGTAGATAGGCCCACCACCTATAAACTCGGTCTGTCAATTTTACTTTATTGCGGGCTGCCTTCAACGAATTGCAGTCAGTAACAACAAGAAATTCCCGTCCGTACAGATAGTGACGAAAGTATTTAATGGCGTTTACAACTGCCAGCGTCTCTAACTCATAAGAATGATATCTAGATTCCGCGGGACTCGTTCTTTTACTATAGTATTCTACTACCCGGTTTTTGCCTTCAATTTTGTTCATTAAAATTGCCCCATATCAGTCCGAACTAGCGTCTGTATGTAGTTCGATCGGGTAATTCGGGTTGAATATAACTAACACCGGCTCATTCGTCAAGACGGAAATTATTCTCTGTCTTATACTTTCGTGCCTATCTGTCCAAGTTAAGTTTTTACTCCCGGAAGTAAGCGCGTACAGCGGTTTCATTACTTGTGAAAATTTAGGTACGAATTTCTAAAGTAGAAGGCTAAACCTATGAATTGTCTAAGTTGAGTGACAGTTGTCGGTGCAGATAAAGAAGTCAATGCTTGTATTTTACCAGGGTTGGGGCGAACCTCTCCGTTGTGGATCGCGTATCCGAGATAAAGAACCGACGTCTTTAAGAAAGAGCATTTGGAAATATTGAAGGAGAACCCGGCGTTTACGAGGGTATTTAATACAATGTACAATCTATCCAGGGCTTCGTCTACCGATTCAGCAATAATTAAGACATCATCTAGGTAAACAACGACGTAAGAATATGCGAGATCGCCCAACGCGTTTAGAATGGCCCTCTGGAAAACGGACGGTGCATTCTTCAATCCGAACGGCATCGTTAGATACTCGTACTGGCTATCAGGGGTGACAAATGCTGTGTATTCCGTCGAACTGGGGTGAATGGGAATTTGATGAAACCCGCTGGCCATGTCCAGGCTAACGAAGTACTTCGCTTTTTGTAATCTCGCGACTTGGTCTGTAATAAGGGGTAGGGGATACCGGTCCGCGATCGTATTTTTATTTAGTTCCCGGAAATCCACACACAACCTATCCGAACCGTCCTTCTTTTTTACCAGTAGCATAGGGCTCGCGAACGGCGAGGTACTAGGCCTTATAATTCCCGCCTTAACTAATTCGCTTATTCGCTCGCGTACTGTACTTCGCTCCGGCTCGCTTAATCTATAGGGGCTTCTTTGTACGGTGATGTGGGGATGGATCAAACGTATTTTCAACTGACCCGTCTTTACGCGTGTACGCGGGAACCCCGTAATAAACGAGCTCTTAAATTCTTCAAGTATAGAAACCAATCGGTCTCTATCCTCGCCGAACGCCTCAGTGTCAAGTGTGTTAATATCAATTTCGGTTTCTACGGTTTTGTTACAACTGTTGACGGTCTTTGCCCTGCTAATAGTGAGACTATTTTGAGAAATATCTATGTTAAAGCCTTGGCTGAGGATCTCGCGGCCTATTATGATGTCGCACTCTAGATAGCTGTCATCGAGGATATGGAAAGTTATCTCCAACGCAAAATCGTTGATGCGCACTATGGACGAAACTTGCGATGTACAGTTAATGCGATTGTTTCCTATCCCTCTCATCACTACTACATCGGTCGTTCTTTTGCCGGAAAATTTCGAAGCTATGGATTCTCTCATTAGCGAACATTCGGCTCCAGAATCGAAACAAAATGAAAACGACTCACCCAGGTGACTTAGTTTACCCGTCGGAGATTCCACCACGCAGGAGTTGACTTGACGTTCGTTATTGGAGTCGCGGTTTGTTTTCCGCAGTAACGGGCGGTGAGGCGCGATATGGCCCTCTTCGCGGCACTTGAAGCAGGACACCCTGGATGATGTAGCTGGTCGGCTTTTCTCCGGACTTCGTGTAGTTTCTCGTCCCTCGGTCTTCATCCTCGTACGGCACTCCGCTATTTTATGCCCGGGGACGCCGCAATGATGACAGTTAATCCGGGGGTCGGACGGCTTTCGTCGTTTTGCTTCGGGGCCTGCCGATGAAGTTCCTGCGGAAGGTGTCAGCCTCTTCTTCGCGTAGTGGAAAGCGTTCATCTCCGCCGCAAATTGATCCCTAGTCCTCACATCAGTTGTAAGCGCTATCTTCTCGACACGCACGTCACGTAAACTCAGGTGATAAAGAACGGCGGCATTGACTGCTTCGGTTATTGTCAAATGTTCCCACCTTGCTCCAAGGAGAGAGCGGAGACGCATACCATAGGCTCCCGTAGATTCACCCTCCAGCTGAGGTTCGGCCAGCATCTTCATCAACGCTGAGTTTGCCGTCTCTTTTCCACCGAAACGCGCCAGAAATTGTTCTTTGAACTTTGCCCAAGTGAAGCCTGCGACGGTCGGTATCTGCGTGAGCCACTGCGCAGCAGTGCCCTTCAGCGCACGGCTTACAGTAAGAAGTAGTTCATTATTTTTAATGGGCCTTTCCTCCATGAGCTGATCGGCAGTTAAGCACCATGCGGCTGGATCGGCGCCTGCGTTATCAGGATTAAATTCTGGTAAGGATACTTCCTTCGGTTCCACGCTCTCCCATTGTCCTCTGGATTGGTTCATGATGGCCATAAGCTGGTCCAACGTTACAAACGGCGACGATCCCACTTCTGATGTCGGAGTAGAATCGTTTGGGTTTTGATTATGGGCGTGTAAAGAACCTTCGCCTGGATTGCTCATTGTAGTTTCACAATCAAGATAACACAAAAGTTTATTAACACAAATACAGAAGAAATAAATCTGAACAATAACAATGGTAACTAGACGCTGATGACAATGACCTTAGATTCGATATAGCGAATCCACGGCCCACGGGATAACTGATCTATTTTACTTCTAAGTCGAACTCGACTTACTCCTTGTGATGCAAGGATCGCCTGATTAACTCTTTACTAAGACGTAGATTATTCACTGATCGTACAAACACACTAGGTATCTAGCCAGTGTAACCGTAAGAAAAGGAATGCCTCTCCGTCGCGACGACGCTGCAGAGGAAAACTATGGTGGGATGTGCCTAAGGGCACGAGGTCATAGGATTCGTCAAAGAAAACCTCCGCTCGGAGGATGAGGGAAATAGACGTTGCTGTTAATTGGTTAACCTCCATGTTGGTGGTTAGAAAAGGATGCTAGCCGCTCTCGAGAGAGAGCTCCTAGCGGGAAACGTCGTACGTGAGGAAAGCAGATCTCACGTATCTTGCCGCAATAGGTGACAGATATACGGGCTGATATAATAAAGACTGTTTTTCAATCTAACGGACTTTAGTTAAACAGATCCTAAGATCTGTAACGGTTTCTCAGGCTATCTGAACATAAACTGCGAATGGTGCGTCGGCATCTGGCGACCACCTCACCCAAAGAATGGGGTCAGCGTGTGGCCGCTGGAATGTTTCATTGTCAAGTGCCGGTACGGCCAATTCTTATAGGAAAGCTATGAAACTTCGTATCTCTGTTAGGTGGAACGTTCATCCCGTGACCGTCGCTATACTCGGCGACCGGACGTCGCCTCGAGCCCAAGCTCATTGTCTCAAGTTTCGAACGACTGTGTTTGGGTTATTTTGTAAATGCTATTGAGGTTTTCCAAGTAATTCCAACGGCCCCGTTGTCCTTTCATCTCCGACATATATATACATATATATATATATATATATATATATGTTGATATATAGACATGCATGTTTTATAATGTAGTTCTTATTTCATAACTCTTTACCGGATTGTAGTCTAGTTTTAAGTATGTATCTTAGATTACTGATTTGATTTAATAATGTAGAATGCGCACACACACATATATATATATTTCTGACAATGTAACATTTATTTCTTTAATAATATAATATTGTATGTTTTCTGTATTCGTTAGACTATTAATTTTTTTATTTCATATATACATATGTTTCATAAATTGATAATATTGTATTTGTGCATAGTATTGGAAGTACTGTCTCTAATAGTTACTAGGTTATTACATGTGTGGCATATATGTTTATACTTATATGTAACTCTCCGAGTTTTTGCGGCGTTGATTGATTAAAATATATATTTATATATACATGTATTCCTGGCGTTTCAATTATTTCCCTCTCTGTAGTTATTCTTATTTTCTGGTTTATTTATTTGGTTCGTAACACGTTCAGTCCATTAGTTGGTTCTATTTATTTTATTTTATACTGGTTGGGTTTATATTATATTGAACCATAGGTTTTCAAATTGCAAGTCGGTTATTGGTAGGTTTATTTAGAGTTGTGTGTATATGTATTATGATTATTGGTTGGATCTATTAGTCGCCCTCATTTTGTTAATCCTTCCCGTCGTTTCGTAGTGCCGCGTGTTCGTTTGTGCATTCAAATCCTTATTCGCACGTTTTGTATAGAGTAGTTTTCTTCTTCTTGTAACGGCTCGTGCTGAGCGCTGGACGTGACAGTAAAATCCAGTAATGTGGGCGTGTAAAAGCCGACATATGTCAAACGGGAAGGAAATTACGGTCATATTTCGTCAAAATCTACGAATGGTCGCCTTTTGCGAGTCGTTGGGCTCATTTCGACGCGTAATATTGCGTGCACTATTTCCTGCGCGTAAAATACAGTACTTTGGGCGTTTAAACGTCGAAATATCTCCAACGGGAAGTTAATTACTATCATGTTTCGTCAAAATCGACGAATGATCGCGGTTTGCCGCATGTTAGGCTCGATTCGACATTTAATTCAGCGTGCACTATGTTCTGCGTATAAAATGTAGTGATTTGGGCGTTTAAACGTCGACATATCTCCGACGGGAAGACAATTACTATCATGTTTCGTCAAAGTCGACGAATGATCGCGTTTTGCGAGTCGTTGATCTTGTTTCGACGCGTGATACAGCGTGCACTATTTTCTGCGCGTAACATATAGTACTTTGAGCGTTTAAACGTCGAAATATCTCCGACGGGAAGATAAGTACGGACACTTTTTGTCAAAATCTACGAATGATCCCGTTTTGCGAGTTTCTGGGCTCGTTTCGACGTTTATGGTAGCTTGCAATATGTTATTCGTGTAATATGGAGTGATGTGGGAGTTTGAACGTCCAAATATCTCCAACGGGAAGCAGATTACGGCCATTTTTCGTCAAAATCGACGAATGATTGCGTTATGCGAGTTGTTGGCCTCGTTTCGACGCTTATGGCAGCGTGCACTCTGTTATTCGTGTAATATGGAGCGATGTGGGAGTTTGAACGTCCAAATATCTCCGATGGGAAGGAAATTACGGTCAGTCTTGTTCAAAATCGACGAAATATCGCGTTTTGCGAGTCGTTGGGCTTGTTTCGACGTGTAATACTGCGTGCACTGTTTTCTGCGCATAACTTATAGTACTTTGGGCGTTTAAACGTCGAAATATCTCCAACGGGATCGAAATTACGGCCAGTTTTCGTCAAAATGGACGAATCATCGCGTTATGCGAGGTGTTGGGCTCGTTTCGACGCGTAATACAGCGTGCACTATGTTCTGCGCTTAAACTACAGTAATTTGGGCGTTTAAACGTCGAAAAATCTCCAACGGGAAGGAAATTGCGGTAGATCTGCATTCCTCGAAGAACGACGCTTCCCGCTAGCAACTTTCTCCCAAGGGCGGCTAGCATCATTTTCTAACCGTCTACATAGAAATTAACCAAATAACAGCAACGTCTATTTCCCCCATTTTCCGAGTGGAGACTTTCCTCGACGCAGGCGATGAGCTCGTGACTTTGGACACACCCCATCAGAGATTTCCTGTGCTTCATCAACGCGACGGATAATACATTCTCTCGTGCGATCTCATTAGCGAGGAAACGACGCCTTTTACGATCAGTGGATACTTCACATTTTTCATGACTTTGGAAGAACGTATATTTGTAATCACGGTGACCGTGGATTCGTTATCGAACCTAAGACCATTGTCATTAGCGAATAATCACCGGGGTTACTTGTCGATTCTGTAATACCCACACTTGTGCTAATCAACATTACCTCGATTGTATCATAACGATGGCCGATTCCCGTGAAGATTCGTGACACGCCGCTACCCTTCATCGTAACGTAAACACGAACATGTATTTGTGAAAATACATGCATACACGCCCGATTCTGACTGACCAGCGTTCTCACCCGGAACCGGAACTCGCAGTCCACCGTGAGGAGCAGCAAATATATAAGCCTCCATTCTCAGCCAAACCGTCAGTGCTGCTCGTGCAACAGTAGAAGCAACATGGAGTTTTTTAGATCTCTATTACGCGTCGTTGGTCTGTTCGTGCCAAGCAAGGTAGATATCATTTCCGAACTACCACTGGAGGTTTCGCACTTGATACTTCGAAAATTGGATCCCTCGTCCCTGCAGAGCGCCGCGCTTGTCTCGCGCAAATGGTTGAACGTATGCAGATCCGACAAATATCTACGGCGGACAACAAGAAATCACATGCGGCGTACGAGCGAGCGGGTCAGGATAGAGTTTCTCGGAGCAGCAGCCGCTAAAGCTGCCCAACAGCAATCGAAAAGTAGAGTACGTGGTGCGAGGAACCTACGACACGAAGTAGGCATATCCTCGGCTCGTACGACCGTCGTCGTTGGAAGGTTAGGTGGTCCTCCGAAAATTCCGATGCGTAATCGACCCATCGATGTTGAACCGCTAAAATGTATTAGACTGTAAATGATAGTATGTACCTTAATTCGACAGTTTGCTTTTGCGAGAACATGAAATGGTCTTGTCCGACGAAAATAATTCAGAACTGTAGCGCAAAGCTTGAAATAAAATGGTGTCATTGAGACGGCAATTTTCTACAGAAATATCGACAATGCAACTTACATTGACGCTCAGTCGTGTACCGCGTTACATTCTATCGGTTAATGTAGAATAATATCTTTATCGTTGCGGACATTTTATTGAAAATTAAATACAACGTATCACCGACGCTATCGGAAATTTGTCGCTAATTATTTGCGAGACGTACACCTCGTTTTCTTCCAAATACAACGTGCATCATCCAGTTTACCTTATATCTAATCCGGCCCACTGTCAAATCAAGCATAATTGCAGTTTAGCAGATTCTGACTTAAATATTCAATTGTACGTACCTTCGCTATTGTTGAACATATGACGTCAGTTCGATGAGCGCAATACTCATCACCTTCTGCCCAATGCAGCCTACACCATCGGATTTACGCTGCATCAACTCTGGTCACCGGTAAATCCAACGCAATTACAGTTCTGCACATTCAGACTACAATATTCAATTGGACGTATCTCGGATGCAATTGTTGATACGTCAACAATTCGATGCGCGTTGTATTCCACGCCTGCTGCCATATGCAGCGCTCATCATTCGGTTTGCGCTATATGAATTCTGGTCCCTGTCTTTTTCTGCGTCGTATCCTATTGTAATTCTTGAGATGTTTTTGTTTAATAGCTCTATCTCTGCTGATCGCTTCTTATTTTCACTGTCGGTTATCTGTCGCGTTTCTTCTATACGTCGCTCAAGAAGTTCGATTTGTTTGATGAGGTCCACGTTTGGTTTGGTGAGGTTCTCGTTTTGTTAGGTGAATTTCTCGTTTCGTTTGGTGAATTTTTCGTCTTGTTTCTGTATCGCGTCGAGTATGGCACAAGTCGACTTATCCATAACTCCGGTTGCAGAAGCGGTTTCCATTTTGTCCTTTTGTGGCATGGACATGATTCCAATCAAGCTTATCGAATCGGAATTTTCGTCGTTTGAGTTGAAAACGCTTGGGAAACTTGGCTTTCGCGCACGGTATCGCGAAAATGAATTGAGATTTGTAGCTTACCGTTGTAGCTATGCCCGTCGAGGAGTCTCTGGGATGTATCCTCTCTGGTTGGTTCTAGATTTTGAATCTTATTCGTTGGCTTGCTCTGCGCTGACCGTAGTCCTCTCGTCTAGTTTCACCGTAGTGGAACGTTGAAAGTTGCTGCAGGGCTTCGTGGTAGCGAAGATTCGCAATGGTCCGCTAATCCTTCGATCTTCAATGATGCGCGTACTCCGAAATCGTGATTTCGTTAACACTGAAGCGAATGAATCCTGGCAGGATCGCCAAAATGTCACGTAATTTTTGAAATGAAAACGCAAGATTCAGTGTGGAATCAAATTTATTTTTTACAGTCAGGGTTTTGTTACAAATAAGATCGGAAGAAGAATTATTCGGTCCTCGCTCGTACCATCAAGGAAGAAAGCTCGGTGTGGGTGTGCCCTTTTGAACTCAGAACGCGGATTTGTCGTCCGCACTTTCCGGTAGAAAAGTGGGGGTAATGATCCGCGATGCCCATTGGCTGTTGAATGAAGTTATTACGACAAAGAAAACCAGACATGGGCATTCTTGTTCATGGGAAAAGTCTGTTATCTCGCCAGACGCCCGCTTTCTCCGTAATAGTTAAGAACGTGCGACAAATATGCGGACCATCTGTAAACCGAAAATGTTTGTATGAAGAGAAATGAAACAGAACAGATTCGGTTTACGGTGTCTCCTTAGGCCTGTTGAGGGTTAGCGTTAACAGTGAATGGCTCTTAACGTCGAGACTATGAGGAATCTGGCAAGGACCATCGCATCTGGCGTGGCACGTGCTAAACAAAAATTTGATCCGTGACATTCCCCCTTCTTAGATTAAACTTGGTCCCTCAAGTTTTCTTCAGGAGGCTTTTGCGAAATCGTACTCGATGTGGTTTGAAAATTACACCTGATTCCTGTTCTCCTTCGGGATGGCATGTATTGGTTGAGGTATAGGTGTTGGGTGTTGCGGCCAGGGCGTTTGATGCTGGTGGGGGTGTTGACTAAAATTTCATTTCGGCAAAAAAGATAGATTAATACATAAATTGTTATACACATATTCTTTTCCCTCCTTTTTTCCCTAATAGTATGGTTTTTATTTGTGCGGATATTATTCTGGCAAAGAGAAGTGTCGACATGGAAAGTAGGGCTTTAAACGATTGCCGTGTATCTTTTTGTCTTGAATCAAATAATATTGGGTGCATACTTTATCAATTGTGTATGGTCCCAAACATTCCACACCAAGTTTATGTCTTTTATGATCGTTGTGTACAAAAACGGAGTCTCCTTCTTTGAAAACCGATTGGGGCTTTAAGATTTTTCGTTTTTGATCGCGCTGATATCGCTGTTTGCTTTTGATTAGTGTTTCGCGAGCGTGTCGGAGTCTAGAATCCCACTCCTTTTTGCGGAACGTGACTTCGTCTGCGTACGTGCGTTGGGGATTTTTGGATATTGTGGAAGGGAGATTGGCTTGGTGTCCGAATGTGAGTTCGAATGGCGTGTAACCAGTGGAATCATGTATCATTGTATTATATGCGAGGCATACAAAATGAAGTTGGTCGTCCCATTCTTCATCTGAATTTCGCTGTATCGATTTTAACATGTCTGTTACTACTGCGTGCGTCCGTTCTGAAGATCCGTTACTCTGTGGGTGGAAGGATGTTGTTTTGATGTGTTTGATTTTAAACGCGTTTTCGTACTGTTGCATTAAACTAGATATAAAATTCTGTCCGCGATCGGTTAGTATCTTCTTTGGGGCGGAAAAGATGTAAATGTAATGATTCAAGATTTTATTAAATATTTTGTCAGTTCGTCATGTATGGATAGAATGTACTGATTGCCCTTTTTTGTCTTTTTCAATGGCCCTAATATATCCATAGCAATCTTATCGTTCGGTTCAAGGGGTGTGTCGGTGATACAAGGTTCTTCACGCGGTCTGATACGTGTAGTTTTAGATGTTTGGCAAGTGTCGCATGATTCTACGTGTTGATGTACGCGTTTCATCAAATCTGGTACTCTGTGTCGTTCGCGAATGCAGTCGTATGTCTTTTGTATGCCGGGGTGTCCTACTAGGTCGTGATTTTCCTTCCATAGTTCCTCTATTTCCTTGTCGCTGTATGTTTTAATTGGTTCCCATGCAAAATTTAATTTTTTCACGGTGTCGTTGAGGAATAGTAAAATTTGTTGGATCGCGTTCTTCTCCGTTTCTGTGGAACTGTCGTCGCCTATACCTATCTTCTCGTTCGTATGAATAATTTCGTTTAACTTGTTCAACCATTTGATTTCGTCGTAATTCCCTAGCTCTGTTTTGGATAATTGATAGAAAGATTTATGGTTCGGAGTCATTTTGAGAATTTTGGGTAACGCGTCGGTAGATTTTTTCCAATCGTGATATTTTTTATCGAGTTTTACGTTTAAATTTCTGTTTCGTCTCGTTAAAACATGTATCCTAGATAGTGCGTCGGCTGCAGTATTATCTTTTCCTTTAGTATACTCTACGTCGTATTCGTACTCCTCTAATTTTAGTCTCCATCTCATCAGTCGTGACGAGGGGTCTTTGCAATTTTGTAGCCATTTTAACGCTTGGTGATCGGTTCGAATAAGGAATTTCCGGCCTAACAGGTATTGTCGGAGGCGTTTCACGGCCCATACGATTGCCAAGAGTTCTTTTTCGGTTGTGGAATAATTTTGTTCCGGTGGGTTCAAAGTTCGCGAGATGTAACAACAGGGGTGTCCGTCTTGTGATAAGATCGCACCTATACCTTCGTTACTGGCGTCAGTTGTTAGTGTGAATTGTTTTGTGAAGTCGGGGAATTTTAATACAGGTGATGAACAAAGTTTGTCTTTTAGTGTTTGGAATGCTTCCTGGGTTTTATCTGTCCAATGAAATGGCGTTTCCTTCCTTGTAAGCTCGGTCAATGGTTTCGCGATTTTGGAGAAATTTTTGATGAACTTGCGGTAATAACCTGCTAGTCCTAAGAAACATTTGATGTCCGTGGGGTTACGTGGCTGTTTGAAGTTACTGACGGCTTCTAATTTTTTGGGAGTTGGTTTTACACCTTCGGCAGTTACTATGTGTCCGAGATATGCCAGTTCGGGTTTAAGGAATTCGCACTTATCAGGCTGTATCTTGAGTCCGAGTTCGCGTAAACGTTGCAATACTACCGCGAGATTATTATTGTGCTCTTCAATCGACTGTCCGAATATTATGATATCGTCCAAATATACAAAACAGTGTTTATTTACGAGTCCTCTAAGAGCGGTGTCCATCATGCGTTGGAATGTTGGGTGCGTTTTTTAAACCAAATGGCATTCTATTGTAATGGTAGTGTCCTTGTGGCGTGGAAAACGCCAACTTTTTAGAGTCTGTGTCCATTGGAATTTGCTGGAATCCAGAGGATAAGTCGGGGGCCCAGAAAAATTTTGCGTTACCTAGTTGGGATAGTATGTCGTCTATATCGGGTAATGGGTATGCGTCTTTGTCAGTTAGTTCGTTTAATTTTCTAAAGTCTATTACAATTCGCCATTTCTGTTTCCCTGAGGCGTGTGCCTTTTTTGGTACTACCCAGACTGGTGAATTGTAAGGGGAGTCAGTTGGTTCTATGATGTTCTTTCGTAACATTTCGTCTGTTTGTCGTTTGATTTCCGCTTTCTGGCATTCGGGTGGTCGGTAAGATTTTGTGTTAATGACTTTATTTACTTTCAGCGTTATTTTGTGTTTAACAAGGATAGTGCACGGTAAATTTTCGGTTTCTAGATTGAATACGTCGAGGTAAAACAGCAATATCTTTTCAATTGGTTCACGGAGAGGTTTTTCTATATGCGAGAGTCTGATTAAATCTTTAAATGTGGAGATTTGACCGTATGTATTTGAATTTTCGATGAGGTTAGTTATTCTGGCTGGGCACTTACCACCATTGATAAAGCATATCTTCGTCGGTTTTCCTTCCAGGTAGACTGTTTTTGACAATGCTTGTTTTGGGGGTACGTCGGTTTCCTGTTGCAATAAGAGTATGTTATCGTCTAGTTTGAGTTGTCGGTTTGAAAGTTCAAATTTAAATTTAGATAGGGCTGGCAAACCGAGTATGCCGTCCTTTATAATCGGAAAGTCACTGTCTACCACGAAGAATTCTACAATCTTACCAAATAATTTTATCAACGCGTGTTCGTTAGTCTTAAATCTAGAGTGTCCCATCGAGAATTTCTGTTCTTTCACTATTGTTGGTCGTAATACACGTCGTCGTTTGAGTATGTTAATTCCTGCTCCGCTATCGACGAGGAATTTAAGTAGTCGTCCGTCGGACCGTAGAACCACTGTGGGTAGTCTTCCCGTTGTGGCGTTAATTCGAAGGTCTGGTCTGTTGGTTCCTCTGTTTCTTTCTGGCGTGTCTCGAGGCTGTGAACTGCTGGTGGTCTCGGAGGTTGGCCGATTGCCCGAAAATTTCTACACTGGCTAGGGGCCTGTCCTGTTTGGTTACACTTTGAACATTTCGATTGACCTCTTTGGGCCGGTGGCATTTGTTCGGCTTGCTGGAAGTTTCTTGACATTGGATAAGGTGGTGGAGCTGGGTTTTTAATGGTTGGGTTAGGATCATTGGTCATCGGTCGTCGCTGCTCGGGGAATCGTGATCGTTCCGTTGGTCTTGATCGTCGATTTCCATCTTCCTTGAAGTATCGCTCGACGTCGGAGGCTCTCTCTTCGGCTTCGGCGATATTGTATAGTGGGTAGCCGAGTAATATTCATCCTATTTCGGGTTTTAACCTTCGGATGAAATCGATTACGGAGTCTCTTAAGATCCTATCGTTCGTCGTTCGTCTAATGATTTCGTCATGGTACTCGTTTGTTATACTGTTTTGTAATTTGTTGAGCACTCTGCGGAATCTGATAATGTAACTCTGAACGCTTTCGTCGTGTCCCTGTCTTGTTTCGCGTAGTTCGTCTTGTTGTTCCCTAATGGAGGTTTGAGTGGCTACGTTTCGTCGTAGGGCATCGTACAAGTGTTCGTATTCGTGGATTGGTACATCGCGGATAGCCATTGCGGCTTTACCCGTAATTTTCCCGAACTTGATCATTTTGAGCAATACCGTTTGTACACAACACAAGGCTCGCACTTCGCGCACTTCGCGTATGAACACTTCTACTCCGATATCGTCTTCGAGGTTTAGCTGTGGTAGACATGCCATCGCCTCTAAGGCTCGTAACCTCGGAGAGTCGAATCGCGGTAAACGGTCTTCGTAGGAAGGATAGTTTTCTGCTTATGTTTGAATTGGAGCGGACGGTGGGGGAGTACTGCCTCTCGCGGTAACAACTTCGTCCACAGTAATCAGGGAGCTCCGTTCCGTATTAACGTTGTGTCCTGTCGTAAATTTCGAGATGTTTTTGCTTAATAACTTTATTCCTGCTGTACGCTTCTTATTTTCACTGTAGGTTATCTGTCGCATTTCTTCTACACGTCGCGCAAGAAGTTCGATTTGTTTGATGAGGTCCACGTTTGGTTTGGTGAGGTTCTCGTTTTGTTAGGTGAATTTCTCGTTTCGTTTGGTGAATTTTTCGTCTTGTTTCTGTATCGCGTCGAGTATGGCACAAGTCGACTTATCCATAACTCCGGTTGCAGAAGCGGTTTCCATTTTGTCCTTTTGTGGCATGGACATGATTCCAATCAAGCTTATCGAAGAGGAATTATCGTCGTTTGGGTTCGAAACGCTTGGGAAACTTGGTTCTTTTTTCGCACGATAACGCGAAAATGAATTGAAATTTGAAGCTTACCGTAGTAGTTATGCCCTTCGAGGAGTCTCTGGGATGTTTCCTCTCTGGTTGGTTCTGGATTCCGAATCTTATTCGTAGGCTTGCTCTGCGCTGACCGTAGTCCTCTCGTCTAGTTTCACCGTAGTGGAACGATGAAAGTTGCTGCAGGGCTTCGTGATAGCGAAGATTCGCAATGGTCCGCTAATCCTTCGATCTTCAATGATGCGCGTACGCCCAAATCGTGATTTCGTTTACACTGATGCGAATGGATCCTGGCTGGATCGCCAAAATGTCACGTAATTTGTGAAGTGAAAACGCAAGATTCAGTGTGGAATCAAATTTATTTTTCACAGTCAGGGTTTTGTTACAAATAAGATCGGAAGAAGAACTATTCGGTCCTCGCTCGTACCATCAATGCAGAAAGCTCGGTGTGGGTGTGTCCTTTTGAACTCAGTACGCGGATTTGTCGTCCGCACTTTTCGGTAGTAAAGCGAGGGTAATGATCCGCGATGCCCATTGGCTTTTGAATGAAGTTATTACGACAAAGAAAACCAGATATGGGCATCCTTGTTCATGGGAAAAGTTTGTTATCTCGCCAGACACCCGCTTTCTCCGTAATAGTTAAGAACGTGCGACAAATATGCTGACCATCTGTAAACCGAAAATGTTTGTGTGAAGAGAAATGAAACTGAACAGATTCGGTTTAAGGTGTCTCCTGAGGCCTGTTGCGGGTTAGCGTTAACAATGGATTGCTCTTAACGCCCAGACTATGAGGAATCTCGCAAGGACCATCGCATCTGGCGTGGCACGTGCTAAACAAAAATTTGATATGTCACACCTGCACCGACGGTCGCAGGTAGACTCCTCAGTCTGCACGCTTGCGTTTTTAATCGCGCTTTAGTGCGCGTTGCATTATTTCTGTATCCTCTTGTTTGTTATTCCACTTTTAGTCCTGTGGTCTGTTCTGTTATATTTCTTATTCGGTTTGGTTGTTTTGTGTTTTCTATCCTTTTATGGTTGCTGCTGTGTCTCGGTTGGTTCGCCGCTTCTCTCTCCTGGTACTTGTGCTTTCCTTGTGCTTCTCCTTGGTAATCGATTTCACTGTTAGTCTGCTTGTCTTTTTGCTGGTGGTCTTCGCTGTTGTAGAGGGCCCCTCATTCCTTGTAGTGCTGCTCTGCTCATTTGCTCATTTTGCCAACAGATCACTCTTGGTGAAGTGTTGGACGTGGTGGTACACATCCTTAGTGATGACCTCCCCCTTTTCTTTCGGCCAAATTAGTTCAATGGCCTGTATGGAATTCCGCAGCCTCTGTCCTTCTTCGTCGAAGAGTTGACATACTTCAAGTGTGTGCTGCGGAGATTCCTCCATGCCGCAGACTCCCGTATCAATTTCTCTCAGCCGGAATGTCTTCGGCTTGCTGTTGAATTCGCTGTGCTCACCAATGAACTGTGTGTTCTCCGCAGGGAGGGGCTCGCCGAGTGCGATCCTATGGGAGCTAACAAACCCACGTTCCCGCAGCCAGGGAGGGCAATCGGGACGGGCGTCCTGCCTACGAGAGTTCTCTATGCGCACCGCATGGTAGGTCGCTGGGAGTATACGTGCGCTCAAGTGCGGCTATACCCTCTCTACGCGGCTTTTGTTAGTAGCGCACCCACGATCCCGATGCGAAGGACGGGACGGCCGGAATAATTCCTTGGGTATAAAAATGCCGCTGGTCTGCTGAATGCTCGGCTAGCAGGTCATCGATCCAGCAGTGACGTGGCCGTACATCCGCACGGTGGTACCACCTATGACATAACTTGGTACCACTGGCGCTTGAGTGTTAGCCTGGAGGGAGTAGCGACACCTCTGTGCGTCCAAAATTCGGGTATGGACTTGTGGTGGCAGTGCTCGAAGGCCCAGATGCTGGCAAGGCGGCCGTTCTCACCAGCCGGCCGCGGCGTACGTGATTATCGACTTGGTCTCATTTGCGAGGCTGTTGAACAGATTTCCGGCTTTCTGTGTTGTCACCTCAATGTGTTCATTAATGTTTACACGACTCTCGAAGTGCACTCTGACGTAATTTATCGCTTGTCGCCTTCGAATTCTTTTTCCATTTATTATGATAATGGGAGGCCTTTCCGAGACCAATTTTCCTTTCAGCAGGAGCATGCCTGTTTTTCCCGCCGACAATGCCACTTTTGTTCCTGGAGCAGCAGTTGGAAACACTCGTGACTGCTTCCTGCCCTGTCTTCTGTAGCTCTGTCCTGTCGTTTCTTGCTATCAGTATGATGATGACGTCTGCATTCGCGACCGGCTCGCATTCTGTTGTGTAAGTTCTTAGATCGTCCAGCAGATCATCGAATACCAGATCCCAAAAACCTGGACACATTACCGATTCCTGCGGGAACTCTTTGGTGACGGGCTTGGCGATCACTTCGTATTTGCCTACGATATGCAGTGTACTGTCTGTGAAGCAGCTCCGTCTGAGCCTGCATAGGTTGTCGGGGCATACTCTTCTCGTTACCTCGTGCACGACGTTTGGCCACCATACATTGTCGACGGCGCCTGATATGTCGAGTGCGTTAGCGAAAACGTACATCTTGTCGCTCATCTGCCCGCCTTTCTCCTTGAGTTGAACTATCTCATTCGTCTTCGATCCTCCGGGGCGGAAGCCGTATTGTCTGTCCGCGTTCAGCTCGAGATGATGGGAGACGGTTGATATTCTGGCCGCCATTAGTCCCACCAGTAATTCACCCACCATGGAGAGCAGGCAGTTTCGCCTGTAAGACTTCGTGCTACTTCTGTCTCGTTTCGGTCCTTTTGGAATGGTGATCAAGTTTCCACTTGCCATTTTCTTGTGAAGATCCCCCAATAGAGGTAGCCGCCCACTAATTTTAGTATTTCTTGGTGGAGTCCATCCATGGCGCGTTGAAAGTATTCCACATCGTTCATTGCGGGACCAAGATACTTACATCCCGTCATTCTTTTGACTGATCCGCAGAGCTCTTCCATCCGGAACTGTGCGGTGTCTGCGACGTTCGGGAGGGTTCCCATATTCCACCATATCTCGGCTGGTTCCTCCGTGTCAGAACGTCCTTGATCAGCCGTTATGTGGGCTGACAGCATCGCTTCTGCGGTTGATCACCAGTCGGAGATATGTCCTTGTGGCGTTTGCAGCGTTGATACTGTATCTGCCCTCCTTACTTTGCCCGTGACCGTACTGTCAACGATTCCCCAAGAACCCTTGTTACGCTCTTTAGTAACAAATTCTTGCCAGCTCTGGATCTTCGCTTTCGTTACTGCCTTCTTGTACTTCAACAGGGTGTCCCGGTACCGCAGTTTCTCTTGTTCCCTCGTTGCAGCGTCCTTGGTCCCTTGGTATCTTCTTCTTGCCCGGTAGGTGCGCCGCTTTTCTCTAGCGAGTTCCGGCGTCCAGCATGGCACTGATCTATTGTGCCATTTCTTCTTTGTGATGACCGCGTTGCAGGCTCATATGAAGGATTCCTGCAATCGCTCTGCTATTCTTTCAACATCGTCTGCTCGCTGGAGGGTTGTCTCTCGGAGGTCCTTTTCCTCCTGCAAGTGGACTCTTTGAAACACTTCCAGATAGCTGTTCTCGTGTTGTAACTCCTTTCCTGAGGATGTCGCGGTCTACTTTGTTTATTGAAATTCAGGCGCGTCTCCAGGATACTGTGGTCGCTGGAGGTTATATATATGTCCGATCGTCCATCGATAGGGTCGTCTGGAAGGTGTAAGCCTGCCGTGTTCTGTTAAGGACGTGGAGGCCGTATTGTGCAATGACGGCTTCTATGACTTCTTCTCTCTCGTCCGTATTCCGGCTACACAATAGTGGCTATGTGGTGTTTGCGTCTATGCCGACTATGACTCTCTTTCCGTTTAGACTACGCAGTACTTTCTCTAGATGTTGGATGCCGACCCCGATGTTCCCGTTCGGCGGCAAGTAATGACATACTGCATAGATCGCCGTCGCTTCCCCGCTACTTTGCCTATCTGTGCACACACGCAGTGAGTTGTGCATAGGCCGGCGATCTCGAGCGGCGTCATGTGTCTGCCTCTCGTCGCTGTCACTGATGGGTTTTGTTTCGTGCCCCGACAGGCAATCGCGTTTTCTGTGCCGAGCCCGGGTATTTTACCTTCTATGCTTTTTACAGTTTACGCAGCTTGGTTCGTTGTCCTTGTTTGGGTACTCGTTGGTGCTGTGTCCACTATCTGCGCAGTGAGCGCAATTTTCGTAATTTACGCGGCAATATTTTGCCACGTGTCCGTAACCAGGCACTTATAGCATCAACTGATCGCTGTGTATTCCCTAAGTTTACACGCGTTGCAGAAGATGTATATTTTTCCTTTTAGTAACTTGTCCCCTACCTGCGGCAGGGGGAAGGGTACATCGAATTACCCAGCTGGTCTCCTGTTGATCCCGGCGTCCCGTGCTTAAGCAGAACTTGATGGCTGCAACGTCGCTCTCCCTCAGTCTTTCCTGGTTTTACCTTCATATGCATGCCAGTATCTTCTTCCTCGGGACGTCGTACATGATCATGCGGAAGGGGGGGGATGACGTTGTGGTGTGCCGGCTTTTAGTCCAGCCTCTGGTAGCTTCTCGTTCTCTGTAAATGCTTTGAGACTTTCTGGTTTCGTCGTTTCTACGACTAGACCGTTGCCGCTTATCTTCCGGATTGCGCTGACTTGTATCCCCTTTTTGCGGGGTTTACAAGGGTGAACACTGCGTCGCATGCTTGTTCGCGCTATTTTATTTCTCCGTCTTCTGCTTCTGGGCGGATTATCACCACGTTTCCCTGTGGTCTAACTGCTTTTGTTGTTGCGACCGTTCGCGCAGAGACGCGGTCGCGAAGAAAACGCGTCAGCGAGAGGCGTCAATTCTCGCTACGATTCGGCTAATCTACGCCGCGAAATATCCCCTTGTTTCGATTAGAATAACAGGTGTGGTTAACTGATATTAACTCTCTGTTAATGTAACGCATGTTGTCAACAATAGATACACACTATTAGGAGCGTCACAAGTGTTTGACGATGAGTACAGTTAATGCGTTACAGGAATATGACCCGACTTGACGATATCTCTCGATGAGTTAGTACGACTTAATGAAACGGATTAATTTAAGGGTAGAATCGTGGTAGACATCTTGACTGCTCTGACGACGAAAATGGACTACGCTGAAAGTGACGATGCTGCGTCAGAGGAGAGGGAGGAAAGAGTGTGTATAGCGCACGGGATCATCGGATTTGTTGATGACAGTTTTTGGCCAGGGAAGTGAGGGTAAAGACATTGTTTGTATTGGCCATTACGATTGTTGGTGGACTAGAAGGGGTCTTAGCCGCCCTCGATGGAAAGTTGGAGGTAGGAAACATCGCACGTGTGGAAATACTAACTTTTAAGTGGTTTCCAGAAACAAACCGTAGACCTTAGAAAACGCTTTCGTAAAAAGATCTTTGTTCGATCTGAATGACTTTAGCTAAAATTTGCTAAGATTTATGGTAGGTCCTTGAGATTCTTAAGGGTACGCAATAAGGATGTGCGGACATCTGGCTGCCATCCCGTCCGCGATGTGCGGCCCGGTCCTGGTAGAGGGTCGACCGACGTAACATCCTCCCCCGTTGATAGGATCCCGATCAAACGATATGGTTAATGTCGTGAGTTGGGGTCCTCGTCAGACTTCGTTGCTGTTGATTGTGTCGGAGTCATCTGGCGTCGTTCTGCTCGGTAGTGGTACTATCCGCTTGATGCTCCGATTCAGGTAGCCGTTCGAACGGTGGCCGGGCGTATGCTGCCGTCTGCGCCGGGCTGGACCTTGATGAATCTGCCCATTGCGTTGCCATTGCATTGGGGTAACGTTGTCTCCTCTGAGGAGGATGATGTCTTTTCGTATGCCGTGACTGCCTTACTCCATCTAGTTGGGATATTCAACTCGTGTTGATACACTTGACGAATGCTGGAGACGGTTGGATAGAGTGTCCCTGAATGTTCGATCTCGCAAACTTGTATGTCTCCGATGAGGATGTGACTGGGTGTAAGGATAAAGAGATCGCTTCGGTCTGGAGATATCGGAGTTGGCGGTCTGGAGTTGAGGATTGGTTTTGATTTGGATGATGAGTGTGATTCGCGTTTTAATTGTATGAAGCTTCTTAATGACGACACGTCTGAGGTATCGTTTGATGAATTACTGCTAGCTTCCACAATCCGCTGAAGTAAGGTGAGTTGAGAGTTGTGAAGTGCCATTCGATCCATCGGTCGGCTGGAACGACTGACTTTTTGATGAGCGATGAATCTTCCCAGAGTCGCAAAGAAGGCCTCGCGTATGAGATCGCTGACCAGCTCGGTGTGGACTGGCTTAACTGCAAGACGTATAAGTTGGATACGAATACCTGGACTCTGCGACGGTTGCGCTCCTTTCGCTCTTTGACGTAAAACCATTTGCAATAAGTGATTCCGAGGTTGATGAATGGGCGAGATTCCATTCGTAGAGTACGGATTACATCTGAAGATTGCCGAGTTATAGTAATTTGACAAGTTTGCTGTCTATGTCCTGTTCGGAAACTCTTTGTAGTTTCGATCGCTATGGTCCTCGTTGTTATTTAGGAATTTGCGGTTGTATTTTTCCACCCAGGAATTGTCGTGATATGCCTTGATCCTGGAGGTATCGTGAAGCACCTCTGCCCAGGAAGTGTCGTGGAACACCTCTGCCCACGAGGTCTCGTTGTACGGAACTTCTGTGTTGCTCGATGCTGATTCGTCCAACACGATGCGGAGCTTTGTAATTGATTGGGAGTTTGGGCTCCCCCCGATGAGCCGCCCGAATCGAGCTCTCTTAATGATCCTTGGTGGAGAATGTGCGTTGGGCGTCGTAACGTTGACGTCGTGACTGTGACTTGCCTTAGTATTGGAGAATATGTTGGCGTTGTTGGAGCCAAGGGTGATATATTTGTTGTTCCAGTGAGATATTTGTGGCCCGAGACTTGTCCGATGCAGCAATCTGTGGTCTGAGTGGATAGGTGTTGAGAGTTGATGGTGTGTTTTAACAACTAATAACCTCCCTTGTAGAATTCTTTACCATGGTGACAACGGGATGATTATTCCACTTCGGGTAACTCGCAGATGTGGCCCCTTTCGGAAATGGCAAAGGTGGCATCTTCCTGTGATATTCAGGAAAATGACTCCCCGATATGATACTCCTGCTCTCAGATGACATAAGCAGCGTGGTATAAGACAGATTGAACATTGAGATGCTGATTGAGTAGGAAATATTCCTAGTTAATTCCATCGTTTATTTCGAAACCCCTGCTCTAGGTTTTGATTCTGTTGTCCTGAAAGGGATTCAGTTTTCTTCGGTCCAGAGGATCGTGAGAGGTTGTCCTCAATTCGCTTGTAGGCCAACAGTTGCGAGTGTTAGAGGTTGTCTGATTCAAGGCGATCGGTAGCTTTGAATCAGTGAGTTCAAGTAAAGATGACACGAGCTTGGTTGTCGTGATGTCGCGTGTTGACGCGCTGCGAGTATTATGCAATGAACTTCGCGTGTCACGCGACGAAATCGGCGCTAGAGTCGATGCGACATTCACCTTCGGCGGAGTATGATCATTGTTACTGTTATTATTGAGACTATTCTTACGTCTCTGGTAATTACTCAAAGTATTGCTGCTTCATTCCGATAGTCTTGGATTCGCCACTGCGTTGGAGGCATACGTTGAAGATGAATCAATGTTGTTGAGTCAGGTCAATCGTATCATCAGGTCTATATGAACATCTATTACGTCCTCAGGTTCGTTGTCGTTGATTTCCAGCAATTCGTCAATGACAATCTTGAATCGTTTCCAAATGTCGTCGACTAGTGTTTGATAAAATATTAAGATGCCCTTGTTGCGCTGACCGGACTGTTCGTATTGGTCGAGTAGTCTCCATATGGTCTCGAAATCTTCGCTTAGATCGTCGTACTCCTGATGTAAGGAGGAGATTCTTGCTTCGTTTGCCATTGTTTGCGATTATGATACTTCGTTAACGAAGATGGTACTTGTGATGTGCGATCGGTGATTCCCGATGCGGAATTGTTCCGGCTGCAGTGCTCGCTCGTCACTGTGCAGCAGGATATCGTGATGTTCTTGAGGAAGGCGTTCTTCCCGAAGATCACTCGTGTTGTAGTGAAACTGAAGTTGTTCCAACTGCAGGTTGTCGTTTGTCCCTGTGCAGCGGAATGTTGTTAACGTACGTTTCGTGTGGAAGGCGATCCTTCCCGAAAGTGACGTGCATTGCCGTGCGATCGAAGTTGTTGAATATCGTTATGTTGACGATTGTCCAGTTACGGCGGGAGGCAGCATGGTTGCGTTCTTCAACCATCGAATTATGCCTCTTCCAAGGTGACGGCCTCTTGATGTTACTGAGTTCGCTGGGGTGGTAACGCTTCCGCTGTTGGTTATGTTGGATTCACGTGGCACTGTATGGTAGTGGGTGTCACTGATGTGCACTTTTCACTTAACACAAAATCCGGCTCGAAGTACCAAAATGTTACGACCGTTCGCGGAGAGACGCGGTCGCGAGGAAAACGCGCCAGCGAGAGGCGTAAATTCTCGTTACGATTCGGCTTATCGACGCCGCGAAAGAGTCCTTGCCCTTGTTTCGATTAGGATAACAGAGGTGGCTAACTGAAATTAACGCTGTGTTAACAGGTTAATATAACGTATATTTTCAATAATAGATTACACAATATTACGAGCGTCACAAGTATTTCACGATGAGTACAGTTAATGCGTTACAGAAATTTGATCCGACTTGGCGATATCTCTCGATGCTTTAGTCAGTCTTAACGAAACGGATTAACTTAAGGGTAGAATCGTGGTAGACTTCTTGACTGTTCTGACGACGAAAATGGAGTACGCTGAAAGTGACGATGCTGTTGTCACGGATCAAATTTCTGTTTAGCACATGCTACGCCAGATGCGATGGTCCTTGCGGGATTCCTCATAGTCTGGGAGTTAAGAGCAATCCATTGTTAACGCTAAACCCCAACAGGCCTCAGGAGACACCGTAAACCGAACCTGTTCGGTCTCATGTCTCTTGACATAAACATTTTCGGTTTATAGATGGTCCTCATGCTTGTTGTACGCTCTCAACAATTACGGTGAAAGCGGGTGTCTGGCGAGATAACAGACTTTTCCCGTGAACAAGGATGCCCATGTCTGGTTTTCTTTGTCGTAATAACTTCATTTACTAACAAATGGGCATCGCGGATCATTACTCACACTTTTTTACCGAAAAGTGCGGACGACGAATCCGCGTTCTGAGTTCAAACGGGCACACACACACCGAGCTTTCTTCCTTGATGGTACGAGACAGGTCCGAACAGTTCTTCTTCCGATCTCTTTGTAACAAAAAACCTAACTGTGAAAAATAAACTTGATTTCATACTGAATCTTGCGCTTTCACTTTAAAAATTACGTGACATTTTGGCGATCCTGCCAGGATTCATTCGCTTCAGTGTTAACGAAATCACGATTTCGGAGTACGCGCATCATTGAAGATCGAAGGATTAGCGGACCATTGCGAATCTTCGCTACCACGAAGCCCTGCAGGAACTTTCAACGTTCCACTACGGTGAAACTAGACGAGAGGACTACGGTCAGCGCAGAGCAAGTCAACGAATAAGATTCAAAATCTAGAACCAACCAGAGAGGATACATCCCAGAGACTCCTCGACGGGCATGGCTACAACGGTAAGCTACAAATCTCAATTCATTTTCGCGATACCGTGCGAGAAAGCCAAGTTTCCCAAGCGTTTTCAACTCAAACGACGAAAATTCCGATTCGATAAGCTTGATTGGAAACATGTCCATGCCACAAAAGGACAAAAAGGAAACCGCTTCTGCAACCGGAGTTATGGATAAGTCGACTCGTGCCATACTCGACGCGATACATAAACAAAACGAGATACTCACCAAACAAAACGAGAACCTCACCAAACAAAACGAGATCCTCACCAAACAATACGAGGACCTCACCACACAAATCGAACTTCTTGAGCGACGTATAGAAGAAACGCGACAGATAACCGACAGTGAAAATAAGAAGCGATCAGCAGAGATAGAGCTATTAAACAAAAACATCTCAAGAATTACAATAGGATACGACGCAGAAAAAGACAGGGACCAGAATTCATATAGCGCAAACCGAATGATGAGCGCTGCATATGGCAGCAGGCGTGGAGTACAACGCGCATCGAATTGTTGACGTATCAACAATTGCATCCGAGATACGTCCAATTGAATATTGTAGTCTGAATGTGCAGAACTGTAATTGCGTTGGATTTACCGGTGACCAGAGTTGATGCAGCGTAAATCCGATGGTGTAGGCTGCATTGGGCAGAAGGTGATGAGTATTGCGCTCATCGAACTGACGACATATGTTCAACAAAAGCAAAGGTACGTACAATTGAATATTTAAGTCAGAATCTGCTAAACTGCAATTCTGCTTGATTTGACAGTGGGCCGGATTAGATATAAGGTAAACTGGATGATGCACGTTGTATTTGGAAGAAAACGAGGTGTACGTCTCGCAAATAATTAGCGACAAATTTCCGATAGCGTCGGTGATACGTTGTATTTAATTTTCAATAAAATGTCCGCAACGATAAAGATATTATTCTACATTAACCGATAGAATGTAACGCGGTACACGACTGAGCGTCAATGTAAGTTGCATTGTCGATATTTCTGTAGAAAATTGCCGTCTCAATGACACCATTTTATTTCAAGCTTTGCGCTACAGCTCTGAATTATTTTCGTCGGACAAGACCATTTCATGTTCTCGCAAAAGCAAACTATCGAATTAAGGTACATACTATCATTTACAGTCTAATACATTTTAGCGGTTCAACATCGATGGGTCGATTACGCATCGGAATTTTCGGAGGACCACCTAACCTTCCAACGACGACGGTCGTACGAGCCGAGGATATGCCTACTTCGTGTCGTAGGTGCCTCGCACTACGTACTCTACTTTTCGATTGTTGTTGGGCAGCTTTAGCGGCTGCTGCTCCGAGAAACTCTATCCTGACCCGCTCGCTCGTACGCCGCATGTGATTTCTTGCTGTCCGCCGTAGACATTTGTCGGATCTGCATACGTTCAACCATTTGCACGAGACAAGCGCGGCGCTCTGCAGGGACGAGGGATCAAATTTTCGAAGTATCAAGTGCGAAACATCCAGTGGTAGTTCGGAAATGATATCTACCTTGCTTGGCACGAACAGACCAACGACGAGTAATAGAGGTCTAAAAAACTCCATGTTGCTTCTACTGTTGCACGAGCAGCACTGACGGTTTGGCTGAGAATGGAGGCTTATATATGTGCTGCTCGTCACAGTGGACTGCGAGTTCCGGTTCCGAGTGAGAACGCTGGTCAGTCAGAATCGGGCGCGTATGCATGTATTTTCACAAATATATGTTCGTGTTTAGGTTACGATGAAGGGTAGCGGCGTGTCACGAATCTTCACTGGAATCGGCCATCGTTGTTATAAAATCGAGGTAATGTTGATTAGCACAAGTGTGGGTATTACAGAATCGACAGGTAACCGCGGTGATTATTCGCTAATTACAATGGTCTTAGGTTCGATAACGAATCCACGGTCACCGTGATTACAGATATACGTTCTTCCAAAGTCTAATTCGAACTCGTCATGAAAAATGTGAAGTATCCACTGATCGTAAAAGGCGTCATTTCCTCGCTAATGAGATCGCACGAGAGAATGTATTATCCGTCGCGTTGATGAAGCACAGGAAACCTCTGATGGGGTGTTTCCAAAGTCACGAGATCATCGCCTGCGTCGAGGAAAGTCTCCACTCGGAAAATGGGGGAAATAGACGTTGCTGTTATTTGGTTAATTTCTATGTAGACGGTTAGAATATGATGCTAGCCGCCCTTGGGAGAAAGTTGCTAGCGGGAAGCGCCGTTCTTCGAGGAATGCAGATCTACCGCAATTTCCTTCCCGTTGGAGATTTGTCGACGTTTAAACGCCCAAATTACTGTAGTTTAAGCGCAGAACATAGTGCACGCTGTATTACGCGTCGAAACAAGCCCAACTGCTCGCAAAACGGGATCAGTCATTTATTTTTGACGAAAAATGACCGTCACTTGCTTCCTGTTGGAGATATTTCGAACTTTAAACGCCGAAATCACTACATTTTACATGCAGAACATAGTGCACGCTGAGGTAAACGTCGAAACGAGCCCAACAACTCGCATAACGCGACATTTCGTGGACTTTGACGACAAATGTCAGCAAATTTTCTTCCCGTTGGAGATATTTCGACGTTTAAACGTCCAAATCATTCCATTGAACACGAATAACATAGCGCACGCTACCATAAGCGTCGAAACGAGCCCAACAACTCGCATAACGCGATCATTCGTCCATTTTGACGAAAACTGGTCGTAATTTCGATCCCGTTGGAGATATTTCGACGTTTAAACGCCCAACGTAATATATGTTACGCGCAGGAAACAGTGCACGCAGTATTACACGTCGAAACAAGCCCAACGACTCGCAAAACGCGATCATTCGTCGATTTTGACGCAAAATGTCCGTAAATTGCTTCCCGTTGGGGAGATATTTCGAAGTTTAAACGCCCAAATCACTACATTTTATACACAGAACATAATGCACGCTGAATCAAATGTCGAATCAAGCCTAACATGCGGCAAAACGCGATATTTCGTCGATTTTGACAAAAAGTGTCCATTTATCTTCCCGTCGGAGATATTTCGACGTTTCAACGCCCAAATCACTACATTTTACACGCAGATCATAGTGCACGCTACCATAAGCGTAGAAACGAGCCCATCAACTTGCATAACGCGATATTCCGTCGATTTTGAACAAGAATGACCGTAATTTCCTTCCCATCGGAGATATTTGGACGTTCAAACTCCCACATCGCTCCATATTACACGAATAACATAGTGCAAGCTACCATAAGCGTCAAAACGAGCCCAACAACTCGCAAAACGGGATCAATCGTAGGTTTAGACAATAAGTGTCCGTAATTATCTTCCTGTCGGAGATATTTCGACGTTTAACCGCTCAAAGTACTATATGTCACGCGCAGAAAATAGTGCACGCTGTATTACGCGTCGAAACAAGACCAACGACTCGCAAAACGCGATCATTCGTCGACTTTGACGAAACATGATAGTAATAATCTTCCCGTCGGAGATATTTCGACGTTTAAACGCCCAAATCACTACATTTTCCACGCAGAACATAGTGCACGCTGTATTACGCGTTGAAACAAGCTCAACGACACGCAAAACGCAATCGTTCGTCGATTTTGACGGAACATGATAGTAATTATCTTCCCGTCGGAGATATTTCGACGTTTAAACGCCCAAATCACTCTGTTTCACAAGCATAACATAGTGCATGCCGTCGTAGGCATCGGATCAAGCCCAACAGCTTGCAAAGCGCGATATTTCGTCGCTGTTGACGCAAACTGTCCGTAATCTGCTTCCCGTTGGAGATATTTCGGCTTTTAAACACCCAAACTACTGGATTTTACCGTCACGCCCAGCGCTCAGCACGAGCCGTTACAAGAAGAAGAAAACTACTCTATACAAAACGTGCGAATAAGGATTTGAATGCACAAACGAACACGCGGTACTACGAAACGAAGGGAAGGATTAACAAAATGAGGGCGACTAATAGATCCAACCAATAATCATAATACATATGCACACAACTCTAAATAAACCTACCAATAACCGACTTGCAATTTGAAAACCTATGGTTCAATATAATATAAACCCAACCAGTATAAAATCAAATAAATAGAATCAACTAATGGACTGCACGTGTCACGAACCAAACAAATAAACCAGAAAATAAGAATAACTACAGAAAGGGAAATGATTGAAACGCCAGGAATACATGCATATATAAATATATATTTTAATCAATCAACGCCGCAAAAACTCGGAGAGTTACATATAAGTATAAACATATATGCCAAACATGTAATAACCTAGTAACTATTAGATACAGTACTTCCAATACTATGCACAAATACAATATTATCAATTTATGAAATATATGTGTATATGAAATAAAAAAATTAATAGTCTAACGAATACAGAAAACATAAAATATTATATTATTAAAGCAATAAAGGTTACATTGTCAGAAATATATATATATATATGTGTGTGCGCATTCTACATTATTAAATCAAATCAGTAATCTAAGATACATACTTAAAACTAGACTACGTTCCGGTAAAGAGTTATGAAATAAGAACTACATTATGAAACATGCATGTCTATATATCAACATATATATATATATATGTATATATATGTCGGAGCTGAAAGGACAACGGGGCCATCCGTTGGAATTACTTGGAAAACCTCAATAGCATTTACAAAATAACCCAAACACAGTCGTTGGAAACTTGAGACAATGAGCTTGGGCTCGAGGCGACGGCCGGTCGCCGAGTGTAGCCACGGTCACGGGATGAACGTTCCACCTAACAGAGATACGAAGTAACATAGCTTTCCTTTAAAGAATTGGCCGTACCGGCGCTTGACAATGAAACATTCCAGCGGCCACACTCTGACCCCATTCTTTGGGTGAGGTGGTCGCCAGATGCCGACGCATCATTCGCAGTTTATGTTCAGATAGCCTGAGAAACCGTTACAGATCTTAGGATCTGTTTAACTAAAGTCCTTTAGATTGGAAAACAGTCTTTATTATATCAGCCCGTATATCTGTCACCTATTGCGGCAAGATACGTGAGATCTGCTTTCCTCACGTACGACGTTTCCCGCTAGGAGCTCTCTCTCGAGAGCGGCTAGCATCCTTCTCTAACCACCAACATGGAGGTTAACCAATTAACAGCAACGTCTATTTCCCTCACCCTCCGAGCGGAGGTTTTCTTTGACGAATTCTATGACCTCGTGCCCTTAGGCACATCCCACCATAGTTGTCCTCTGCAGCGTCGTCGCGACGGAGAGGCATTCCTTTTCTTACGGTTACACTGGCTAGATACCTAGTGTGTTTGTACGATCAGTGAATAATCCACGTCTTAGTAAAGAGATAATCAAGCGATCCTTGCATCACAAGGAGTAAGTCGAGTTCGACTTAGACTTTGAAGTAAAGTAGGTCAGTTATCCCGTGGGCCGTGGATTCGCTATACCGACCCCGCGATCATTGTCATTATCGTTCGAGTATCGACACCGGTAGTTTATCTTGTATTTGCGAGAATAAAGGATATCATTGATTGTACACCGACGATGAGCGACTCTGGCGCAGATTCGTTACACGCCCCAAATTCAAGTGTTAACCCCAACCCTACATATATATATTTTATATATAGACATGCATGTTTCGTAATGTAGTTCTTATTTCATAACTCGTTACCGGAACGTAGTCTAGTTTTAAGTATGTATCTTAGATTACTGATTTGATTTAATAATGTAGAATGCGCACACACATATATATATATTTCTGACAATGTAACCTTTATTTCTTTAATAATATAATATTGTATGTTTTCTGTATTCGTTAGACTATTAGTTTTTTTGATTTCATATATACATATATTTCATAAATTGATAATATTGTATTTGTGCATAGTATTGGAAGTACTGTCTCTAATATTTACTAAGTTATTACATGTTTGGCATATATGTTTATACTTATATGTAACTCTCCGAGTTTTTGCGGCGTTGATTGTTTAAAATATATATTTATATATACATGTCTTCCTGACGTTTCAATCATTTCCCTTTCTGTAGTTATTCTTATATTCTGGTTTGTTTGGTTCGTGACTCGTTCAATCGATTAGTTGGTTCTATTTATTTTATTTTATACTGGATGGGTTTATATTATATTGAACCATAGGTTTTCAAATTGCAAGTCGGTTATTGGTAGGTTTATTTAGAGCTGTGTGTATATGCATTTTGTTTAATGGTTGGATCTACTAGTCGCTCTCATTTTGTTAATCCTTCCTTTTGTTTCGTAGTGCCGTGTGGTCGTTTGTGCATTTAATTCCTTAAGCGGGTGTTTTGTATAGTGACACGTCCCGCGCTCCACTCGTGCCGTAACACGAACGAGAAAACCACTCTATACATCCTTATTGGGTACCCTTAAGAATCTGAAGGACCGACCATAAATCTTAGAAAATTCCAACTATAGTCTTTCAGATCAAACAAAGATCTTCTCTACGAAAGCATTTTCTAAGATCTCTGGTTTGTGTCCGGAAAACACTTGAAAATTAGTTTCTCCACACATGCAATGCTTCCTACCACCAACCTTCTATCGAGGGCGGCTAAGACCCCTCCTAGTCCACCAACAATCGTAATGGACAATAGAAACAATGTCTATTACCCTCACTTTCCTGGCCAAAAATTGTCATCAACGAATCCGATGATCCCGTGCGCTAGACACACCCTTTCCTAGCTTTCCTCTGACACACCATCGTCACTTTCCATGTAGTCCATTTTCGTCCTCAGAACAGTCAAGTGTCACGTCCCGCGCTACCACGGTTCTACCTTTAACTCAGTCCGTACGTAACGTCTAACTAACTCATCGAGAAATATCGTCATGTCGTCAAATACTTGTGACGCTCGTAATATCGTGCAATCCATTGTTGAATATATATGTCCTATTAACTTGTTAACTCAGCGTTGAATTGAGTTCAACCAGCCCCTGTTATCCTAATCGAAACAAGGGGAACGACTATTTCGAGGCATCGATTAGCCGAATCGTAGCGAGAATTTACGCCTCTCCCTAGCGCGTTTTCCTCGCGACCGCGTCTCTCCGCGAACGGTCGAAAAAACAGGGTTGGTCACAAAGCAGTTAGACCACAGAGAAACGTGGTGATAATCCGCCCAGAAGTAGAAGGCGGAGAAATAAAATAGAGCGAACAACCATGCGACGCAGTGTTCACCCTTGTAAACCCCGCAAAAAGGGGATACAACTCACCGCAATCCGGAAGGTAAGCGGCAACGGTCTAGTCGTAGAAGCGACGAAGTCAGAAAGTCTCAAAGCATTTACAGAGAACGAGAAACTAAAAGAGGCTGCAATAAAACACAACACACCTCTACGTTACCCTCGCCTCCCCAGGATGATCATGTACGATGTCCCGAGGGACATCCCGGAGAAGAAGATACTGGCATGCATAAGAACGTAAAACCAGGAAAGACTGAGGGAGAGCGACGTTGCAGCCATCAAGTTCTGCTTAAGAACGGGGCGCCGGGATCAACAGGAGAACAGCTGGTTAATTCGAAGTACCCTTCCCCCTGCCGCAGGTAGGGGACACGTTACTAAAAGGAAAAATATACATCTCCTGGAACCCGTGTAAACTTAGGGAATACACAGCGATCAGTTGATGCTATAGGTGCCAAGGTTACGGATTCGTGGCAAAATATTGCCTCGTAAATTACGAAAATTGCGCTCACTGCGCAGATAGTGGACACAGCACCAACGAGTAGCCAAACAAGGAAAACGAAGCAAGCTGCGTAAACTGTAAAAAGCATAGAAGGTGAAATACCCGGGCTCGGCACAGAAAACGCGATTGCCTGTCGGGGCACGAAACAAAACCCATCAGTGGCAGCGACGGGAGGCAGACACATGACGCCGCTCGAGATCGCCGGCCTGTGCGCAACTCACTGGGTATGTGCACAGATAGGCAAAGGAGCGCGGGAGCGACGGCGATCTATGCAGTATGTCATTACTTGCCGCCGAACGGGAACATCGGGGTCGGCATCCAACATCTAGAGAAAGTACTGCGTGGCATAAACGGAAAGAGAGTCATAGTCGTCATAGACGCGAACACCACATAGCCGCTATTGTGTAGTAGGAATACCGACGAGAGAGAAGAAGACATAGAAGCCGTCATTGCACAATACGGCCTCCACGTCCTTAATAGAAGAGGACAGGCTTACACGTTCCAGACGACCCTATCGATGAGCGGTCGAACATATATATAACCTCCAGCGACCACAATATCCTGGAGACGCGCCTGAATGTCAATAAACAAAGTAGTCCGCCACATCCTCAGGAAAGGAGTTACAACATGAGAACAGCTATCTGGAAGTGTTTCAAAGAGTCCACTTGGAGGAGGAAAAGGTCCTCCGAGAGACAACCCTCCAGCGAGCAGACGATGTTGAAAGCAGAGCGATTGCAGGACTCCTTGATATGAGCCTGCAACGCGGTCATCCCAAAGAAGAAATGGCACAATAGATGAGTGCCATGGTGGACGCCGGAACTCGCCAGAGACAAGCGGCGCACCTACCGGGCAAGAAGAAGATACCAAGGGACCAAGGACGCTGCAACGAGGGAACAAGAGAAACTGCGGTACCGGGACACCCTGTTGAAGTACAAGAAGGCAGTAACGAAAGCGAAGATCCAGAGCTGGCAAGAATTTGTTACTAAAGAGCGTAACAAGGGTTCTTGGGGAATCGTAGACAGTACGGTCACGGGCAAAGTAAGGAGGGCAGATACAGTATCAACGCTGCAAACGCCACTAGGAGATATCTCCGACTGGTGATCAACCGCAGAAGCGATGCTGTCTGCCCACATACCGGATGATCAAGGACGTTCTGACACGGAGGAACCAGCAGAGATAAGGTGGAATATGGGAACCCTCCCGAACGTCACAGACACCGCACAGTTCCGGATGGAAGAGCTCTGCGGATCAGTCAAAAGAATGTCGGGAGGGAAGTATCTTGGACCCGAAATGAACGATATGGAAGACTTTCAACGCGCCATGGATGGACTCCACCAAGAAATACTAAAATTAGTGAGCGGCTACCTCTCTTGGGCGATCTTCTCAAGAAAATGGCAAGTGGAAACTTCATCATCATTCCAAAAGAAACGAAACAGAAGTAGCACGAAGTCTTACAGGCCAAACTGCCTGCTCTCCATGATGGGTGAATTACTGGAGAGACTACTGGCTGCCAGAATGTCAACCCTCTCTCATCATCTCGAGCTGAACGCGGACAGACAATACGGCTTCCGCCCTGGAGGATCGAAGACGAACGCGATAGTCCAACTCAAGGAGATAGCCTGGCAGATGAGCGACAAGATGTACGTTTTCGCTATCGCGCTCGACATATCAGGCGCCGTCGACAATGTGTGGTGGCCAAACGATGTGCACGAGGTAACGAGAAGAGTATCCCCCAACAACGTATGCAGGCTAAGACGGAGCTACTTCGCAGACAGTACACTGCAAATCGTAGGCAAAAACGAAGTGATCGCCAAGCCCGTCACCAAAGGGTTCTCGCAGAAATCGGTAATGTGTCCAAGTTTTTGGGATCTGATATTCGATGATCTGCTGGACGATCTAAGTACTTACACAACATAATGCGAGCCGGTCGCGTATGCGGACGTCATCATCATGCTGGTAGCAAGAAGCGACAGGACAGAGCTACAGAAGACAGGGCAGGAAGCAGTCACGAGTGTTTCCAACTGCTGCTCCAGGAACAAAAGTGGCATTGCCGGCGGGAAAAACAGGAATGTTCCTGCTGAACTGAAAATTGGTCTCGGAAAGGCCTCCAATTATCGAAGTAAATGGAATAAGAATTCGTAGGCGACAAGCGATAAATTACGTCGGACTGCACGTCGAGAGTGGCCTAAACATTAATAAACACATTGAGGTGGCAACACAGAAAGCCAGTAATATGTTCAACAGCTTCGCAAAAGAGACCAAGGTGATAATCACGTACGCCGCGGCCGGCTGGTGAGAACGGCCGCCGTGCCAGCATCTGGGCCTTCGAGCACTGCCACCACGATACCATACCCGAATGCTGGACGAGCAGAGGTATCGCCACTCCCCCCAGGCTAACACTCAAGCGCCCGTGGTACCAACTTATGTCATAGGTGGGACCACCGTGCGGATGTACGGCCACGTCACTGCTGGCCTGATGACCTGCTAGCCGAGCATTCAGCAGACCAGCGGCATTTTTGTACCCAGGGATTTATTCCGGCGGTCCCGTCCTTCGCATCGGGATCGTGGGTGCGCTACTGACAAAAGCCGCGTAGAGAGAGTATAGGCGCTTAAGCGCACGATAACTCCGGCGACCAACCCAACGGTGCGCATAGAGGACCCTCGTAGGCGGGACGCCCGTCCCGATTGCCCTCCCTGGCTGCAGGAACGTGGGTTTGTTAGCTCCCATAGGCTCGCACTCGGCGAGCCCCTCCCTGCGGAGAACACACTGTACATCGGTGAGCACGGCGACTTTAACAGCAAGCTGAAGACATTCCGGCTGAGCGAAGTTGACACGGGAGTCTGCAGCATGGAGGAAATTCCGCAGCGCACACTTGAAGTATGTCAACTCTTCGACGAAGAAGGACAGAGGCTGCGGAGTTCCACACAGGCCATTGAACTAATTTGGCCGAAAGATAAGGGAGAGTTCATCACTAAGGATGGGTACCACCACGTCCAGCATTTCACCAAGAGTGATCTGTTGACAAAAGAACAAATGAGTAGAGCAGCACTACAAGGAATGAGGAGTCCACTCCAACAGCGAAGACCACCAGCAAAAAGACAAGCAGACGAACAGTGAAATCAACCACCAAGGAGAAACACAAGGAAAGCAGAAGTACCGGCATAGAGAAGTGTCGAACCAACCGAGACACAGCAGCAACCATAAAAGAATAGAAACCACGAAACAACCAAACCGAATAAGAAATATAACAGAACAGACCACAGGACTAAAAGAGGAATAACAAACAAGAAGATGCAGAAATAATGCAACGCGCACTAAAGCGCGAGTAAAAATGTCTCTCATGTCTCTTCTCATAAACATTTTCGGTTTATAGATGGTCCTCATGCTTGTTGTACGCTCTTAACTATTACGGTGAAAGCGGGTGTCTGGCGAGATAACAGACTTTTCCCATGAACAAGGATGCCCATGTCTGGTTTTCTTTGTCGTAATAACTTCATTCAACAGCCAATGGGCATCGCGGATCATTACCCCCACTTTTCTACCGGAAAGTGCGGACGACAAATCCGCGTTCTGAGTTCAAAAGGGCACACCCACACCGAGCTTTCTTCCTTGATGGTACGAGCGAGGACCGAATAGTTCTTCTTCCGATCTTATTTGTAACAAAACCCTGACTGTGAAAAATAAATTTGATTCCACAGTGAATCTTGCGTTTTCATTTCAAAAATTACGTGACACAGGCGGCACCCACACGATAGGATCTGTGACGGTGCAGGTTATAATCGGCTGGAAAGCTAATCTGCCGGGACCGAGCCACGCACTGATATCTCCGCCTCCTTGTGGCCCACGCTGGAAACCGACCACCGGAAACCCACCACTGTGGCACCGGCTAAGCAAGCTCTCGCACAAAAGGGTATTTTCAACTTATCCAGTGACCCTCAAGGTGAGGGCAGGGTTTTTCCACGTTGCGCGCCGACAATCAATGCGCGCCGGTCCCAAGGTAGTGGACCCTGGAAAGTAGACAAAACTCGAATAACATCTTGAAGCGACGCCACCATGTGTTCCTACTCGAGGAACGGTACGGACGACCAATGATCGGACCCTATAAGCTAACACTACTTGATACAGTGTATTTAGGTTGCGATTGTCAGACATTGTTACAGTGCAGAGAACGCAACGTAAGCTTAGTTGGTGGCGAGTCAAAACATTTATAACGACTTCACAGATACTGATTAATCTAAAGATAAGAAACCAGTCACGAGATGTTGACTATTCTAAAGATTAGGAAGGTAGGTTGACTAGGAAGGATCTTAGCCGTCCCTGAAAGTCAGTTGCTAAACAGATGATAACGAACGTGCGGAAAACCAACTTTTCCGTATCCGCACGCAGTAGACTATATATGTAAGGAACACTTGAATGAAATGGTGCGTGTTTGGCCTGAAGGACTTTAACTATGAAAATTCATAGATTTGTGGTGGCTCCTTAGGGCTATTGAGGGTATATAGTAAGGATGTGTAAACACCAGGTCGTCATCTTGCCCGCAGTGTGTGGTCTGGTTTAGGCGGAGAGACAGCCGGCTTAACAAAGTAATGGTAAAAGAACAAGTTTGATAAATAACAGAATCCAATTTGAGAATAGATCAGATGGCGGCCGGTGATGCCGATGCGGTTCCACTCAAAGTCCGAAGGTCGCCAAAGATAAACAGCATCGAAAACTTGTATTCATTACATCTACCTAACAAGCAAGTGTCTTGTATAATAAATTAAAAAATATGAAATTGGGAGCTAATGGTGACTGAAATCCTGTAACTTAATTCCCATTTGCAACAATTTTTTTAACGAAATTTGGCTATTATGTATCGTCCGGGATACTACTATGATATTTATATTCTGAGGTGATGGATCTTCTCTGAGAGAGCAAGAAACATTTGAGTTTATTTAACAAAGAAATCTATTGTAACATATTCATGGTGTACACTGCGCACAGGACTCGCGATCATTGAATCAGAGGTTCGCGGTATTACTACTAGCGGATCGCGATTCGCGATTACAAGTTCGAGTTCTGGTCAATGCGTTTTGATTCGCGCTATGTGTTCGGATGATGATTGCCTAAGATACCGAGAACTCCGTACAATTACTATGTACTGCCAATGATTGCTTCGGACCGACATGTAACGAGGAACGTGACTACATTTTATTTGTTAATCTAATAACATGAAGTTCTGAAGTTCTTCAGTTGTTCTAAGAACAATCAATGGATAAGTGAAGAGAATATTGAAATCTTTGAAAATAAGTATCTAGTAATATGACTTCCGATCCGACATTTTATTGCAATGCTTGTCAAATTTCAAAGTAATTTCCTATCCATATTAAACATACTTCATATATGTGTATGTCTATTATTTTGATTAGTTCTGCTACTTGCAATAATTCGCCATTGTGGATCATCTAATATCTATATCTATATCTTGACGTTCAGAATAATGGAGCGAGTATTGGAAACAGTACTATTAAATCCACAGGTTAACATGTAATTCAAATTTTCTTTAAACTCTAAGACATACAAAGTACATAATGTTTTATGTAAATTGCCATACATTTGAAAATAAGAAATATCGAATCAAAAATTCTTCAAATATATTTCGAACGCTCATTAATTCAACAAAATTATATTACTACAATATTGCATTACTACAAAATTATATTACTACAATATTATATTACTACAAAATTATTTACTACAAAAAATTGTAATGGTCCCGAATGCATTGGTCCCGATACAGTTGACAAACCAAACCAATGAAATGTGCAGAGACTAGAGAACATGGGGTCCCCAATCGTGTGGTACGCTTCAGCATCGTTGAGAACACCAACTCCCTCCTTCAGACTGTCCCAATGTCATCTCAAACGGCAAGACTGCAAATATAAAATATCCAAATATACATCAGGATAATAATGCGATTTCTATTCCTGCAGCACCTGATGAAATACACGGTGCTCCATAATCGCGCGAAATTCCATATAGTCGTTGTTGAAATGTCTATGCAGTTGGTCGATAAAACGTTGCGAGAAATTATCCTCTTGTCAAAGTAGTCACATAAGCTTCTATATCTTCATAACGTGATTGCTTGGATTTTTCCCATTACTTCAGCGTTGTAATGGTACTTTTACTTCTGACAGCTTAGACATCAAATCGTCTAAACTGCTCAATTCAGGACACATTTCAGGCTCTTTACAGTGTTTGTACTGCTGAGACGTGTCTTCATCGTCGCGGCGTTCATAATTTATATAATTTGCCTTCTTCAATAATTGTTTTTTAAGTTTCCGCAATTTTAAAGCTCTAGACGATTGCTTGATGCGTAATTCATCTTCAGCTTTGAAGAGAGTAGACGTCAGCATTGCTTGAATCCGTAAATCCCGTCTGCGATTTCGGCGCCACCTTAATTTTTTACGGCGGACTCTGCGGATCCAAGTTACTAATCTTTCAGTATCACTTGGCTTGGCGTCCCTATCACGAACTCTCTTCTTAGACTTCGCCATGAAGACGGCTTCGTAGTTTTCTTAATTAGCAGAAATACGTATGTCCTCTTTTTCGAGGTTAACACAGTATCGATGATAACTTTCTTGAGAAATGGGTTAACATGAAATATCGACTGATACGATGTTCACGTTTTCTTATAGATATGAAAAACCCACTTTATACACTGTGACGAAATAATATCCAAGAAACGTGTTAAAACATGCTGTAAAGATATATGAGGGATTCGGAAATACAAATAATTCACTTTATTCAGCACACAACAGTAATACATATATCTCATTCAGTGAAGACCTCGCAAAGGCACTCGCACGCACGCTTGTTCTCAACCGACTCTACCAGATACTTCTAGACGACTGTTTATCGTCCTTTGTCCTAACTAAGGCCTGGACGCCCTCTGACGCTTACACACACATTCACATGTACAGCGTAAATGTATCATCTTCCTACCACATGCATAGAAAATACATGAATCAGACTGAGAAACCACTCAGCACTGTCGTCACTAACCTCGACACAACCGTCACCAACTAGTCGCAGAGAGAGATTGACCGTAGCGGCCCAGAGGGAGCGCCAACGTACCCCAAGCGGCTACTGCCCCGCCATCTATATTAACCAGAAAGCACAGGATAATACTTGGATTCGCTATTCCCCAAATGTAGAATTTATTTACGTTAAAGGTATATATAATGTACAAAAATGTATAATAATTTATAATACAGTTTACAATAACATGTAAACTATATTAACTATCTGACGAACGGAATTTGAGAAAGGGAAAGATGGCGACCAGCATGGCCGATGCGGTACTAACTCTATATCCGGTTGACGTCAACTCACAAAAGCGTACCTACACAATGACGCATATGCTTCGAATCCTTTGTGGAAATTTTAACGCTTCAATGGAAAACTTGTCGTTCTTATATTATCTAACTAACAGACATGTACCTTTTATAATAGAATAGATCACGTAAATTTCGTAGCTGAGGATTATTGGAAGTTTCACATTTAATTCATAATTGCAATAATCTTTTCTAACGAAATAAGCCATTTATTTATCATCCGGGTTATTATTATGACATTTATGTTATAATAGCATTGTGAAAATGAGGCAATCTGAATGCAGAAACACTATTTCAAATCATTACTCCCATATTCCTTATGTCGTTTATAAATATTTCGTGTGTGACGTTTGTTCCTTCTACCCCTACTCCGGGGAAACCATAACTTCCATTTAAACAAAATCAACAATTTTTTAAATCGGTAGGCACCCTCCTTCAGACACCGAGAAACAGGTGTCGTAGCCTGGGGGCAACGATCCGCATCGTCTCCGCTCATACCCGTCCCGTGACACCTTCCTAGCCCGGCGCTACGTCGCGAGAGGCTATCCTTCTCGTCCTGCATCTCCCCGCATGCTGATAGTCTGACGTAGCGTCATACTTGATTTCGTGGAGGCGTGAACGATATTGGAATATGTCATAACGTTACCAAACCCACTAGCAATACATATCACATACTGTGTGAGACTATATAACGTTATACGTTATAACGTCATACTTCATAACGTTATACGCTATAGTATTATCCTACATAACATTATACGTTATATCGTTGTACAATATAACGTTATACGTTATACTATAATACTACATAACGTTATATGTTATACAATAATCCTACATAACGTTATACGTTATACTATAATCCTACATAACGTTATACGTTATAACGATGTACTATATAACGTTAAACGTTACAACGTAATACTATATAACGTTATGCGCTATACTATAATCCTACATAACGTTATAACGTAATATTATATGACGTCATATGTTATAACGTAATATTATATATCGTTATACGTTATACTGCTACATTAACAGACGTTGTACGTTATAACGTCATACTTCATAATGTTATACGTATTAATGTGGTGCTATATAACGTTTTACGTTATACTATAATACTTGGTAACATTGTACGTCATAACGTGATACTATGTAGCGTTATAGTTATACTATAATCCTACATAACGTTATACGTCACAACGTAATACTATATGACGTTTGACGATATAAGGTAATCCTATATAATGTTATACGTTATACTATAACCCTACATAACGTTATACATTATAACGTATTACTATATAACGTTAAACGTAATAACCTATTACTACATAACGTTAAACGTTATAAAGTAATACTATATGACGTTATACGTTATAACGTAATACCATATAACCTTATACGTTATAACGTAATACTATATAACATTATACGTTATACGATGATACTTCATAACGTTATACGTCATAACGTTATACTATATGACGTTATTCGTTATACAATAATGCTTCATAACGGTATGCTTTATAACGTGATTATATATAACGATATACGTTATACTATAATCCCACATAATGTTATACGTTGTATCGTTGTATTATATAACGTTAAACGTAACACGTAATACCATATCACGCAATACGTTATAACGCAATACTACATAATGTTGTCCGTTGTAACGTTATACTTCATAATCTCATACGTTATACTATAATACCTCACAACGTTATACGTTATTTTATAATTCTTCATAACGTTATTAGTTATAATGTAGTACTATATGACGGCATACGTCAGAACGTAAGACTGCATAACGTTATACCTTATACTGGTATACTATCGGACGTTATACGTTATAACGTCGTACTTCATATCGTTATACGTTAAAGTGTGAAACTACATAACGTTATTCTTTATACTATAGTCCTACATAACGTTATACGTTAGAACGTTATACTATATAACGTTATACGTTATACCGTTATTCTATATAACGTTATACGTTAGAACGTAATACTATATTACGTAATACGTTATAATGTAATACTATATAACGTTAAACGTAATAACATGTTACTTCATAACTTTATACATCATACTGTAATACATCATAACGTTATACGTTATAACGTGATACTATATAACGTTATACGTTATACTATAATACTTCGTAATGTTGCACGTTATAGCATGATGCTATATATCGTTACACATTATACTATAATCATACTTAACGTTATATGTTATAACGTAATAATATATAACTTTAAATGTTATAACGTAATACTATACTACGTTAGACGTTATAACGTAATACCATATAACATGATACGTTTTACTGGAATATTTCATAGCGTTATACGTTATAACTCATTACTATATAACGTTATACGTTATAGCGTAACACTATATAACGATAAACGTCATACTGTAATCCTACATATCGTTATAGGATATAAAGTAATGCTATATAATGGTAAACGTTATAACGTAATACTATATGACGTTATACGTTATGACGTAATACTCTACAACGTTATACGTTATACTTTAATCCTACATATCATAATACGTTATACGATCATACTTCTTAACTTTATACCTTATAACGTGATACTATATAACGTTATACGTTATAATATAATCCCACATAACGTTATATGTTATATCGTACAACGATATAACGTTAAACGTTAAAAGTAATACTATATCACGTAATACGTTACAACGCAATACTTTTTTTTTTTTATGGTGGGGAAATCCTCATGGACACGCGGCGCTGCGTAGCAACGACCGTGTAGTGTCGGACTCTTACCGACTAAAACCCCACGGTGGTAAACCCGACGTTCAGAGGTGCACCCGGGGTCTCTTGTGAATCACTACCGAATGCAACCTCGTCGTCTATCTCCCTGCCGTTGTAGTTGTCTAGGGAGGCGTCCCGGCTTGAGTTGGAAAGCTAGGGGGAACCACTCGCCCTAGCGCCACGTCCCCTAGTCTGACGCTCCCGGGGCAGCGACGATGGCGCCGCGCCCCTGCGTCGTACGGAGCGCCTGCGACGTTGATGCGACGATCTACTGGGATCGGCTCTTCCCACCCGATCTCTTTCTGCACGCTCCTTTCTCTACATAACCTCATCCCAGTAGGTGCGGACAGCATTAACTTCCCGGGGCCCTCGGAGCATGGCCTCAACGACTGCTTCCGGAGCCAACCTCTCGCCGATGTCGAGCTGCAGGACACGCCGCGTTTCCGCCCACACTGGACAGAACTCCAGCGCGTGCTGCGCCGTGTCCTCCTCTTCCCCGCAGTGATGACAGGTGGACGTCACCACCAGCCCGATCTTCAGCAGGTACTCACCCAAGACCCCGTGTCCGGTGAGCTTCTGTGTCGTCCTGAAGGAGAGCGGAACCCCGCCTTGATCTCTCCAAGCCTCCCAATTGGGAAGCACGGCGCGGACGGCTCGGTGTGGCCGCCTGGCGTCCTCCTCCATCAGCTGGGAGCGCGACCGTTCCCAGATCTCCAGTTTTGCCTCTTCCCGGATGTTCGAGGCCGAGAGGCCGGCCGGCGACAGTGCCGCCGTCGAAGGCGGTGCCCTCAGGTGTTCATACACCCGACAGAGCTCAAGGGCCCGCAGCTCAAACGGGGGGGACGCCGCCAGCACTGTCGCCGTCTCGCAGGATATCGTTCGATATCCCCTGGCTATTCGGATAGCAGTCGTCCTTTGCAGTCTCCTCACCAGAGTACGACTGCGACGGTTGGCCATCAGATCTTGGGCCCACACCGGTGCCCCATAGAGGACCCGGGACCGAATCACCCCCTCGTAGAGTCGGCGGACTCCCGACCCTGCTCCGCCTATATTCGGAAGAAGGCCGCACAAGGCGTTGGCTGCGGCCGTCACCCTCGGGACCAGGAGCTCGAAATGTGGTCCGAACGTCCACCGACTGTCGATGGTGAGGCCCAGGTACCTCATACGACTCTTCACCGGCACCGCTTTGCCATTTATGGCCACGGACAAACCATCTGGAGGGGATACCCTGCGGCGGCGATCGCAGAACCACAGGGTCTACGACATGGCCGGCGACATGCTCAATCCCAGTCGCTGAATAGCGCGCACCGCGCATTCCACAGCGTCTGCCCTGAGAATCACGGCCTCGCTCCACCACCGTTCCCCGGCTAGCACCAAGGTATCGTCGGCGTAACAAACCAAGCCCGTATCCGGGGGCATCGGGCATCGAAGGACGGAGTCGTAGGCCGTGATCCACAAGATGGGTCCTAATACCGAATCCTGCGGGACGCCGCGCTCCACACGTCTTCTCTCTTCCCCGTTCCTTCCAGGATGACCCCAACCAGGTTCGCCGGCACCTCGAAGTGTCGCAGAGCCTCCATTATCTTCGCCCAGGGGATAGAGTTGAAGGCGTTGCTGATGTCCAGGGAGACCGCTAACGCCGTTCCGTAGCGGGAAACCATGTCCTCCGCCATGCTCCTCACCCGCTTCACAGCATCCACCGTGGAGAGACCCCGGCGAAAGCCGTACTGGCTGTCGTGCCACGCGGGAACCCGCCCCGAGATATGGGCCTCCAGACGGACGGCGATCACCCTCTCGAAGAGCTTCCCGATCACGTCCAGCAGGCATATAGGCCTGTACGCCGACGGCGAGTCCGGCGGACGACCCTCCTTTCGTAGCAGGACCAATCTCGCCGTTCGCTATGTCCGCGGGTGGATGCCCTCCCTCAGGCATCGGGTAAACAGATGCCGCACGCGAGGGGCCACCACCTCCATCGTCTCCGCCCAGACTCGGCCCGGAACTCCGTCCGGACCCGGCGCCACGTCCCGGGACGCCATCTTCTTAGTCGCCGCGAGAAGCTCCTCCGGAGTGACCTGCAGCTACTCGCTCCGCTCCGTCGACGGCGTCTCGCCCCCGCCGGAGGAGAGGGACAATAGGGACGATCCCGACCGCCCCGTGTCGCTGGGAAACAGCGTCCCGATGACCTTGTCCAGCAGCGCCGGATCCATGTTGGCGGTCAGAGGGGGGGCCGCGGGTCGCAACTTCCTCGTTACCACCCTGTACGGCCGCCCCCACGGGTCTGACTCAACAGCGCCTCGATCAGCTCCTTCCAAGACCGAGCCTTCGCGATCTTGATCTCCCGCTGCAGAGTCCGTCTTGCCTCTCTGTAGACTCCGTAGCAGCGGGAGATCTCCTCCTCGTCGCGCGCCCTCCTACGGCGACGGGCCCTCAGAAATCTTCTGCGTGCCCGCACGCAGCTCGCCCGCAGCTCCGCGATCTCCTGCGTCCACCAGTGAACGCAGCGGTTGCGTCCACCTCCCGGGACGGAGCGCGTCATCGAGGCGTCGCTCGCCGCGCTCATGTATCCTTGGAGGATCTCCGCCTCCTCGTCGACGCTTCCGAGGCTGGTCGTCCCTTGGGCGTCCCAGCTCCACGCCGAGAAGATGGCTGCCGCCCGCAACATCTCCCTGTCCCTCTCCTTCAGGCGCCATCTGGGTGGTTGTGATGGGCCGCAACAGCTCGCACCACCTCGGGCGACTTGGTTGTTGTTTTCGTCCACGTCTTCCGAGTCCACCTTCATAAATATGTAGAGGTGATCGGACAGGGCCTCGACTCCCTCGGCCACTCTCCAGTCACGGATCCTCGGGTACAGCTCCGAGGTGGCCCACGTGATGTCGACCACGGAGGACCCCCTCCACGCCACGCAGGTGCTCACCGTACCCTTGTTTACCAGCAAGAGGCCGAGTCCCGCAGCCCAGTCTGTCAGCCATCTTCCTCTGGTGTTCGTCGCGGAGTTCCCCCACTGCGTCGAGTGGGCATTGAAGTCCCCGAGGACAAGCACCTGGCGGGAAAAGCATCTTTTGACGCACTCACCGACGTCATCCAGAAAGTCCCCGAATGCGGCCAGGCCGCTGTTGGGGGAGACGTAGACCGCCACCACCGCTATTCCTGCCCATTCGACCGCGACGTAGCCGCTGCCACGGTCAAGCAGGGCGCCAAAGGCGCCCAGGGTCGGCGTCCAAGTTACGGCTGTCAGTCCGTCCAAATCCCCGATCCAGTTGGGAACGTCAGGGACACGATACGGCTCGGCCACTGTCGCAAGGGCGACCTCTCCCTCCCGGATGGTTTGGAGGAGCAGGTCATGCGCCCTTCTCGATCTGCCCAAGTTGCATTGGAGGAGACGGTTAAAGACACTCGATCACCTCCATGGCCTCCTCCCGGCCATCCACCGCTGGACGTTCGACGGTGCTCCCCTCTTGCGTTACCTCCGCGATCGGTTCGCGGATCGGTGGCTTTCTCTTAGTTCTCGGCGGAGCACATGCCGCCCCGCACATCCTGTGGTTGGCAGGCGGCCGCAGCGACTCGCACAACGGGCACTTGGGCGCGGAGGCGGGACACCCCCTGGCACGATGCCCGCCACCGCCACACCTGTAGCACAGATGCCCGCGATCCACGTTGGACGTGCATGTTACCCGCACGTGCCCCAGCTTCAGGCACTTGAAGCATTGCAAGGGTCTTTTCGGGATAGCCGTGACCCTCGCCGTGGACCAGCCCAGAGCTACTTTCCCGTCCCGGGCTAATTTCCGGGCTCCGGCCACTGGGCACCTTATCCATGCAGTCCCGAGGCCGTATCTGGTGGTACGGATCTCTCCGACCTGCACCTCCGCGCTGCCGCATCCCGCCGCTGAGGCCAGCGCTTACCGCAGCTCCTCCTTAGCGACCGAGATGTCTATCCCGGCCACCCTCAACTCCGCCGTCCTGTTCGGGGCCGCTACTCTCACCGCGGCCGGGTCCAGCACCTCGGCCAGACGCGTCGCAAATCGCGACGCCTTCCCTCTGTCTTTGTCGCCAGGGAGCCGGATAATTATACTCCCGGTCATCGATTTCCTCATTACGAGGGACTCGACGCCGATCTCCGCAAGCGGGACCTTCTGTCGCGCCGTCGCGAGAACATCGGCGTACGATGTCTTAACCCGCTCGTTGATAGTCAACGTCACCGCGGACGTACGCGGTGCGCGGGGGAGCCCGGCCGTTTTCGTCGCCTGCGCCATTCCTTTCTTATTCCCTAGTATGGCGCCCGTCTTCTGTGCGCCCGTTGGTCTTGACGAAGGAGCAGCAGGCATTCCCTCCTTTTTCCTCTCCTCCTTCCTTGCGGCCCTTTTCTTCCGCGGCCGTTTTTCCACCACCCTCCATTCGCCATCCTCCTGCTCCCTCGGGGGCATTGTGGCTTGGGTGGCGCGTGGGGCAGTGGGTTGGTCCGCCTTGCGCCGAGGTTCGGGGCTGCGCGGTCTGCGGCCCCCGAACCGTTCCTCGATGGCCCTCATGATGGAGGGACCGAGTTCGTCCATCTTTTTCTCCAGGGCGTCCAAACGCGCGCCTTCTTGTTTCCCCTCCCGCGGAGGGTGGCCGGACTCAATAGCCCGATCGTTGCACCGCGGGCACTCATGGGTGCGAGCGGCCAGCCTCGTTATCTCTTTACGCAAGGCCGCGTTTTCCTCCTCCAACGCGGTCAGCCTTGCTTCCGCGCGCCTGGCGGCCGTGGAGCTACCGCTGTGGACCACCTCAGCTCTCTGCAGGTTCAACTCCCTCCATGCGGCGGCGACGTAGGTCGCCGCGTCTTTTAGGTCCTTAATACTTGCTCCCTTCAGGCTCGACGATACCGTCGCCACCCGCAAGATTTTTGACACCTGCCTGGTGAACTCGGCGCTCACGTCGGCCGCCGAGCTCGTCCGTATATCCAGTGCCAAATCCACGGAGATTTCCGGGGTCAGCGTCATTATGCGCCTTCTCTTCCCCCCGGGGACAGTCGATCCCAGGGATGATCGCGACGCGAAAGAGGCGACAGAATCCTCGCCATCGGACCTCATCCGCGTTCGTAGCGCTCTTACCGGCGCGAGGCCCGTTACCTCGGCCGGTGCGAGGAAGACGCCGTCCGTTCCGCCCATGGTTCTCCGCGATGCTCTTGTCATTCTTCTCGGAGGTTCCTTGCGAATCTCCGTACTACGTCCCACCTCGCCAGACGTGAAAACACCTCCGGGGGCCTGGCGGTCCACCCCCGAACGGCCGTGGTCGTGAGATGACGCCGCAGGTGAGCCCACTTGACTACCCACCGCTGCGCCGGTACTGGGGTATCCCTCCCCTGCACCGTAAACCGTTTTACTTTTGTGGTCGCAATCCATATTTAATTTTTTTTTTTTCTGTCGCCGTGGTCATCAACAAAGTCCGTCCTGGTGCCACTCACTCTTTCGCACCCTGCCCCGGTCAAAGCCGGTGCAGGGTGACGGGGAGCCCCACAGGAAGGTGAGGTGAGTGGTCTTGACAGGCATGGGCCCACCAACTTCTCCGAAACTCTCCGCATCGGATCGGCAAAGTTGACGGGCACCAGAGGCACCGACCAGCTGCCACCCGACTGTGAGAGAGCATCAGATCCATCGGGGTTTACCGGGACGTGGTCCTACGGCCCGAAAACCCATGCCCTCCTCATGCTCCCCACGAGTAAACGTTTACTGTCAAATGTAGCTTTAGCGAACCTTTTTAGTGCTCCTACAGGCGATTCACTTCAATGGAAATAAATCTCCAGTAAGATAACCTATCGGCGTTGCAATTTATATTAAATAATTGATTTAAAATGTTTCGGAAGGTTGCAACAGTGAACAACGAAATAATCTCAGCAATCCAGGACACCGCATCCTCATCTGCCACATAAATATTTCGACGATACAATTTGTCTTTAAATGGAATTATTAGATTCCCACTCGTGGCGTCTGCACCCATAATGGCATAAGTTTCAGTACATAAGCCGACAGTCCATTGCCTCCTAAATTCAATAATTGACTCTGGGCTTTTATAAAGAAATATGTATCTCGTGTTCTCAAGTATGGGTACTTGTAAATTATCCAAAGTATAGAAAGAGTCGAAGTACTGTGGGAATGTGATATATAGTGCTAGTGGGTTTGGTAACGTTATGACATATTTCAATATCGTTCACGCCACCACGAAATCAAGCATGACGCTACGTCAGACTATAAGCATGCGGGGAGATGCAGGACGAGAAGGATATCCTCTCGCGACGTAACGCCGGGCTAGGAAGTTGCCTCGGGACGGGTATGAGCGGAGACGATGCGGATCGTTGCCCCCAGGCTACGACACCTGTTTCTCGGTGTCTGAAGGAGGGTGCCTACCGATTTAAAACATAGTTGATTTTGTTTGACCACAAGTTATGTTTTCCCCGGAGTAGGGATAGAAAGAACAAATGTCATACAAGAATTATTTATCAAGGACATAAGAAATATGGGAGAAATGATTTGAAATAGTATTTCTGTATTCAGATTGCCTCATTTTCACAATGCTATTATAACATAAATGTCATAATACAAACCCGGATGATAAATTAATGTCTTATTTCGTTAGAAAAGATTATTGCAATTACGAATTAAATGTGAAACTTCCAATAATTCTCAGCTACGAAATTTACGTGTTCTATTCGATTATAAAGGTACATGTCTGTTAGTTAGATATTATAAGGACGACAAGTTTTCCATTGAAGCGTTAAAATTTCCACAAAGGATTCGAAGCATATGCGTCATTGTGTAGGTACGCTTTTGTGAGTTGACGTCAACCGGATATAGAGTTAGTACCGCATCGGCCATGCTGGTCGCCATCTTTCCCTTTCTCAAATTCCGTTCGTCAGATAGTTAATATAGTTTACATGTTAGTGTAAACTGTATTATAAATTATTATACATTTTGGTACATTATATATATCTTTAACGTAAATAAATTCTACATTTGGGGAAGAACGAATCCAAGTATTATCCTGTGCTTTCTGGTTAATATAGATGGCAGGGCAGTAGCCGCTTGGGGTACGTTGGCGCTCCCTCTGGGCCGCTACGGTCAGTCTCTCTCTGCGACTAGTTGGTGACGGTTGTGTCGAGGTTAGTGACGACAGTGCGGAGTGGTTTCTCAGTCTGATTCATGTATTTTCTATGCATGTTTTAACACGTTTCGTGAATATTATTTCGTCACAGTGTATAAAGTGGGTTTTTCATATCTATAAGAAAACGTGAATACCGTATCAGTCGATATTTCATGATAACCCATTTCTCAAGAAAGTTATCATCGATACTGTGTTAACCTCGAAAAAGAGGACATACGTATTTCTGCTAATTAAGAAAACTACGAAGCCGTCTTCATGGCGAAGTCTAAGAAGAGAGTTCGTGATAGGGACGCCAAGCCAAGTGATACTGAAAGATTAGTAACTTGGATCCGCAGAGTCCGCCGTAAAAAATTAAGGTGGCGCCGAAATCGCAGACGGGATTTACGGATTCAAGCAATGCTGACGTCTACTCTCTTCAAAGCTGAAGATGAATTACGCATCAAGCAATCGTCTAGAGCTTTAAAATTGCGGAAACTTAAAAAACAATTATTGAAGAAGGCAAATTATATAAATTATGAACGCCGCGACGATGAAGACACGTCTCAGCAGTACAAACACTGTAAAGAGCCTGAATTGTGTCCTGAATTGAGCAGTTTAGACGATTTGATGTCTAAGCTGTCAGAAGTAAAAGTACCATTACAACGCTGAAGTAATGGGAAAAATGCAAGCAATCACGTTATGAACATATAGAAGCTTATGTGACTACTTTGACAAGAGGATAATTTCTCGCAACGTTTTATCGACCAACTGCATAGACATTTCAACAACGACTATATGGAATTTCGCGCGATTATGGAGCACCGTGTATTTCATCAGGTGCTGCAGGAATAGAAATCGCATTATTATCCTGATGTATATTTGGATATTTTATATTTGCAGTCGTGCCGTTTGAGATGACATTCGGACAGTCTGAAGGAGGGAGTTGGTGTTCTCAACGATGCTGAAGCGTACCACACGATTGGGGACCCCATGTTCTCTAGTCTCTGCACATTTCATTGGTTTGGTTTGTCAACTGTATCGGGACCAATGCATTCGGGACCATTACAATTTTTTGTAGTAAATAATTTTGTAGTAATATAATATTGTAGTAATATAATTTTGTAGTAATGCAATATTGTAGTAATATAATTTTGTTGAATTAATGAGCGTTCGAAATATATTTGAAGAATTTTTGATTCGATATTTCTTATTTTCAAATGTATGGCAATTTACATAAAACATTATGTACTTTGTATGTCTTAGAGTTTAAAGAAAATTTGAATTACATGTTAACCTGTGGATTTAATAGTACCGTTTCCAATACTCGCTCCATTATTCTGAACGTCAAGATATAGATATAGATATTAGATGATCCACAATGGCGAATTATTGCAAGTAGCAGAACTAATCAAAATAATAGACATGCACATATATGAAGTATGTTTAATATGGATAGGAAATTACTTTGAAATTTGACAAGCATTGCAATAAAATGTCGGATCGGAAGTCATATTACTAGATACTTATTTTCAAAGATTTCAATATTCTCTTCACTTATCCATTGATTGTTCTTAGAACAACTGAAGAACTTCAGAACTTCATGTTATTAGATTAACAAATAAAATGTAGTCACGTTCCTCGTTACATGTCGGTCCGAAGCAATCATTGGCAGTACATAGTAATTGTACGGAGTTCTCGGTATCTTAGGCAATCATCATCCGAACACATAGCGCGAATCAAAACGCATTGACCAGAACTCGAACTTGTAATCGCGAATCGCGATCCGCTAGTAGTAATACCGCGAACCTCTGATTTAATGATCGCGAGTCCTGTGCGCAGTGTACACCATGAATATGTTACAATAGATTTCTTTGTTAAATAAACTCAAATGTTTCTTGCTCTCTCAGAGAAGATCCATCACCTCAGAATATAAATATCATAGTAGTATCCCGGACGATACATAATAGCCAAATTTCGTTAAAAAAATTGTTGCAAATGGGAATTAAGTTACAGGATTTCAGTCACCATTAGCTCCCAATTTCATATTTTTTAATTTATTATACAAGACACTTGCTTGTTAGGTAGATGTAATGAATACAAGTTTTCGATGCTGTTTATCTTTGGCGACCTTCGGACTTTGAGTGGAACCGCATCGGCATCACCGGCCGCTATCTGATCTATTCTCAAATTGGATTCTGTTATTTATCAAACTTGTTCTTTTACCATTACTTTGTTAAGCCGGCTGTCTCTCCGCCTAAACCAGACCACACACTGCGGGCAAGATGACGACCTGGTGTTTACACATCCTTACTATATACCCTCAATAGCCCTAAGGAGCCACCACAAATCTATGAATTTTCATAGTTAAATTCCTTCAGGCCAAACACGCATCATTTGATTCAAGTGTTCCTTACATTTATAGTCTACTGCGTGCAGATACGGAAAAGTTGGTTTTGCTCACGTTCGTGATCATCCGTTTAGCAACTGTCTCTCAGGGACGGCTAAGATCCTTCCTAGTCAACCAACCTTCCTAATCTTTAGAATCGTCAACATCTCGTGACTGGTTTCTTATCTTTAGATCAATCAGTGTCTGTGAAGTCGTTACAAATGTTTTGAGTTGCCACCAACTAAGCTTACGTTGCGTACTCTTCACTGTAACATTGTCTGACAACCGCAACTTAAATAGACTGTATCAAGTCGTGTTAGCTTATAGGGTCCGATCATTGGTTATCCGTACTGTTGCTCGAGTAGAAACACATGCTGGCGTCGCTTCAAGATGTTATTTGAGTTTTGTCTACTTTCCAGCGACTCCTACCTTGGGACCGGCGCGCGTTGATTGTCTGCACGCAACAGGAAAACCCCTGCCCTCACCTTGAGGGTCATTGGATAAGTTGAAAATACCCATTTGTGCGACAGCTTGCGTAGCCGGTGCCTCGCGACGCACGCGTCGCGCTTCACCGTTTCCAGCGGAGGCCACAAGGAGGCGGAGATATCAGCGCGTGGCTCGGTCGCGGCAGATTGGCTTTCCCGCCGATTATAACCTGCACCGTCACAGATCCTATCGTGTGGGTGCCGCCTGTGTCACGTAATTTTTGAAGTGGAAACGCCAGATTCAGTGTGGAATCAAGTTTATTTTTCACAGTTAGGTTTTTTGTTAAAAGAGATCGAAAGAAGAACTGTTCGGACCTGGCTCGTACCATCAAGGAAGAAAGCTCGGTGTGGGTGTGCCCTTTTGAACTCAGAACGCGGATTTGTCGTTCACACTTTCCGGTAGAAAAGTGGGGGTAATGATCCGCGGTTCCCATTTGTTAGTAAATGAAGTTATTACGACAAAGAAAACCAGACATGGGCATCCTTGTTCACGGGAACAGTCTGTTATCTCGCCAGACACCCGCTTTCACCGTAATTGTTGAGAGCGTACAACATGCATGAGGACCATCTATAAACCGAAAATGTTTATGTGAAGAGACATGAGACCGAACAGGTTCGGTTTACGGTGTCTCCTGAGGCCTGTTGGGGTTTAGCGTTAACAATGGATTGCTCTTAACTCCCAGACTATGAGGAATCCCGCAAGGACCATCGCATCTGGCGTAGCATGTGCTAAACAGAAATTTGATCCGTGACAACAGCATCGTCACTTTCAGCGTATTCCATTTTCGTCGTCAGAACAGTCAAGAAGTCTACCACGATTCTACCCTTAAGTTAATCCGTTTCGTTAAGACTGACTAAAGCATCGAGAGATATCGCCAAGTCGGATCAAATTTCTGTAACGCATTAACTGTACTCATCGTGAAATACTTGTGACGCTCGTAATATTGTGTAATCTATTATTGAAAATATACGTTATATTAACCTGTTAACACAGCGTTAATTTCAGTTAGCCACCTCTGTTATCCTAATCGAAACAAGGGCAAGGACTCTTTCGCGGCGTCGATAAGCCGAATCGTAACGAGAATTTACGCCTCTCGCTGGCGCGTTTTCCTCGCGACCGCGTCTCTCCGCGAACGGTCGTAACATTTTGGTACTTCGAGCCGGATTTTGTGTTAAGTGAAAAGTGCACATCAGTGACACCCACTACCATACAGTGCCACGTGAATCCAACATAACCAACAGCGGAAGCGTTACCACCCCAGCGAACTCAGTAACATCAAGAGGCCGTCACCTTGGAAGAGGCATAATTCGATGGTTGAAGAACGCAACCATGCTGCCTCCCGCCGTAACTGGACAATCGTCAACATAACGATATTCAACAACTTCGATCGCACGGCAATGCACGTCACTTTCGGGAAGGATCGCCTTCCACACGAAACGTACGTTAACAACATTCCGCTGCACAGGGACAAACGACAACCTGCAGTTGGAACAACTTCAGTTTCACTACAACACGAGTGATCTTCGGGAAGAACGCCTTCCTCAAGAACATCACGATATCCTGCTGCACAGTGACGAGCGAGCACTGCAGCCGGAACAATTCCGCATCGGGAATCACCGATCGCACATCACAAGTACCATCTTCGTTAACGAAGTATCATCATCGCAAACAATGGCAAACGAAGCAAGAATCTCCTCCTTACATTTCCGATTTCTTTGCCATCATTGCATGCAATTATAAAAAAAAGAGAGAGAGAAATAGTAGAACAATTCCCTTTGAAAATTTAACCGAAGGATCGTCCGCTGTGTTGACTTGTGCAAACGGTGTTTTCGATAATCGAAAACGCCTATCGATCATCGCATTCCTCCTCCCATTGTTGGCAAAATATTGCCCGTCTTTGGGCAAGGCTTGCGAAATCACACAAGTTCCACACAGAGAGGATCGTTAGAATCACCCTCGATAATCAAACCCAAAGGCAAGAAAATCGTGGTGATAGAATCCATCGTGGCAAATAAACTGAGCTTTGGTTCAAACGACAAACTATTATAGCGAAATTAAAAGAGAAGAAGAAGGCAAAACGTAAAAAATAAATTCATATCAAGCAACGAAAAATTTGACATTCAAATATTGTATCCAGCTTTAATCCTCTCCCGTGCTAGTATCCCTGCACAGAGCAGGTTAGCCGAAAAGCGGAATCGGTTTTGCCAGTAGCATTATACTCTAGTCGACGCTGCCCGTAACGTTTGAAATAAATGAAATTTTTGAAATAGTCCTTAGACTATTTCTGGTGGCAGCAACTACCGTATTAATCGGAAATCCAAATAAATACTTCATACACAATAATATCATTTCAATATTTCCCTTCCGACTAAACTCTAAATCAAAAATAAATCAAAAATAAATAAAAAAAAAAAAAAAAAATTTTTACAGAATTTTAATCTTAACTTGACTTAAAACGAATAAATACGTAACACAGTTAGATAGATTAAATTGTTGGTGGCAGCGGTGGGATACGCTCCGCAGAGGATTAAAGCTCTTACGAATACCAACAAAAAAATAAGTAGGAAAATGTCGACCGCCCGGGAGTCGCTAAGCGAAGATACGCTTTTGGCGTTGACGGAAAAATTGAAAGCATGGGACGAAAATTTCCGTGTATTAACCGACATAAGCTCAAGACTAATTAAATTAGAAGAAGACGTGCGCGTGAGCAAACAGACGAACGAGACCGAAATACCCGTATCACCGATAACACCGCGAGAAACAAGATTGACTGATAATTACCAGCCGATTAAATTAAAGGACGCGATTGAATCAGTACCAGTGTTCGACGGATACAGACCGTCTGTGTTCCAATTTTTGAGATCATGCGAGCGAGCGCGAAATATGATTCCTAGGCATCAAGAGCCACAGTTAGTAAAATTACTAATGAATAAACTTCGCGGACACGCGTTTCTCGCCGTAGAGGACCATGAGGTAGTGACTTTAAACGATTTCGGGAATAAATTAAAAGATATGTTCGGCCCAGGAAAAACCGTTAACGAATACAGGGGAGAGTTGGGAACGGTATTCCAACGACCAGGAGAAAATATACTAGATTACATAGACCCCGTCAGAAATCTCAGATTGGATATAATTGATGGAGAAAGATGTCAATACGGTTCCATATCGCAAGACGTTCAAGATACGATCGATTGGGACACCAGAGAGTCTTTCGTCAAGGGACTCCCGAACGAAGTATATTTACGAGTAAAGTTATCCGAGTACCAATCTTTAGAAGACGCGTATCGCCGAGCCGTAAAAGCGACACGGGAACTAAAACAAGTAAACGACAGAATGCGATACCAACATCCGACATTCTCAAGTAATAACAAACGAAACAACAGTCGTCCCCCTAATAATAATTACATCGAGAATAACCGAAATAACGCTCGTCCTGCTAATAACAATTACACCGGAAACAACCGAAATAACGTTAACCCTCCTAATTATAACTACGCCAGGAACAACATCCAAGATCGAAGATCGGCACCTCCTTCGCAGAATGTTTTGAATACTACGAGACAATATATCGCATGTAATTATTGTAAACAACCCGGACATTTAGTGAAAGACTGTTACAAATTTAAAGCCCGAGTAGATGCCGGATTAATCGTACACTATAATTCGAGACCTTCGGGAAACCAAACACGTCCTTCGGGAGAATGGGGCGAGCCACGAAGGAACGATACGCCGAATCGCCCAAGAGTACAGGCGGCAACGAGGAGACCGGCGCCGACGGCAACAAACAGAACAAGGGCAGCCGCCCCCGCGAGATCGACTCCACCACCCGTAACGAGAGACAGAACGAACGCAATGCCGACCGTAAGGTCGAACGAACAACCACTAAATACTGTGGGGGAGTCATCCCACAACCAAACGAGGTCACACACAGAGAATCCGGAATCTCAAGACAAAAAGGAAAGAGTGAAGCGCAAGCAACCGGCGAAGGAAAATCACCAAGAGTCGGACTCAGATTCGGACAACGACCTCTCCGAATTTTTTCAGTAAAATTTAATGATTCCCCAACGACTCCAACTGCGCGAATAGTCTCCCCAGATTTAAAAACCAAGACGAGTTTATTATTAGACTCTGGATCGGAAATTAACATTATCAAAAAACCTGCTTTACCCGATTCAGCCATCATCGACGAGAAGGAATCAATCGAAGTGCGAGGAATTACGGCAACGAGCCTGGTCTCCCTAGGGCAGACGGTAATACAGGTTGCGGGCCATCCGGTTAATTTTCATGTAGTTGATGATTCATTGCTAATCGATCAAGACGGAATCCTAGGATCCGAATTTTTTGCAGGTTGTAAAGCTCGTTTAGATTACGAGGAAAAGCATGTCAAATGGGGAAATATTTATATACCCTTCGATACTAGAGAAAAAATAATTATATCGAAGCGAAGTTCAGTAACGTGTTCAATTAATATCGCAAATCCAGAGATAAAAGAGGGATTTATTCCCAGAATCGAGCCGATCAAAGGAATCTATTTTGGTAATGCAGTTGTGAGGAATCATAAAGGAAAAGGTTACATAAGAGTAATAAATACTACTTCAAGAAATTACGAATTTACAACACCGACAATGGTAATTAAGGAATTCGAAAACCCATCCCCGCTTCCTAGGACAGCGTGTAATACAGTTTTAAAATCGAAAGAATGTAGATACGATAAAATAATTGAATTACTACGACTCGAACATTTGAACAATGAAGAAACGGAAAATGTTAAAAGGTTGATTCGTAATAATCAAGATAGGTTTCATATTCCAGGAGATATATTGGAAGCAACTGAAGTTTTGGAACATAGAATAGTTACAACGGATGATATACCAATTAATACTAAACAGTATCGATACCCACCAGTACATCGAGAAGAGATAAATCGGCAAATTCAAGAATTACTAGATACGGACGTAGTGGAACCATCGGTATCTCCATATAACTGTCCGCTTTGGATTGTACCCAAAAAACCTGATTCGCAAGGAAATAAACGCTGGAGATTAGTTATCGATTATAGAAAGTTGAACGATAAAACGATCGGCGATGCTTTCCCACTACCCAACATTACAGAAATATTGGATCAATTAGGAAGTGCAAAATATTTTTCCACGTTTGACTTAGCATCAGGCTTTCACCAGATCCGTATGTCACAGGAAGATGCCCACAAAACTGCATTTTCGACACCATACGGACATTTTCAATTCAAAAGAATGCCCTTTGGATTAAAAAATGCCCCAGCAACGTTTCAACGTTTGATGAACTCAGTGTTATCTGGTCTGCAAGGAATAGAATTATTCGTCTATCTGGATGACATAGTGATTTATTCGAGGTCTCTCCAAGAACATGAAATTAAATTTAATAAGTTAATGGAAAGACTGAGGAAAGCTAAATCACGATTACAGCCTGATAAGTGCGAATTTTTACGACACGAGGTGAATTACTTAGGACACATAATTAGTGAAGATGGCGTAAAACCCGACCCAAAGAAAATCGAAGCCGTATCAAAATTTCCACGACCGAAAAGGGTGAAAAATATCAAACAATTTCTGGGACTAGCAGGATACTACAGAAAATTTATACCCGATTTCTCCAAGGTCGCGAAACCATTGACACAACTATTAGAGAAAGATACTCCCTTTAAATGGACAGAAAATCAAGAAAATGCATTCAAGAATTTAAAGACAGCGCTAATGACAAAACCCATTTCACAGTATCCAGACTTTTCTGAACCCTTTAACCTTACTACAGACGCATCAGGATACGCAATAAGCGGTGTACTGAGTCAAGGGCCAATCGGAAAGGATTTACCGATTGCATATGCCTCAAGACTATTAAATTCCGCCGAACAAAACTACTCTACCATAGAAAAGGAGTGTCTGGCAATCGTTTACTGTACGATGCATTTCAGACCATACCTGTATGGTAGAAAGTTTACGATAATAACTGATCACAAACCGTTAGTATGGATGAATTCCATTAAAGATCCCACCTCGAGAATTTGGAAATGGAAATTGAAATTGTCGGACTTTGAATTTGATATCCAATATAAAGAAGGTAGAGCGAACGCGAACGCAGATGCATTATCCCGAAATCCGCCAGAGATGTGCTTGCCAATCAGGAAACGAGAAGAAGATTCGCCAGATCGATATCCACATGTAAAAAGATTTCAATTGGATACCTCGACCGAGGACTCTCCGATATTCGAGGCTAAGCCACGCGTATTATCGCATTACGATAAACAGGGAAAACCTTCTACTCGAAAGCATCTCACCATAGAAGAAACACCCGTAAAATATTATGACGAAGCACTAGCCGAGCTCGATCGAGAAAAGGAAGACACGGATACAACGAGCGAAGAAGAGCCCTCCATTGTAAATCCAGAATTAATTCAACAACGAGAAAAGGACACGAGACCTACGATAATCGCGGAATTAAGAATTTCAGAAACCCGAGACTCAATTACGAGAGTAAATGACCATAGAGTAATATTTATAGATGTATACGGGAATGCGATAGATAAAGAAGCATTAGAAATGAAGGAGACGGAAAAATTGCCTCGTTATGAAGATTTAATGTTAGAAAAAGCAAGATTGAATTACGATTCCGGAAAATACATCATATCGCTACCGATCAAGGAAAATAGAAATATTCCAATAACACCCGAAAATTTATTAAACTCGCTAAGATTTCCACTATATGTAGTAAATGAAAAACAGTTAACATCCTTTAGCATCAGCAAAGGAAATTTGGAAGAGATACCCTGGCGACATACAATCAGAAAATTAAAGAAATATTTATGGAAAAAACCTTAACCATCACCATTTGCACTGGGGAAGTAATTACCCCGCCTGTGGAAGCACGAAATAACATAATAAGAGAAAAACACGAATCATCCGTAGCAGGACATAAAGGAGTAACGAAGAAGTATCAAAGAATACGACAATGTTATTATTGGGAAAATATGAAGAAGGAGATCCAGGAATACGTAAGAACATGTAAAGAATGCCAATTGAAAAAGTTAACTAGAATAAAAACAAAGCAACCAATGGTACTCACTGATACACCGGGCAGGGCTTTCGACAAAATTAGTATGGATATCGTCGGTCCATTACCAAAGACAGCAAAAGGAAACGAATACATATTAACAATTCAAGACCTATTAACAAAATATTCAATCGGGGTTCCCATAGGAGGAGTCTCTTCAGCCGAGATAGCGGACGCTTTTATAAAACGATTTATTTGTCGTTTCGGGTCACCGAGAGCTATTCTCACTGATCAAGGAAGGAACTTTACATCCTCACTAATGAAGAAAGTAGCAAAAAGATTCCGCATCAAACAATATACCACGACGGCATATTATCCACAAAGTAACGGTTCGATCGAAAGATCTCACCACGTATTGATGGAATATCTCAAGTTATATATCGAAAATTCCAGAAATTGGGACGAATGGGTGGAATTAGCCATGTTTTCCTATAACACCTCTGTACACGAAGGAACGAAATTCTCTCCGCATGAATTAGTCTTTGGACACTTGACCAGAGAACCCACTGGCGAAATACCAATCGAAGAAAACGTGGAACCAACTTATGCGGAATATCTCAGAGACCTGTTCGATAAAATCAACACCGTGCAGCAAACAGCAAGAGAAAATTTGATAAAATCCAAACTAAGATCAAAAGAATATTACGACAGACGAATTAACCCTCAAAATTTCAAAATTGGAGATCTAGTATACCTACTAAAGGAACCTAGCAAAGGAAAGTTTTCCGATCAATATACTGGACCACACAAGGTGCTAGAAATCTTGCAGAACCAAAACGTCAAGATTGAAGTAAAAGGGATTCCGCGAACAGTGCACTTGAACAAGTTAAAACTAGCGCATAATCGAAATAAACAATGAATGAAGTGATTGCAGTGGACAACGTAGTGCAGTGGTGTATGTTGTAGTGCTGTTCGTTGAATAATACAGATAGCTACAACCTAAAAGAAAAAAGGAAAATTATTATGTGTGCTCCAATTATCGTTTAAATATAAAATGTGTTAACTCAACGAATAATTAACTAAGTGAAAGTGGTAGTTACCTTGTGAACAAGAAAGTGTATGTGCAAATATAGGTTATGGTTCCTTGTTCGTGGAACGTAGTGCATGACAGTTACCTAAAATAAGTGAATAAATTAGTTTCAATTGTTTCAGTGTAAAATACAAGGTTACTAAATGTTATAACTATATTGTGGTTAAATCAAAAGGAAGTGTGACACTGTTCGTCGAATAATACAGATTGCGAAAACCTAAAAGAAAAAAGGAAAATTATTATGTGTGCTTTAATTATCGTTTAAATATAAAATGTGTTAACTCAATGAATAATTAACTAGTGAAAGTGGAAGTTACCTTGTGAACAAGAAAGTGTATGTGCAAATATAGGTTATGATTCCTTGTTCGTGGAACGTAGTGCATGACAGTTACCTAAAATAAGCGAATAAATTAGTTTCAATTGTTTCAGTGCAAAATACGAGGTTACTAAATGTTACAACCATATTGTGGTTAAATCAAAAGGAGGTGTGACACTGTTCGTCAAATAATACAGATAGCGGAAACCTAAAAGGAAAATGGAAAAATTTATTATCTGTACTCCAATTACTGTTTGAATATGAAACGTGTTGATTCAATAAATAATTAAAAGAGTGCAAGTGAAAGTTACCTTGTGAACAAGTAATCGTCATACAAGAAGGTTTACGTGCAAAATAGGTTATGGATCCCTGTTTGCGGAACACCATTTACGACAGCCAGCTGAAAACAAACGAACGAATTAACTTCAATGGCCTTAATGCAAAATACAACATTACTAAATATTATAACAAAACTGCAGAAGCGTGACACTGTTCGTCGAATAACGCAGACAGCGAGAGCCTGAAAAAGCAAAAGAAGATTATTACGAGTGCTCCAATTACTGTTTGAATGTAAAACGTGTTAGTTCAACGAATAACTAAAACAGTGAAAGTGCAACTTACCTCGTGAACAATCAATCACCATACAAGGAAGTGTACATGCATGAATTTCGCAGATTAATAAGAAGAAATAAAATAGCTGATAAGTATAGAAAGTGGTTAGGAAATAATTAAGATAGATTAATTCAGAGGTAGTAATACATATAACCGGAATAAAAGGATATTTCATTATGTATTAATCTACGTAGTATTGTATCTAACATGTAGAAGCGGATTTTGTAATGCACACGTATTAAATTAAATAAATTAAACAGTACCTTTAAGGCCACAGATGTAAGACGATTGAAGGCAACTGTAGTAAGTATCCAAGGCATATCGAAGAATCGGATGATGTTGTGGGAATGATCCAGGTAAGTGTCGCAGCATCGAAAGAGTAGAATCCGAAGAATCACAGACAATGTTAATCTAATAAATAAATTTTAATCACTAATAAGGAAACTAATACATATCATACATAAAATAATAACATATAGTAAGCACAAGCAATAATAAATTAATAGGGAAAATATGAAAGGTCAATAAACACAGAAATAGGTTAGAAATTAATCAAGATAGACTAACTAAATGTTAACAACAAGACATGACTGAACTCAGTACAAAGAAATAAAGTTATGTTACAGGAAAGTGACTGGTAACACAATACACAAAGCATTAACTAAATTAAACGAGACTTATATAAATGCAAGTCATGACTATTACATTAAAGTAGTACACTGTATTTGCACACACAATATCATGAAACACAAAACAATATTACAAAACACCACTAAATAAAATCATAATGATTAATAATTAATTGGTTATTTCAACAACACACCACTGTTAACGTTAAATCAACGCCATACCAAAGATACACGTGAGCGGCCATGTTAAAAAATTCGTCGCGCACCCCACACATACACACCTCAATACGAATAATAACCAACACAATGTAATATAGCATCATAATAGTAATGTTAGGTACTAATAATAATAATAATAATAAAAAAAAAGAAAAAAAAACAGAAAGAAGGACAAAGAGAGATAAGGAAAATATATATATATATTAAATAACAACTAACATAATCATAACATATTATATATATTATATTATATACAGGGATACAGTATTCGTACAAAAAAACAAGTCCGAACGAAACAATTGTTTTTAATTTTTATATATATTAACTGTTTTATATGTATGTACAGAACGGGCGACGAGTTCATCAACTCGGGCATAGAGAACCCAGATGGGCCCGTTCCCGCATTCGATGTTGAGGAGACGGAGGATGTTCAATCTTGCCTCTGTGTTCGGTTGATACGCTCAGTCCACCGTTTAGATAACGGCTATCTTTGTCAAGACTGTTTCGACAAGTTAGATCCAGACGACCAGGACCTATGTGACGAGCCACCCACTCATTTCCTATGCGGAATACCTGCAAGAACACATATAAAATACTGTCGTATGTACGATATAAACATAGCGGATTTACAACCCGCTATATCATGCATCCCATGCATGATCGTTTACAATAATCTGACTGACTCACTTGAAAGACACTTTTTAGTTGAAGGAATAGCATTTCGCACCGTAGAACCATAAAGTATTTGTATGCTACGCACAAAACCGAATACTTATGCTATCCACCTATAAAGAAACAACATTTATAACTATACATGTAATTTTTACTTATGTTTACCAATATATACACACGCATGTTGTAAAGTAGGCGATATTTACAACACTCACTTCCATTGATAATGCAAGTGACTCATAAATAAGCCGTCATCTTTACCATTACACGCACATATATATATTCGAAACAAGCTATATTTGTAATATCCATTCTATTGATAATATATACATATATATTTATAACGATAAAACAAATCTCATTACTTACCAATACGTATGCATATATGTATATAATTATAACCCAAGTAGCTTTCATAATATTTATTTTCACTGATAACATATACGTAGAACCTAAAATAAAAAAAAAGAGGGGTTTTAATATATAAAAAAAAAAAGAGAAAAAAAATATATATAAATATAAAATTTTCTTTTTCAATAAAAGGTTATTCTTATTTCTAATAAACTCGAGAGTAAGAAACGATTTAATAAATTGTTAATAGGAAGATGAATCACCTGGTCATCGTACTTACCCTCATTAAAATATCATATGGCCTGGTAGGATACGACATACAACAGAATGCTACTCGGAACTACCCGTTTGGCAAGGGAATCGCACCGCATTTCTAATGCCAAAAACACACACCCTAACGTAAAACGGATACCATAGAGAATGTAGCGCAGTACTACCTACGTTCTACAACATCGACGGACTCTGGCACAAATTCGTACCAAAGCCCATGGAACCACCACAGGTACTCCGCCAGGACGTGCGCCAAACGTGGCAATATTCAGTACCATCGTCATTCAGTACCATCGCAAAAAACTGCAGTCTTGAACACATTGGCCAGAGGAGCGACAGGAAAAAGAATCGTCCCTGGAATAGTAAACATCCTGGGAATGATAGACGAAAACACATTAACCACAATAGCGAAAAATACAGTATCAAGCTAATGGACTGGTTTCATGGAATTTGGAACTGTCAGTGCAGCAATATTTGGAATCCTCGTAATATTTAAATTAATCAAGACGATAATAGATATTGCCATACGCGGATACCAGTAGCGTGAAACTTACGGATGTGGAATCGCCCTATTAGGAGCAATATGCGGCTCAGTCACCCACCTGCTACTATACCTCAAAAGAGGACGAAATATCGATGATCAAACAGCACAACCTCAAGGGATATCGATAACACCGGTAGTCACTCAACAACCAACGACATCTACATCCGCCTTGAACGAACTCAGAGACACCATCAGCCAAATATCCTCTGGAAATTTGAACTCCAAGGGCGGGGGTGTCACGTCCCGCACTCCGCACGTGCTGTAACAAGAACAGGAAAACTATTCTATACAAAACACGCGAAAGGAAGGATTAACAAAATGAGGGCGACTAATAGATCCAACCAATAAACAAAATACATATACACACAACTCAAAATAAACCTACCAATAACCGACATGCCATTTGAAAGCCTATGGTTCAATATAATATAAACTCAACCAGTATAAAATAAAATAAATAGAACCAACTAATGGATTGAACGAGTCACGAACCAAACAAATAAACCAGGAAATAAGAATAACTACAGAAAGGGAAATGATTGAAACACTAGGAATATATGTATATATAAATATATTTTAATCAATCAACGCCGCAACAACTCGGACAGTTACATATAAGTATAAACATATATGCCAAACATGTAATAATCTAGTAAATATTAGAGACAGTACCTCCAATACTACGCAACAAATACAATATTATCAACTTATGAAATATATGTGTATATGAAATCAAAAACTAATAGTTTAACGAATACATAAAACATACAATATTATATTATTAAAGAAATAAAGGTTACATAGTCAGAAATATATATATGTGTGCGCATTCTATATTATTAAATCAAATCAGTAATCTAAGATACATACTTAAAACTAGCCTACGTTCCGGTAAAGAGTTATAAAATAAGAACTACATTACGAAACATGCATGTCTATATATAAAAATATATATAAATAACCTATATTCTAAACTAAATTACTACTAATAATCTACAAAAGAAATAGAACACACAACGCAACACTTGGGACTAAGTAACAACCTGTCGATAGGTCAAACGTTCAAAATAATTAACACCGCAACGACTTGAAGATTTGCATACAGAAATTCTACTATCAAACACTAATATGTAAAAACGCATTAAACACACAATAATTTAGAAATAAAACCTTCAATACTATGTTGTCACAATACCAGATATATATATGTATATATGAAATCAAATAATTGACACAACCTCAAATACACAACATTACATCGCTAAAGAATCTAAATGAAAATCACACTGCCAAATTATATACATATATACGTGCGTGTGTGTGTGTTCTATCTTATTAAATGAAGTTAATAAACAATTAACATTTCATTTGGTATAAATACTACACTGCCAGAAGAAATATGTATATATACACATATAAATATATGAGTGTGTGTGTGTATGAGTGTCTTATATTATCGAACACTCTATAAAATAAACTACTCAAAACAACAAGTAAAGCTATCAAAGAATTACAAAACATTAATCATATTAAAATCACACACAATATAAATAAATATATATATATATATATATATATATATGTATATTCACACGAACAATACTATTGTCACGTTAAAGTAATACTAATAACAATATTAATAAACAACTGTTCTAATTGCGGTAGAATAAGGAAAAACGACCGACAGAAAATACTACGATATTAAACAAAACTAAAGAACCGGCACTATAACCTCACTAATGACATTTATGAGTAGCCATGTTAGATTTACACGCGCAATAACACGCGTTATGGTTATAGGGATATTAGGGATTAATGGAAACCAGACGCGAGAAACAAATCGTGAAAACACATTATTAACATTTTTCTTTAATAAATTCTATGCGCAACTACATTGTCAAATATGAATATATATATATAATTAATTAAAAAAGGGAAATATAAAGTTAAACACTATCGAAGAATTACAAAACATTAGTCATATTAAAATGACACACAATATAAATATATATATATATATATATATATATATATTCACACCAACAATACTATTGTCACTTTAAAGTAATAATAATAACGATATTAATGTTCCAATTGCGGTAAAATGTGGAAAGACAAGCGATGGAATATTACTACGATATCAAACAAAACTAAAGACCCGCCACTATAACCTCACTTATGAGCAGCCATGATAGATTTACACGCGCATCGGAACACGCGTTATGGTTATAGGGATATTAGAGATTAATGGAAATCAGGCGCGAGAAACAAATCATGAAAACACATTATTAACATTTCTCTTTAATAAATTCTATGCGCAACTACATTGTCAAATATGAATATATATATATATATAATTAATAAAGGGAAATATAAAGTTAAACACTATCGAAGAATTACAAAACATTTGTCATATTAAAATGACATACAATATAAATATATATATATATTCACACCAACAATACTATTGTCACTTTAAAGAAATAATAAGAACGATATTAACGTTCCAATTGCGGTAGAATGCGGAAAAACAAGCGATAGAAAATTACTTCGATACTTCGGAACAACTAACACAATAACACGCGTTATGGTGATAGGAATATTAGGGATTAATGGAAATCAAGCGCGAGAAACAAATCATGAAAACACATTTTCTTTAATAAATTCTATGCGCAACTGCATTGTCAAATGTAAATGTCAAATATATATATATAATTAATTAAAAAAAAAGGGGAAATACAAAATTAAATAAATACACATATATTTAACAAACATAAAAAAAAATAATATCACGTTTAAAATGTATATATATATATATTGAACAAAAAAAAAAAAAACAAAATGCATCAAAACAAAAATGTAATAATAAGAAACACAGGTAATTCCCACGGTACAAACGTGGAAGCTTCTCGAAGAGTCTAGACCAGCATGGAACGTTTGCCCTTGCACGTGCCGAAGAAGCACAGATAGGTCCCACGGTACAAACGTGGAAGCTTCTCGAAAAGTCTAGACCAGCATTGAACGTTTGCCCTTGCACGTGCCGAAGAAGCACAGATAGGTCACACGGTACAAGCGTGGAAGATTCTCGAAGAGACTAGACCAGCATGGAACGCCTCAAGTCTCCTAGACGCTAGCTCAGCAGAAACACTGGACCGATGGGAACTAAGTCGAGATATGAACTTACATTCTGTCACGTACGATTCTGGAAGCCCAAAACTGCAAAATCCCGATTCCCACGGAAGGGTACCCCCAGTGGACCACCACCACCACCACCACCTCGTGGGGATGGCATTATAAATAAGCATAGCAACATAGAGCAGCGCTCAGTATTATTAATACGTTTTATTACGCTCATTATTGTTACGTGCTCATTATTATTCCGTGGTCATTAATACGCTCGTTTTTATAACGTTCATTTTTTATTAAAGTGTCCATTAATACGTTTTAATACGTTCAGTATTATTAATACGCTCATAATTAATACGTTCATTATAACGTTTTATACCGTGCTATATCGTGCGTTTAGAAATTTTGTATAACACTTTGCGTTTCGGCGGTCTTTAGTTGTCCAGGCAAGAAAGGAAAGTCGCGACTTAGAAAAAAAAAATATTTTTTGAAGTCTTCATTTCATCGCTTAAACAAAAGCGCATTGTAATTGCGGTATTAATTCGGTTAGTAATTTGTAAACCGTGTATCGAAATAAATAAATAAAGTAAAAGTTTGATAATAAATTATATCCGAGTTTCGAGAAATAAACCCAGAAATAAAAACACCGACGACCATCAGAGCAGACGAAGTGATGGCACCCGACGCCACTGGTTTCTCAAGGTAAGAAAATTAATTTTAAAAAAAAATTTCCTTCTTCTCTGACAATTTCGTTGCACTCGAGAATTACCTATCATCAATCTCGTTTTATTTCTGTGAACGGTTTGAAGGTAGAATCACTATTTTAAACTTTAAACAAAGGGGGTGTTCGCTGTGTTGGCTTGTGCAAACGGTGTTTTCAGCTACTGAAACACCCGTTGATCTTCGCATTCCTCCTCCCATTGTTGGCAAAATATTGCCCGTCTTTGGGCAAGGCTTGCGAAATCACACAAGTCCCGCACAGAGAGGACCACTAAATACATCGTTGACGTCGATCGAAAATTAAGAGCGATACCGGCATTTTTGTTGACCGATTTCCTTGCCATCATTGCATGCAATTATAAAAAAAAGAGAGAGAGAAATAGTAGAACAATTTCCTTTGAAAATTTAACCGAAGGATCGTTCGCTGTGTTGACTTGTGCAAACGGTGTTTTCGATAATCGAAAACGCCTATCGATCATCGCATTCCTCCTCCCATTGTTGGCAAAATATTGCCCGTCTTTGGGCAAGGCTTGCGAAATCACACAAGTTCCACACAGAGAGGATCGTTAGAATCACCCTCGATAATCAAACCCAAAGGCAAGAAAATCGTGGTGATAGAATCCATCGTGGCAAATAAACTGAGCTTTGGTTCGAACAACAAACTATTATAACGATATTAAAAGAGAAGAAGAAGGCAAACGTAAAGAAATAAATTCATATCAAGCAACGAAAAATTTGACATTCAAATATTGTATCCAGCTTTAATCCTCTCCCGTGCTAGTATCCCTGCACATAGCAGGTTAGCCGAAAAGCGGAATCGGTTTGCCAGTAGCATTATATTCTAGTCGACGCTACCCGTAACGTTTGAAATAAATAAAAATTTTGAAATAGTCCTTAGACTATTTCTGGTGGCAGCAACTACCGTATTAATCGGAAATCCAAATAAATATTTCATACACAATAGTATCATTTCAATAGTTCCCTTCCGACTAAACTCTAAAACACAACTAAATCAAAAATAAATAAAAAAAAAAATTTTTACAGAATTTTAATCTTAACTTGACTTAAAACTAATAAATACGTAACAATAGTAATTATCTTCCGGTCGTTGATATTTCGACGTTTAAACTCGCAAATCACTACATTTTAGACACAGAACATAGTGCACGCTGAATTAAATGTCGAATCAAGCCTAACATGCGACAAAACGCGATATTTCCTCGATTTTGACGAAACATGATAGTAATTATCTTCCCGTCGGAGATCTTTCGACGTTTACAAGCCCAAATCACTACATTTGGTACAGAGAACATAGTGCACGCTGAATTAAATGTCGAATCAAGCCTAACATGCGGCAAAACGCGATATTTCGTCGATTTTGACGAGAAATGATAGTAATTATCGTCCCGTCGGAGATATTTCGACGTTTAAACGCCCAAATCACTACATTTTAGACACAGAACATAGTGCACGCTGAATTAAATGTCGAATCATGCCTAACATGCGGCAAAACGCGATATTTCGTCGATTTTCACAAAACATGATTGTAATTTGCTTCGCGTTGGGGAGATATTTCGACGTTTAAACGTCCAAAACATTCCAGTGTACACGAATACCATAGCGCACGCTACCATAAGCGTAGAAACGAGCTCAACAGATTGGAAAAAGCAATCATTCGTCGATTTAGAAGAAACATGATAGTAATTATCTTCCGGTCGTTGATATTTCGACGTTTAAACTCCCAAATCACTACATTTTATTCACAGAACATAGTGCACGCTGAATTAAATGTCGAATCAAGCCTAACATGCGGCAAAACGCGATATTTCGCCGATTTTGACAATAAGTGTCCGTAATTATCTTCCGGTCGGAGATATTTCAACTATTTAAGGCCGAAATCACTACATTTTACACGCAGAACCGTGCACGCTACCATAAGTGTAGAAACGAGCTCAGCAGCTTGGAAAACGCTATATTTCGCCGATTTTGACAAAAAGTGTCCGTTATAATCTTTCAGTCGGAGATATTTCAACTATTTAACGCCCAAATCACTACTGTTACGTATTTATTAGTTTTAGGTCAAGTTAAGATTAAAATTCTGTAAAAAATTTTTTTTTTTTTTTATTTTTTTTTGATTTATTTGTGATTTTTTTTTTTATTTAGAATTTAGTCGGAAGGGAAATATTGAAATGATACTATTGTGTATGAAATATTTATTTGGATTTCCGATTAATACGGTAGTTGCTGCCACCAGAAATAGTCTAAGGACAATTTCAAAATTTTTATTTATTTCAAACGTTACGGGTAGCGTCGACTAGAATATAATGCTACTGGCAAACCGATTCCGCTTTTCGGCTAACCTGCTATGTGCAGGGATACTAGCACGGGAGAGGATTAAAGCTGGATACAATATTTGAATGTCAAATTTTTCGTTGCTTGATATGAATTTATTTTTTACGTTTTGCCTTCTTCTTCTCTTTTAATTTCGCTATAATAGTTTGTCGTTTGAACCAAAGCTCAGTTTATTTGCCACGATGGATTCTATCACCACGATTTTCTTGCCTTTGGGTTTGATTATCGAGGGTGATTCTAACGATCCTCTCTGTGTGGAACTTGTGTGATTTCGCAAGCCTTGCTCAAAGACGGGCAATATTTTGCCAACAATGGGAGGAGGAATACGAAGATCAACGGGTGTTTCAGTAGCTGAAAACACCGTTTGCACAAGCCAACACAGCGAACACCCCCTTTGTTTAAAGTTTAAAATAGTGATTCTACCTTCAAACCGTTCACGGAAATAAAACGAGATTGATGATAGGTAATTCTCGAGTGCAACGAAATTGTCAGAGAAGAAGGAAATTTGTTTCTTTTTAAATTAATTTTCTTACCTTGAGAAACCAGTGGCGTCGGGTGCCATCACTTCGTCTGCTCTGATGGTCGTCAGTGTTTTTATTTCTGGGTTTATTTCTCGAAAATCGGATATAATTTATTATCAAACTTTTACTTTATTTATTTATTTCGATACACGGTTTACAAATTACTAACCGAATTTATACCGCAACTACAATGCGCTTTTGTTTAAGCGATGAAATGAAGACTTCAAGGATATTTTTTTTTTTCTAAGTCGCGACTTTCCTTTCTTGCCTGGACAACTAAAGACCGCCGAAACGCAAAGTGTTATACAAAATTTCTAAACGCACGATATAGCACGGTATAAAACGTTATAATGAACGTATTAATTATGAGCGTATTAATAATACTGAACGTATTAAAACGTATTAATGGACACTTTAATAAAAATGAACGTTATAAGACGAGCGTATTAATAACCACGGAATAATAATGAGCACGTAACAATAATGAGCGTAATAAAACGTATTAATAATACTGAGCGTATTAATTATACTGCGCGTAATAAAACGTATTAATAATACTGAGCACGTAACAATACGTATAAAAAATGAACGTAATAAAACGTATTAATGATACTGAGCGTATTAATTATACTGCGCGTATTAATTATACTGAGCGCTGCTCTATGTGCTATGCTTATTTATAATGCCATCCCCACGAGGGGGTGGTGGTGGTGGTGGTCCACTGGGGGTACCCTTCCGTGGGAATCAGGATTTTGCAGTTTTGGGCTTCCAGAATCGTACGTGGCAGAATGCAAGTTCCATATCTCGACTTAGTTCCCATCGGTCCAGTGTTTCTGCTTAGCTAGCGTCTAGGAGATTTGAGGCGTTCCATGCTGGTCTAGTCTCTTCGAGAATCTTCCACGCTTGTACCGTGGGACCTATCTGTGCTTCTTCGGCACGTGCAAGGGCAAACGTTCTATGCTGGTCTAGACTCTTCGAGAAGCTTCCACGTTTGTACCGTGGGAACTACCTGTGTCTCTTCGGCGCGTGCAAGGGCTGGCGACTGCAGCATCATTATGATTTTGATGTTTGCTCGGGCAACACGCGCGATCCGCTGCTCTCCCACAACAAGGGCCTCCTCCTTCGAGTTAGTTTGCGTAAGTTTGATTTAGATAGATATTTGTATATTATGGTTGTTTTCGTGATTTTGATCCTTTTTCCTTTTCTTGTTGTTTCTCTAGGCTTCGGTGATCGACGTTTAAACAATGTTTGCGGAGGCATTTCCATCAGGGGTTCCTATCCAGACTTCTATGGTGCGTACTTTGTCTTATTTTTAATCCGCGTGATTCGTTCTGTTTCGTTTTATTTAAACTATATTGTATTGTTTCAGCGCAAGCGAAAGAGGGATTCCGAAGAACCCATGGGCGATTTGGGAAGGCCCATCAAACGTATGCGGCGCTGTGATGAACCAGAGTGGTCGGAGAGAGTATTCGACATTGATGCCGAGGCCGTGGATTTCCCGTCGGAGTTGAGTTTTGACAATTTTGTTGCTGTTGATGAAAGTTTCTTCGATGCAGAGACCGTCGTGTTGGAGTGGGAGCCCCCTCTGGTTGAAGTCGTTGATACAGATCGTTGTGTAAAAGTTTATTTTCCAAACGAAATTCCTGGAGAGGTTTTGGAGGCACATCTTCGTCACCATGCTTCTGGGAGAAAGGGAATTTCCCCTGTTGTGCGTTATTGGTGTATGCGTGAGTTCAGCGAACTTTATCCTGGAGCTCCTTGCTTCGATTTTGATTTGGTGTAGGTGCTTCGTTGGTTCGTTGTTTGGTGATTGCGTGTTCCTTATTATTATATTTTGTTTTGATGCATTTTGTTTTTTCTTCTCTTCTTTTTTTTGTGTGTGTGTTCAATATATATATATATATATATACTTCTTAAACGTGATAGTGTAAGGTTATTTTACTTTTTTTTTGTTTGTTAAATATATGTGTATTTAATTTTATATTCCCCCCTGTTTTCTTTGTTAATTATATATATATATATTTTTTATATTTATATTTGACAATGTAGTTGCGCATAGAATTTATTAAAGAAAAATGTTAACGATGTGTTTTCATGATTTGTTCCTCACGCCTGATTTCCATTAATCCCTAATATTCCTATCACCGTAACGCGTGTTATTGTGTTAGTTGTTCCGAAGTATCGAAGTAATTTTCTATCGCTTGTTTTTCCGCAATTAGAACATTAATATCGTTATTATTATTACTTTAAAGTGACAATAGTATTGTTGGTGTGTATATATATATATATATATATTTATATTGTGTGTCATTTTAATATGACTAATGTTTTGTAATTCTTCAATAGTGTTTAACTTTATATTTCCCTTTTTTAATTAATTATATATATATATTCATATTTGACAATGTAGTTGCGCATAGAATTTATTAAAGAGAAATGTTAATAATGTGTTTTCATGATTTGTTTCTCGCGCCTGATTTCCATTAATCTCTAATATCCCTATAACCATAACGCGTGTTCCGATGCGCGTGTAAATCTATCATGGCTGCTCATAAGTGAGGTTATAGTGGCGGGTCTTTAGTTTTGTTTGATATCGTAGTAATATTCCATCGCTTGTCTTTCCACATTTTACCGCAATTGGAACATTAATATCGTTATTATTATTACTTTAAAGTGACAATAGTATTGTTGGTGTGAATATATATATATATATATATATATATATATTTATATTGTGTGTCATTTTAATATGACTAATGTTTTGTAATTCTTCGATAGTGTTTAACTTTATATTTCCCTTTTTTAATTAATTATATATATATATTCATATTTGACAATGTAGTTGCGCATAGAATTTATTAAAGAAAAATGTTAATAATGTGTTTTCACGATTTGTTTCTCGCGTCTGGTTTCCATTAATCCCTAATATCCCTATAACCATAACGCGTGTTATTGCGCGTGTAAATCTAACATGGCTACTCATAAATGTCATTAGTGAGGTTATAGTGCCGGTTCTTTAGTTTTGTTTAATTATCGAAGTATTTTCTGTCGGTCGTGTTTCCTTATTTTACCGGAATTAGAACATTTGTTTATTAATATTGTTATTAGTATTACTTTAAAGTGACAATAGTATTGTTCGTGTGAATATACATATATATATATTTATTTATATTGTGTGTGATTTTAATATGACTAATGTTTTGTAATTCTTCGATAGCTTTGATTATTGTTTTGAGTAGTTTATTTTATAGAGTGTTCGATAATATAAGACAAACTCATATACACACAATATATATATATATATGTATATGTATATATTTCTTCTGGCAGTGTAGTATTTATACCAGATGAAATGTTAATTGTTTATTAACTTCATTTAATAAGATAGAACACACACACACGCACGTATATATGTATATAATTTTGGCAGTGTGATTTTCATTTCGATTCTTTAGCGATGTAATGTCGTGTGTTTGAGGTTATGTGTAAATTATTTGATTTCATATATACATATATATATCTGGTATTGTGACAACATAGTATTGAAGGTTTTATTTCTAAATTATTGCGTGTTTAATGCGTTTTTACATATTAGTGTTTAATGGTAGAATTTCTGTATGCAAACCTTCAAGTCGTTGCGGTGTCAATTATTTTGAACGTTTGACCTATCGACAGGTTGTTACTTAGTCCCAAGTGTTGCGTTGTGTGTTCTATTTCTTTTGTAGATTATTAGTAGTAATTTAGTTTAGAATATAGGTTATTTATATATATTTTTATATATAGACATGCATGTTTCATAATGTAGTTCTTATTTTATAACTCTTTACCGGAACGTAGGCTAGTTTTCAGTATGTATCTTAGATTACTGATTTGATTTAATAATATAGAATGCGCACACATATATATATTTCTGACAATGTAACCTTTATTTCTTTAATAATATAATATTGTATGTTTTATGTATTCGTTAGACTATTAGTTTTTGATTTCATATACACATATATTTCATAAGTTGATAATATTGTATTTGTTGCGTAGTATTGGAGGTACTGTCTCTAATATTTACTAGATTATTACATGTTTGGCATATATGTTTACACTTATATGTAACTGTCCGAGTTGTTGCGGCGTTGATTGATTAAAATATATATATATATACATATATTCTAGTGTTTCAATCATTTCCCTTTCTGTAGTTATTCTTATTTCCTGGGTTATTTGTTTGGTTCGTGACTCGTTCAATCCATTAGTTGGTTCTATTTATTTTATTTTATACTGGTTGAGTTTATATTATATTGAACCATAGGTTTTCAAATGGCAAGTCGGTTCTTGGTAGGTTTATTTAGAGTTGTGTGTACATGTATTTCGTTTATTGGTTGAATCTGTTAGTCGCCCTCATTTTGTCAATCCTTCCTTTCGTTTCGTAGTGCCGTGTGTTCGTTCGTGCATTCAAATCCTTATTCGCGCGTTTTGTATAGAGTAGTTTTCTTGTTCTTGTTACGGCACGTGCGGAGCGCGGGACGTGACACTGTAGTTAAAGGGCAGAACACAGTGTACACTGTAATAAACGTCGAAACAAGCGTAACAACTCGCAAAACGCGATATTTCGTCGATTTTGACCAAACATGATAATAATTATCTTCCGGTCGTTGATATTTCGACGTTTAAACTCCCAAATCACTACATTTTATTCATAGAACATAGTGCACGCTGAATTAAATGTCGAATCAAGCCTAACATGCGGCAAAACGCGATATTTCGCCGATTTTGACAAAAAGTGTCCGTTGTAATCTTCGAGTCGGAGATATTTCGACGTTTCAACTCCCAAATCGCCACATTTTACACGCAGAAAATAGTACATAAGCGTAGGAACGAACTCAACAGCTCACAAAACGCTATATTTCGTCCATTTTGATGACAAATGTACGTGACTTGCTTCCCGATGGAGATATTTGGACGCCTAAACGCCCAAATTACTGTAGTTTAAGCGCAGAACACAGTGCACGCTGTAATAAACGTCGAAACAAGCGCAACAACTCGCAAAACGCGATATTTCGTCGATTTTGACCAAACATGATAGTAATTATCTTCCGGTCGTTGATATTTCGACGTTTAAACTCCCAAATCACTACATTTTAGACACAGAACATAGTGCATGCTGAATTAAATGTCTACTCAAGCCTAACATGCGGCAAAACGCGATATTTCGTCGATTTTGACGAAACATGACCGTAATTTGCTTCCCGTTGGGGAGATATTTCGACGTTTAAACGTCCAAAACATTCCAGTGTACACGAATAACATAGCGCACGCTACCATAAGCGTAGAAACGAGCCCAACAGCTTGGAAAACGCGATATTTCGTCGATTTTGACAAAAAGCGTCCGTAATTATCTTCCCGTCGGAGATATTTCGACGTTTAAACGCCCAAATAACTGTAGTTTAAGCGCGGAACATAGCGCACGCTACCATAAGCGTAGAAACGAGCCCAACAGCTTGGAAAACGCGATATTTCGTCGATTTTGACAAAAAGTGTCCGTAATTATCTTCCCGTCGGAGATATTTCGACGTTTAAACGCCCAAATAACTGTAGTTTAAGCGCAGAACATAGTGCACGCTACAATAAGCGTAGAAACGAGCCCAACAGATTGGAAAACGCTACCATTCGTCGATTTTGACGAAACATGATAGTAATTATCGTCCCGTCGGAGATATTTCGACGTTTAAACTCCCAAATCACTACATTTTAGACACAGAACATGGTGCACGCTGAATTAAATGTCTAATCAAGCCAAACATGCGGCAAAACGCGATATTTCGTCGATTTTGACGAAACATGACAGTACTTTGCTTCCGTTGAGGAGATATTTCGACGTTTAAACGGCCAAAACATTCCAGTGTACCCGAATAACATAGCGCACGCTACCATAAGCGTAGAAACGAGCCCAACAGCTTGGAAAACGCGATATTTCGTCGATTTTGACAAAAGGTGTCCGTAATTATCTTCCCGTCGGAGATATTTCGACGTTTAAACGCCCAAATAACTGTAGTTTAAGCGCAGAACATAGTGCACGCTACAATAAGCGTAGAAACGAGCCCAACAGATTGGAAAACGCTACCATTCGTCGATTTTGACGAAACATGATAGTAATTATCGTCCCGTCGGACATATTTCGACGTTTAAACGCCCAAATCACTACATCTTATTCATAGCACATAGTGCACGCTGAATTAAATGTCGAATCAAGCCTAACATGCGGCAAAACGCGATAGTTCGCCGATTTTGACAAAAAGTGTCCGTTATAATCCTCCAATCGGAGATATTTCGACGTTTCAACTCCCAAATCACTACATTTTACACGCATAGAATAGTGCACGCTACGATAAGCGTAGAAACGAGCTGAACAGCTCGCAAAACGCTATATTTCGTCGATTTTGATGACAAATGTCCGTGACTTGCTTCCCGATTGAGATATTTGGACGCCTAAACGCCCAAATTACTGTCGTTTAAGCGCAGAACACAGTGTACGCTGTAATAAACGTCGAAACAAGCGCAACAACTCGCAAAATGCGATATGTCGTCGATTTTGACCAAACATGATAGTAATTATCTTCCGGTCGTTGATATTTCGACGTTTAAACGCCCAAATCACTACAATTTATACACAGAACATAGTGCACGCTGAATTACATGTCGAATCAAGAATACCATGCGGCAAAACGCGATATTTCGTCGATTTTGACGAAACATGACAGTAATTTGCTTCCGTTGGGGAGATATTTCGGCGTTTAAACGGCCAAAACATTCCAGTGTACACGAATAACAAAGCGCACGCTACCATAAGCGTAGAAACGAGCCCAACAGCTTGGAAAACGCGATATTTCGTCGATTTTGACAAAAAGTGTCCGTAATTATCTTCCCGTCGGAGATATTTCGACTATTAAACGCCCAAATAACTGTAGTTTAAGCGCAGAACATAGTGCACGCTACAATAAGCGTAGAAACGAGCCCAACAGATTGGAAAACGCTACCATTCGTCGATTTTGACGAAACATGATAGTAATTATCGTCCCGTCGGAGATATTTCGACGTTTAAACGCCCAAATCACTACATCTTATTCATAGCACATAGTGCACGCTGAATTAAATGTCGAATCAAGCCTAAAATGCGGCAAAACGCGATATTTCGCCGATTTTGACAAAAAGTGTCCGTTATAATCTTCCAGTCGGAGATATTTCGACGTTGCAACTCCCAAATCACTACATTTTACACGCATAGAATAGTGCACGCTACCATAAGCGTAGAAACGAGCTGAACAGCTTGCAAAACGCTATATTTCGTCGATTTTGATGACAAATGTCCGTGACTTGCTTCCCGATTGAGATATTTGGACGCCTAAACGCCCAAATTACTGTCGTTTAAGCGCAGAACACAGTGTACGCGGTAATAAACGTCGAAACAAGCGCAACAACTCGCAAAATGCGATATTTCGTCGATTTTGACCAAACATGATAGTAATTATCGTCCCGTCGGAGATATTTCGACGTTTAAACGCCCAAATCACTACAATTTAAACACAGAACATAGTGCACGCTGAATTACATGTCGAATCAAGAATACCATGCGGCAAAACGCGATATTTCGTCGATTTTGACGAAACATGACCGTAATTTGCTTCCCGCTGGGGAGATATTTCGACGTTTAAACGTCCAAAACATTCCAGTGTACCCGAATAACATAGCACACGCTACCATAAGCGTAGAAACGAGCCCAACAGATTGGAAAACGCGACCATTCGTCGATTTTGACGAAACATGATAGTAATTATCGTCCCGTCGGAGATATTTGGACGTTTAAACTCCCAAATCACTACATTTTACTCATAGAACATAGTGCACGCTGAATTAAATGTCGAATCAAGCCTAACATGCGGCAAAACGCGATATTTCGCCGATATTGACAAAAAGTGTCCGTTATAATCTTCCAGTCGGAGATATTTCGAGGTTTCAACTCCCAAATTGCCGCATTTTACACGCAGAGAATAGTGCACGCTACCATAAGCCTAGAAACGAGCTCAACAGATCGCAAAACGCTATATTTCGTCGATTTTGATGAAAAATGTCCGTGACTTGCTTCCCGATGGAGATATTTGGACGCCTAAACGCCCAAATTACTGTAGTTTAAGCGCAGAACACAGTGTACGCTGTAATAAACGTCGAAACAAGCGCAACAACTCGCAAAACGCAATATTTCGTCGATTTTGACCAAACATGATAGTAATTATCTTCCGGTCGTTGATATTTCGACGTTTAAACTCCCAAATCACTACATTTTAGACACAGAACATAGTGCAAGCTGAATTAAATGTCTAATCAAGCCTAACATATGGCAAAACGCGATATTTCGTCGATTTTGACGAAACATGACCGTAATTTGCTTCCCGTTGGGGAGATAGTTCGACGTTTAAACGTCCAAAACATTCCAGTGTACACGAATAACATAGCGCACGCTACCATAAGCGTAGAAACGAGCCCAACAGCTTGGAAAACGCGATATTTCGTCGATTTTGACAAAAAGTGTCCGTAATTATCTTCCCGTCGGAGATATTTCGACGTTTAAACGCCCAAATAACTGTAGTTTAAGCGCAGAACATAGTGCACGCTACAATAAGCGTAGAAACGAGCCCAACAGCTTGGAAAACGCGATATTTCGTTGATTTTGACAAAAAGTGTCCGTAATTATCTTCCCGTCGGAGATATTTCGACGTTTAAACGCCCAAATAACTGTAGTTTAAGCGCAGAACATAGTGCACGCTACAATAAGCGTAGAAACGAGCCCAACAGATTGGAAAACGCGACCTTTCGTCGATTTTGACAATACGTGTCCGTAATTATCTTCCGGTCGGGGATATTTCAACTATTTAAGGCCGAAATCACTACATTTTACACGCAGAACCGTGCACGCTACCATAAGTGTAGAAACGAGCTCAGCAGCTTGCAAAACGCTATATTTCGTCGATTTTGATGAAAAATGTCCGTGACTTGCTTCCCGATTGAGATATTTGGACGCCTAAACGCCCAAATTACTGTAGTTTAAGCGCAGAACACAGTTTACGCTGTAATAAACGTCGAAACAAGCCCAACAAGTCGCAAAACGCGATCATTCGTCAATTGAGAAGAAACATGATAGTAATTATCTTCCGGTCGTTGATATTTCGACGTTTAAACTCCCAAATCACTACATTTTAGACACAGAACATAGTGCAAGCTGAATTAAATGTCGAATCAAGCCTAACATGCGGCAAAACGCGATATTTCGCCGATTTTGACAAAAAGTGTCCGTTATAATCTTCCAGTCGGAGATATTTCAACTATTTAACGCCCAAATCACTACATTTTACACGCAGAACAGTGCACTCTACCAGCAGCGTAGAAACGAACTCAACAGCTTGCAACACGCTATATTTCGTCGATTTTGTTGAAAAATGCCCGTGATTTGCTTCCCGTTGCAGATATTTGGACGAATAAACATCCAAATTACTGTAGTTTATGCGCAGAACGTAGTGTACGCTGTAATAAACGTCGAAACAAACGCAACAACTCGCAAAATGCGATATTTCGTCGATTTTGACCAAACATGATAGTAATTATCTTCCGGTCGTTGATATTTCGACGTTTAAACTCCCACATCACTACATTTTAGACACAGAACATAGTGCATGCTGAATTAAATGTCTACTCAAGCCTAACATGCGGCAAAACGCGATATTTCGTCGATTTTGACGAAACATAACAGTAATTTGCTTCCGTTGGGGAGATATTTCGACGTTTAAACGGCCAAAACATTCCAGTGTACACGAATAACATAGCGCACGCTACCATAAGTGTAGAAACGAGCTCAGCAGCTTGCAAAACGCTATATTTCGTCGATTTTGATGAAAAATGTCCGTGACTTGCTTCCCGATTGAGATATTTGGACGCCTAAACGCCCAAATTACTGTAGTTTAAGCGCAGAACACAGTGTACGCTGTAATAAACGTCGAAACAACCCCAACAACTCGCAAAACGCGATCATTCGCCAATTGAGAAGAAACATGATAGTAATTATCTTCCGGTCGTTGATATTTCCACGTTTAAACTCCCAAATCACTACATTTTAGACACAGAACATAGTGCAAGCTGAATTAAATGTCGAATCAAGCCTAACATGCGGCAAAACGCTATATTTCGCCGATTTTGACAAAAAGTGTCCGTTATAATCTTCCAGTCGGAGATATTTCAACTATTTAACGCCCAAATCACTACATTTTACACGCAGAACATAGTGCACGCTACCATAAGCGTAGAACCGAGCTCAACAGCTTGCAAAACGCTATATTTCGTCGATTTTGATGAAAAATGTCCGTGACTCGCTTCCCGTTGGGGAGATATTTCGACGTTTAAACGTCCAAAACATTCCACTGTACACGAATAACATAGCGCACGCTACCATAAGCGTAGAAACGAGCCCAACAGCTTGGAAAACGCGATATTTCGTCGATTTTGACAAAAAGTGTCCGTAATTATCTTCCCGTCGGAGATATTTCGACGTTTAAACGCCCAAATAACTGTAGTTTAAGCGCGGAACATAGCGCACGCTACCATAAGCGTAGAAACGAGCCCAACAGCTTGGAAAACGCGATATTTCGTCGATTTTGACAAAAAGTGTCCGTAATTATCTTCCCGTCGGAGATATTTCGACGTTTAAACGCCCAAATAACTGTAGTTTAAGCGCAGAACATAGTGCACGCTACAATAAGCGTAGAAACGAGCCCAACAGATTGGAAAACGCTACCATTCGTCGATTTTGACGAAACATGATAGTAATTATCGTCCCGTCGGAGATATTTCGACGTTTAAACTCCCAAATCACTACATTTTAGACACAGAACATGGTGCACGCTGAATTAAATGTCTAATCAAGCCTAACATGCGGCAAAACGCGATATTTCGTCGATTTTGACGAAACATGACAGTACTTTGCTTCCGTTGAGGAGATATTTCGACGTTTAAACGGCCAAAACATTCCAGTGTACACGAATAACATAGCGCACGCTACCATAAGCGTAGAAACGAGCCCAACAGCTTGGAAAACGCGATATTTCGTCGATTTTGACAAAAAGTGTCCGTAATTATCTTCCCGTCGGAGATATTTCGACGTTTAAACGCCCAAATAACTGTAGTTTAAGCGCAGAACATAGTGCACGCGACAATAAGCGTAGAAACGAGCCCAACAGATTGGAAAACGCTACCATTCGTCGCTTTTGACGAAACATGATAGTAATTATCGTCCCGTCGGACATATGTCGACGTTTAAACGCCCAAATCACTACATCTTATTCATAGCACATAGTGCACGCTGAATTAAATGTCGAATCAAGCCTAACATGCGGCAAAACGCGATAGTTCGCCGATTTTGACAAAAAGTGTCCGTTATAATCCTCCAATCGGAGATATTTCGACGTTTCAACTCCCAAATCACTACATTTTACACGCATAGAATAGTGCACGCTACGATAAGCGTAGAAACGAGCTGAACAGCTTGCAAAACGCTATATTTCGTCGATTTTGATGACAAATGTCCGTGACTTGCTTCCCGATTGAGATATTTGGACGCCTAAACGCCCAAATTACTGTCGTTTAAGCGCAGAACACAGTGTACGCTGTAATAAACGTCGAAACAAGCGCAACAACTCGCAAAATGCGATATTTCGTCGATTTTGACCAAACATGATAGTAATTATCTTCCGGTCGTTGATATTTCGACGTTTAAACTCCCAAATCACTACATTTTAGACACAGAACATAGTGCACGCTGAATTAAATGTCTAATCAAGCCTAACATGCGGCAAAACGCGATATTTCGTCGATTTTGACGAAACATGACAGTAATTTGCTTCCGTTGGGGAGATATTTCGGCGTTTAAACGGCCAAAACATTCCAGTGTACACGAATAACAAAGCGCACGCTACCATAAGCGTAGAAACGAGCCCAACAGCTTGGAAAACGCGATATTTCGTCGATTTTGACAAAAAGTGTCCGTAATTATCTTCCCGTCGGAGATATTTCGACTATTAAACGCCCAAATAACTGTAGTTTAAGCGCAGAACATAGTGCACGCTACAATAAGCGTAGAAACGAGCTGAACAGCTTGCAAAACGCTATATTTCGTCGATTTTGATGACAAATGTCCGTGACTTGCTTCCCGATTGAGATATTTGGACGCCTAAACGCCCAAATTACTGTAGTTTAAGCGCAGAACACAGTGTACGCTGTAATAAACGTCGAAACAAGCGCAACAACTCGCAAAACGCAATATTTCGTCGATTTTGACCAAACATGATAGTAATTATCTTCCGGTCGTTGATATTTCGACGTTTAAACTCCCAAATCACTACATTTTAGACACAGAACATAGTGCAAGCTGAATTAAATGTCTAATCAAGCCTAACATGCGGCAAAACGCGATATTTCGTCGATTTTGACGAAACATGACCGTAATTTGCTTCCCGTTGGGGAGATAGTTCGACGTTTAAACGTCCAAAACATTCCAGTGTACACGAATAACATAGCGCACGCTACCATAAGCGTAGAAACGAGCCCAACAGCTTGGAAAACGCGATATTTCGTCGATTTTGACAAAAAGTGTCCGTAATTATCTTCCCGTCGGAGATATTTCGACGTTTAAACGCCCAAATAACTGCAGTTTAAGCGCAGAACATAGTGCACGCTACAATAAGCGTAGAAACGAGCCCAACAGCTTGGAAAACGCGATATTTCGTTGATTTTGACAAAAAGTGTCCGTAATTATCTTCCCGTCGGAGATATTTCGACGTTTAAACGCCCAAATAACTGTAGTTTAAGCGCAGAACATAGTGCACGCTACAATAAGCGTAGAAACGAGCCCAACAGATTGGAAAACGCGACCTTTCGTCGATTTTGACAATACGTGTCCGTAATTATCTTCCGGTCGGGGATATTTCAACTATTTAAGGCCGAAATCACTACATTTTACACGCAGAACCGTGCACGCTACCATAAGTGTAGAAACGAGCTCAGCAGCTTGCAAAACGCTATATTTCGTCGATTTTGATGAAAAATGTCCGTGACTTGCTTCCCGATTGAGATATTTGGACGCCTAAACGCCCAAATTACTGTAGTTTAAGCGCAGAACACAGTTTACGCTGTAATAAACGTCGAAACAAGCCCAACAAGTCGCAAAACGCGATCATTCGTCAATTGAGAAGAAACATGATAGTAATTATCTTCCGGTCGTTGATATTTCGACGTTTAAACTCCCAAATCACTACATTTTAGACACAGAACATAGTGCAAGCTGAATTAAATGTCTAATCAAGCCTAACATGCGGCAAAACGCGATATTTCGCCGATTTTGACAAAAAGTGTCCGTTATAATCTTCCAGTCGGAGATATTTCAACTATTTAACGCCCAAATCACTACATTTTACACGCAGAACAGTGCACTCTACCAGCAGCGTAGAAACGAGCTCAGCAGCTTGCAAAACGCTATATTTCGTCGATTTTGATGAAAAATGTCCGTGACTTGCTTCCCGATTGAGATATTTGGACGCCTAAACGCCCAAATTACTGTAGTTTAAGCGCAGAACACAGTTTACGCTGTAATAAACGTCGAAACAAGCCCAACAAGTCGCAAAACGCGATCATTCGTCAATTGAGAAGAAACATGATAGTAATTATCTTCCGGTCGTTGATATTTCGACGTTTAAACTCCCAAATCACTACATTTTAGACACAGAACATAGTGCAAGCTGAATTAAATGTCTAATCAAGCCTAACATGCGGCAAAACGCGATATTTCGCCGATTTTGACAAAAAGTGTCCGTTATAATCTTCCAGTCGGAGATATTTCAACTATTTAACGCCCAAATCACTACATTTTACACGCAGAACAGTGCACTCTACCAGCAGCGTAGAAACGAACTCAACAGCTTGCAACACGCTATATTTCGTCGATTTTGTTGAAAAATGCCCGTGATTTGCTTCCCGTTGGAGATATTTGGACGAATAAACATCCAAATTACTGTAGTTTATGCGCAGAACGTAGTGTACGCTGTAATAAACGTCGAAACAAACGCAACAACTCGCAAAATGCGATATTTCGTCGATTTTGACCAAACATGATAGTAATTATCTTCCGGTCGTTGATATTTCGACGTTTAAACTCCCAAATCACTACATTTTAGACACAGAACATAGTGCATGCTGAATTAAATGTCTACTCAAGCCTAACATGCGGCAAAACGCGATATTTCGTCGATTTTGACGAAACATAACAGTAATTTGCTTCCGTTGGGGAGATATTTCGACGTTTAAACGGCCAAAACATTCCAGTGTACACGAATAACATAGCGCACGCTACCATAAGTGTAGAAACGAGCTCAGCAGCTTGCAAAACGCTATATTTCGTCGATTTTGATGAAAAATGTCCGTGACTTGCTTCCCGATTGAGATATTTGGACGCCTAAACGCCCAAATTACTGTAGTTTAAGCGCAGAACACAGTGTACGCTGTAATAAACGTCGAAACAACCCCAACAACTCGCAAAACGCGATCATTCGCCAATTGAGAAGAAACATGATAGTAATTATCTTCCGGTCGTTGATATTTCGACGTTTAAACTCCCAAATCACTACATTTGAGACACAGAACATAGTGCAAGCTGAATTAAATGTCGAATCAAGCCTAACATGCGGCAAAACGCTATATTTCGCCGATTTTGACAAAAAGTGTCCGTTATAATCTTCCAGTCGGAGATATTTCAACTATTTAACGCCCAAATCACTACTGTCACGTCCCGCGCTCCGCACGTGCCGTAAGAAGAACAAGAAAACTACTCTATACAAAACACGCGAATAAGGATTTGGATGCACAAACGAACACACGGCACTACGAAACGAAAGGAAGGATTAACAAAATGAGGGGGACTAATAGATCCAGCCAATAAACAAAATACATATACACACAACTCAAAATAAACCTACCAATAACCGACTTGCCATTTGAAAACCTATGGTTCAATATAATATAAACTCAACCAGTATAAAATAAAATAAATAGAACCAACTAATGGATTGAACGAGTCACGAACCAAACAAATAACCCAGGAAATAAGAATAACTACAGAAAGGGAAATGATTGAAACACTAGAATATATGTATATATAATTATATTTTAATCAATCAACGCCGCAACAACTCGGACAGTTACATATAAGTATAAACATATATGCCAAACATGTAATAATCTAGTAAATATTAGAGACAGTACCTCCAATACTATGCAACAAGTACAATATTATCAACTTATGAAATATATGTGTATATGAAATCAAAAACTAATAATCTAACTAATACATAAAACATACAATATTATATTATTAAAAAAATAAAGGTTACATTGTCAGAAATATATATATGTGTGCGCATTCTATATTATTAAATCAAATCAGTAATCTAAGATACATACTTAAAACTAGCCTACGTTCCGGTAAAGAGTTATAAAATAAGAACTACATTACGAAACATGCATGTCTATATATAAAAATATATATAAATAACCTATATTCTAAACTAAATTACTACTAATAATCTACAAAAGAAATAGAACACACAACGCAACACTTGGGACTAAGTAACAACCTGTCGATAGGTCAAACGTTCAAAATAATTGACACCGCAACGACTTGAAGGTTTGCATACAGAAATTCTACCATCAAACACTAATATGTAAAAATGCATTAAACACACAATAATTTAGAAATAAAACCTTCAATACTATGTTGTCACAATACCAGATATATATATGTATATATGAAATCAAATAATTGACACATAACCTCAAATACACAACATTAGATCGCTAAAGAATCGCAATGAAAATCACACTGCCAAAATTATATACATATATACGTGCGTGTGTGTGTGTTCTATCTTATTAAATGAAGTTAATAAACAATTAACATTTCATCTGGTATAAATACTACACTGCCAGAAGAAATATATACATATACATATATATATATATATTGTGTGTATATGAGTTTGTCTTATATTATCAAACACTCTATAAAATAAACTACTCAAAACAATAAATAAAGCTATCGAAGAATTACAAAACATTAATCATATTAAAATCACACACAATATAAATAAATAAATATATATATATGTATATTCACACGAACAATACTATTGTCACTTTAAAGTAATACTAATAACACTATTAATAAACAAATGTTCTAATTGCGGTAAAATAAGGAAACACGACCGACAGAAAATACTTCGATATTAAACAAAACTAAAGAACCGGCACTATAACCTCACTAATGACATTTATGAGTAGCCATGTTAGATTTACACGCGCAATAACACGCGTTATGGTTATAGGGATATTAGGGATTAATGGAAACCAGGCGCGAGAAACAATCGTGAAAACACATTATTAACATTTTTCTTTAATAAATTCCATGCGCAACAACATTGTCAAATATGAATATATATATATATAATTAATTAAAAAAGGGAAATATAAAGTTAAACACTATCGAAGAATTACAAAACATTAGTCATATTAAAATGACACACAATATAAATATATATATATATATATATTCACACCAACAATACTATTGTCACTTTAAAGTAATCATAATAACGATATTAATGTTCCAATTGCGGTAAAATGCGGAAAGACAAGCGATAGAAAATTACTTCGATATGAAACAAAACTAAAGACCCGCCATTATAACCTCACTTATGAGCAGCCATGTTAGATTTACACGCGCATCGGAACACGCGTTATGGTTATAGGGATATTAGGGATTAATGGAAATCAGGCGCGAGAAACAAATCATGAAAACACATTATTAACACTTTTCTTTAATAAATTCTATGCGCAACAAAATTGTCAAATATGAATATATATATATATAATTAATTAAAAAAGGGAAATATAAAGTTAAACACTATCAAAGAATTACAAAACATTAGTCATATTAAAATGACACACAATATAAATATATATATATATATATATATATTCACACCAACAATACTATTGTCACTTTAAAGTAATAATAATAACGATATTAATGTTCCAATTGCGGTAAAATGCGGAAAGACAAGCGATAGAAAATTACTTCGATATCAAACAAAACTAAAGACCCGCCACTATAACCTCACTTATGTGCAGCCATGTTAGATTTACACGCGCATCGGAACACGCGTAATGGTTATAGGGATATTAGGGATTAATGGAAATCAGGCGCGAGAAACAAATCCTGAAAACACATTATTAACATTTTTCTTTAACAAATTCTATGCGCAACCACATTGTCAAATATGATTCACACAATATATTCACACCAACAATACTATTGTCACTTTAAAGTAATAATAACGATATTAATGTTCTAATTGCGGAAAAACAAGCGATAGAAAATTACTTCGATACTTCGGAACAACTAACACAATAACACGCGTTACGGTGATAGGAATATTAGGGATTAATGGAAATCAGGCGTGAGGAACAAATCATGAAAACACATCGTTAACATTTTTCTTTAATAAATTCTATGCGCAACTACATTGTCAAATATAAATATAAAAATATATATATATATATAATTAACAAAGAAAAAAGGGGGGAATATAAAATTAAATACACATATAGTTAACAAACAAAAAGAACTAAATAAAATAACCTTACACTATCACGTTTAAAAAAGTATATATATATATATTGAACACACACAAAAAAAAGAGAAGAAAAAAACAAAATGCATCAAAACAAAATATAATAATAAGGAACACGCGATCACCAAACAACGAACCAACGAAGCACCTACACCAAATCAAAATCGAAGCAAGGAGCTCCAGGATAAAGTTCGCTGAACTCACGCATACACCAATAACGCACAACAGGGGAAATTCCCTTTCTCCCAGAAGCATGGTGACGAAGATGTGCCTCCAAAACCTCTCCAGGAATTTCGTTTGGAAAATAAACTTTTACACGACGATCTGTATCAACGACTTCAACCAGAGGGGGCTCCCACTCCAACACGACGGTCTCTGCATCGAAGAAACTTTCATCAACAGCAACAAAATTGTCAAAACTCAACTCCGACGGGAAATCCACGGCCTCGGCATCAATGTCGAATATTCTCTCCGACCACTCTGGTTCATCACAGCGCCGCATACGTTTGATGGGCCTTCCCGAATCGCCCATGGGTTCTTCGGAATCCCTCTTTCGCTTGCGCTGAAACAACACAATATAGTTTAAATAAAACGAAACAGAACGAATCAAGCGGATTAAAAATGAGACAAAGTACGCACCATAGAAGTCTGGATAGGAACCCCTGATGGAAATGCCTCCGCAAACATTGTTTAAACGTCGATCACCGAAGCCTAGAGAAACAACAAGAAAAGGAAAAAGGATCAAAATCACGAAAACAACCATAATATGCAAATATCTATCTAAATCAAACTTACGCAAACTAACTCGAAGGAGGAGGCCCTTGTTGTGGGAGAGCAGCGGATCGCGCGTGTTGCCCGAGCAAACATCAAAATCATAATGATGCTGCAGTCGCCAGCCTTTGCACGCGCCGAAGAGACACAGGTAGTTCCCACGGTACAAACGTGGAAGCTTCTCGAAGAGTCTAGACCAGCATAGAACGTTTGCCCTTGCACGTGCCGAAGAGACACTGGTAGTTTCCACGGTACAAACGTGGAAGCTTCTCGAAGAGTCTAGACCAGCATAGAACGTTTGCCCTTGCACGTGCCGAAGAGACACTGGTAGTTTCCACGGTACAAACGTGGAAGCTTCTCGAAGAGTCTAGACCAGCATAGAACGTTTGCCCTTGCACGTGCCGAAGAAGCACAGATAGGTCCCACGGTACAAGCGTGGAAGAATCTCGAAGAGACTAGACCAGCATGGAACGCCTCAAATCTCCTAGACGCTAGCTCAGCAGAAACACTGGACCGATGGGAACTAAGTCGAGATATGGAACTTACATTCTGTCACGTACGATTCTGGAAGCCCAAAACTGCAAAATCCCGATTCCCACGGAAGGGTACCCCCAGTGGACCACCACCACCACCACCACCTCGTGGGGATGGCATTATAAATAAGCATAGCACATAGAGCAGCGCGCAGTATAATTAATACGCGCAGTATAATTAATACGTTTTATACGCTCATTATTGTTACGTGCTCACTATTATTCCGTGGTCATTAATACGCTCGTTTTTATAACGTTCATTTTTATTAAGGTATCCATTAATACGTTTTAATACGTTCTGTATTATTAATACGCTCATAATTAATACGTTCATTATAACGTCTTATACCGTGCTATATCGTGCGTTTAGAAATTTTGTATAACACTTTGCGTTTCGGCGGTCTTTAGTTGTCCAGACAAGAAAGGAAAGTCGCGACTTAGAAAAAAAATAAAATATTTTTGAAGTCTTCATTTCATCGCTTAAACAAAAGCGCATTGTAATTGCGGTATTAGTTCGGTTAGTAATTTGTAAACCGTGTATCGAAATAAATAAATAAAGTAAAAGTTTGATAATAAATTATATCCGAGTTCCGAGAAATAAACCCAGAAATTAAAACACCAACGACCATCAGAGCAGACGAAGTGATGGCACCCGACGCCACTGGTTTCTCAAGGTAAGAAAATAAATTTTAAAAATATTTCCTTCTTCTCTGATAATTTCGTTGCACTCGAGAATTACCTATCATCAATCTCGTTTTATTTCCGTGAACGGTTTGAAGGTAGAATCACTATTTTAAACTTTAAACAAAGGGGGTGTTCACTGTGTTGGCTTGTGCAAACGGTGTTTTCAGCTACTGAAACACCCGTTGATCTTCGCATTCCTCCTCCCATTGTTGGCAAAATATTGCCCGTCTTTGGGCAAGGCTTGCGAAATCACACAAGTCCCGCACAGAGAGGACCACTAAATACATCGTTGACGTCGATCGAAAATTAAGAGCGATACCGGCATTTCTGTTGACCGATTTCCTTGCCATCATTGCATGCTATTATAAAAAAAAGAGAGAGAGAAATAGTAGAACAATTTCCTTTGAAAATTTAACCGAAGGATCGTTCGCTGTGTTGACTTGTGCAAACGGTGTTTTCGATAATCGAAAACGCCTATCGATCTTCGCATTCCTCCTCCCATTGTTGGCAAAATATTGCCCGTCTTTGGGCAAGGCTTGCGAAATCACATGTCACGTCCCGCGCTCCGCACGTGCCATAAGAAGAACAAGAAAACTACTCTATACAAAACACGCGAATAAGGATTTGGATGCACAAACGAACACACGGCACTACGAAACGAAAGGAAGGATTAACAAAATGAGGGCGACTAATAGATCCAACCAATAAACAAAATACATATACACACAACTCAAAATAAACCTACCAATAACCGACTTGCCATTTGAAAGCCTATGGTTCAATATAATATAAACTCAACCAGTATAAAATAAAATAAATAGAACCAACTAATGGATTGAACGAGTCACGAACTAAACAAATAAACCAGGAAATAAGAATAACTACAGAAAGGGAAATGATTGAAACACTAGGAGTATATGTATATATATAAATATATTTTAATCAATCAACGCCGCAACAACTCGGACAGTTACATATAAGTATAAACATATATGCCAAACATGTAATAATCTAGTAAATATTAGAGACAGTACCTCCAATACTATGCAACAAATACAATATTATCAACTTATGAAATATATGTGTATATGAAATCAAAAACTAATAGTCTAACGAATACATAAAACATACAATATTATATTATTAAAGAAATAAAGGTTACATTGTCAGAAATATATATATGTGTGCGCATTCTATATTATTAAATCAAATCAGTAATCTAAGATACATACTTAAAACTAGCCTACGTTCCGGTAAAGAGTTATAAAATAAGAACTACATTACGAAACATGCATGTCTATATATAAAATATATATAAATAATCTATATTCTAAACTAAATTACTACTAATAATCTACAAAAGAAATAGAACACACAACGCAACACTTGGGACTAAGTAACAACCTGTCGATAGGTCAAACGTTCAAAATAATTGACACCGCAACGACTTGAAGGTTTGCATACAGAAATTCTACCATCAAACACTACTGTGTAAAAACGCATTAAACACACAATAATTTAAAAATAAAACCTTCAATACTATGTTGTCACAATACCAGATATATATATGTATATATGAAATCAAATAATTGACACATAACCTCAAATACACAACATTACGTCGCTAAAGAATCTAAATGAAAATCACACTGCCAAAATTATATACATATATACGTGCGTGTGTGTGTGTTCTATCTCATTAAATGAAGCTAATAAACAACTAACATTTCATTTGGTATAAATACTACACTGCCAGAAGAAATATGTATATATACATATATATATATATATATGTGTGTGTGTATGAGTGAGTCTTATATTATCGAACACTCTATAAAATAAACTACTCAAGACAATAATCAAAGCTATCGAAGAATTACAAAACATTAGTCATATTAAAATCACACACAATATAAATAAATATATATATATGTATATTCACACGAACAATACTATTGTCACTTTAAAGTAATACTAATAACAATATTAATAAACAAATGTTCTAATTGCGGTAAAATAAGGAAAAACGACCGACAGAAAATACTTCGATATTAAACAAAACTAAAGAACCGGCACTATAACCTCACTAATGACATTTATGAGTAGCCATGTTAGATTTACACGCGCAATAACACGCGTTATGGTTATAGGGATATTAGGGATTAATGGAAACCAGGCGCGAGAAACAAATCGTGAAAACACATTATTAACATTTTTCTTTAATAAATTCTATACGCAACAACATTGTCAAATATGAATATATATATATATAATTAATTAAAAAAGGGAAATATAAAGTTAAACACTATCGAAGAATTACAAAACATTAGTCATATTAAAATGACACACAATATAAATATATATATGTATATGTATATATTTCTTCTGGCAGTGTAGTATTTATACCAGATGAAATGTTAATTGTTTATTAACTTCATTTAATAAGATAGAACACACACACACGCACGTATATATGTATATAATTTTGGCAGTGTGATTTTCATTTCGATTCTTTAGCGATGTAATGTTGTGTATTTGAGGTTATGTGTCAATTATTTGATTTCATATATACATATATATATCTGGTATTGTGACAACATAGTATTGAAGGTTTTATTTCTAAATTATTGTGTGTTTAATGCGTTTTTACATATTAGTGGTAGGGATCAATGGTAGAATTTCTGTATGCAAACCTTCAAGTCGTTGCGGTGTCAATTATTTTGAACGTTTGACCTATCGACAGGTTGTTACTTAGTCCCAAGTGTTGCGTTGTGTGTTCTATTTCTTTTGTAGATTATTAGTAATAGTTTAGTTTAGAATATAGATTATCTATATATATTTTTATATATAGACATGCATGTTTCGTAATGTAGTTCTTATTTTATAACTCTTTACCGGAACGTAGGCTAGTTTTAAGTATGTATCTTAGATTACTGATTTGATTTAATAATATAGAATGCGCACACATATATATATTTCTGACAATGTAACCTTTATTTCTTTAATAATATAATATTGTATGTTTTATGTATTCGTTAGACTATTAGTTTTTGATTTCATATATACATATATTTCATAAGTTGATAATATTGTATTTGTTGCATAGTATTGGAGGTACTGTCTCTAATATTTACTAGATTATTACATGTTTGGCATATATGTTTATACTTATATGTAACTGCCGGAGTTGTTGCGGCGTTGATTGATTAAAATATATTTATATATACATATATTCCTAGTGTTTCAATCATTTCCCTTTCTGTAGTTATTCTTATTTCCTGGTTTACTTGTTTGGTTCGTGACTCGTTCAATCCATTAGTTGGTTCTATTTATTTTATTTTATGCTGGTTGAGTTTATATTATATTGAACCATAGGTTTTCAAATGGCAAGTCGGTTATTGGTAGGTTTATTTAGAGTTGTGTGTATATGTATTTCGTTTATTGGTTGGATCTGTTAGTCGCCCTCATTTTGTCAATCCTTCCTTTCGTTTCGTAGTGCCGTGTGTTCGTTCGTGCATTCAAATCCTTATTCGCGCGATTTGTATAGAGTAGTTTTCTTGTTCTTGTTACGGCACGTGCGGAGTGCGGGACGTGACAACAGATAGCGAAAACCTAAAAGAAAAATGGAAAATTATTATGTGTGCTTCAATTATCGTTTAAATATAAAAAGTGTTAACTCAACGAATAATTAACTAGTGAAAGTGGAAGTTACCTTGTGAACAAGAAAGTGTATGTGCAAATATAGGTTATGATTCCGTGTTCATGGAACGAAGTGCATGACAGTTACCTAAAATAAGCGAATAAATTAGTTTCAATTGTTTCAGTGCAAAATACGAGGTTACTAAATGTTATAACTATATTGTGGTTAAATCAAAAGGAGGTGTGACACTGTTCGTCAAATAATACAGATAGCGGAAACCTAAAAGGAAAATGGAAAAATTTATTATCTGTACTCCAATTACTGTTTGAATATGAAACGTGTTGATTCAATAAATAATTAAAAGAGTGCAAGTGAAAGTTACCTTGTGAACAAGTAATCGTCATACAAGAAGGTTTACGTGCAAAATAGGTTATGGATCCCTGTTTGCGGAACACCATGTACGACAGCCAACTGAAAATAAACGAACGAATTAACTTCAAAGGCCTTAATGCAAAATATAACATTATTAAATGTTGTAACAAAACTGCAGAAGCGTGACACTGTTCGTCGAATAACGCAGACAGCAAAAACCTGAAAAAGCAAAAGAAGATTATTACGAGTGCTCCAATTACTGTTTGAATGTAAAACGTGTTAGTTCAACGAATAACTAAAACAGTGAAAGTGCAACTTACCTCGTGAACAATCAATCACCATACAAGGAAGTGTACATGCATGAATTTCGCAGATTAATAAGAAGAAATAAAATAGCTGATAAGTATAGAAAGTGGTTAGGAAATAATTATGATAGATTAATTCAGAGTTAGTAATACATATAACCGGAATAATAGGATATTTCATTATGTATTAATCTACGTAGTATTGTATCTAACATGTAGAAGCGGATTTTGTAATGCACACGTATTAAATTAAATAAATTAAACAGTACCTTTAAGGCCACAGATGTAAGACGATTGAAGGCAACCGTAGTAAGTATCCAAGGCATATCGAAGAATCGGATGATGTTGTGGGAATGATCCAGGTAAGTGTCGCAGCATCGAAAGAGTAGAATCCGAAGAATCACAGACAATGTTAATCTAATAAATAAATTTTAATCACTAATAAGGAAACTAATACATATCATACATAAAATAATAACATATAGTAAGCACAAGCAATAATAAATTAATAGGGAAAATATGAAAGGTCAATAAACACAGAAATAGGTTAGAAATTAATCAAGATAGACTAACTAAATGTTAACAACAAGACATGACTGAACTCAGTACAAAGAAATCAAGTTATGTTACAGGAAAGTGACTGGTAACACAATACACAAAGCATTAACTAAATTAAACGAGACTTATATAAATGCAAGTCATGACTATTACATTAAAGTAGTACACTGTATTTGCACACATAATATCATGAAACACAAAACAATATTACAAAACACCACTAAATAAAATCATAATGATTAAAAATTAATTGGTTATTTCAACAACACACCACTGTTAACGTTAAATCAACGCCATACCAAAGATACACGTGAGCGGCCATGTTAAAAAATTCGTCGCGCACCCCACACATACACACCTCAATACGAATAATAACCAACACAATGTAATACAGCATCATAATAGTAATGTTAGGTACTAATAATAATAATAATAATAATAATAAAAAAAAGGGAAAAAAAAAGAGAAAATAGACAGAGAGAGATAAGGAAAATATATATATATTAAATAACAACTGACATAATCATAACATATTATATATATATTATATTATATACAGTATTCGTACAAAAGAACAAGTCCTAACGAAACAATTTTTTATATAAATTAACTGTTTTATATGTATGTACAGAAAGGGCGGCGAGTTCTTCAACTCGGGCATAGGGAACCCAGGTGGGCCCTTTCACGCATTCGATGTGGAGGAGACGGAGGATGCTCAATCTTGCCTCTGTGTTCGATTGATACGCTCCGCCCACCGTTTAGATAACGGCTATTTTTGTCAAGACTGTTTCGACGAGTTAGATCCAGACGATCAGGACCTATGTGACGAGCCGCCCGCTCATTTCTTATGCGGAATACCTGCAAGAACACGTATAAAACACTGTCGTATGTGCGACATAAACATAGCGGATCTACAACCCGCTATATCATGCATCCAATGCATGATTGTTTACAATAATCTGACTCTCCTTGAAAGACACTTTTTAGTTGAAGGAATAGCATTTCGCACCGTAGAACCATAAAGTATTTGTATGCTACGCACAAAACCGAATACTTATGCTATCCACCTATAAAGAAACAACATTTATAACTATACATGTAATTTTTACTTATGTTTACCAATATATACACACGCATGTTGTAAAGTAGGCGATATTTACAACACTCACTTCCATTGATAATGCAAGTGACTCATAAATAAGCCGTCATATTTACCATTACACGCACATATATATATTCGAAACAAGCTATATTTGTAATATCCATTCTATTGATAATATATACATATATATTTATAACGATAAAACAAATCTCATTACTTACCAATACGTATGCATATATGTATATAATTATAACCCAAGTAGCTTTCATAATATTTATTTTCACTGATAACATATACGTAAAACCTAAAATAAAAAAAAAAGGGGGTTTTAATAAAAAAAAAGAGAGAAAAAAAATATATATAAATATAAAATTTTCTTTTTTAATAAAAGGTTATTCTTATTTCTAATAAACTCGAGAGTTAATAGGAAGATGAATCACCTGGTCATCGTACTTACCCTTACCATGGCCTGGTAGGATACGACATACAACAGAATGCTATTCGGAACTACCCGTTTGGCAAGGGAATCGCACCGCATTTCTAATGCCAAAAACACACATCCTAACGTAACACGGAAACCATAGAGAATGTAGCGCAGTACTACCTACGTTCTACAACATCGACGGACTCTGGCACAAATTCGTACCAAAGCCCATGGAACCACCACAGGAACTCCGCCCGGACGTGCGCCAAACGTGGCGATATTCAGTACCATCGTCATTGGCCACGAGCGGAATATATACCCAAAAAGACCTGGACGCACTGGGACCACGTCATGTTCCCCGCAGAAAAAACTGCAGTCTTGAACACATTGGCCAGAGGAGTGACAGGAAAAACCATCGTCCCTGGAACAGTAAACATCCTGGGAATGATGGACGAAAACACATTAACCACAATAGCGAAAAATACAGTATCAAGCTAATGGACTGGTTTCATGGAATTTGGAACTGTCAGTGCAGCAATATTTGGAATCCTCGTAATATTTAAATTAATCAAGGCGATAATAGATATTGCCATACGCGAATACCAGTTACGTGAAATTTACGGATGTGGAATCGCCCTATTAGGAGCAAGATGCGGCTCAGTCACCCACCTGCTACTATACCTCAAAAGAGGACGAAATATCGATGATCAAACAGCACAACCTCAAGGGATATCGATAACACCGGTGATCACTCAACAACCAACGACATCTACATCCGCCTTGAACGAACTCAGAGACACCATCAGTCAAATTTCCTCTGGAAATTTGAACTCCAAGGGCGGGGGTGTCACGTCCCGCGCTCCGCACATGCCATAAGAAGAACAAGAAAACTACTCTATACAAAACACGCGAATAAGGATTTGGATGCACAAACGAACACACGGCACTACGAAACGAAAGGAAGGATTAACAAAATGAGGACGACTAATAGATCCAACCAATAAACAAAATACATATACACACAACTCAAAATAAACCTACCAATAACCGACTTGCCATTTGAAAGCCTATGGGTCAATATAATATAAACTCAACCAGTATAAAATAAAATAAATAGAACCAACTAATGGATTGAACGAGTCACAAACCAAACAAATAAACCAGGAAATAAGAATAACTACAGAAAGGGAAATGATTGAAACACTAAGAATATATGTATATATATATATAAATATATTTTAATCAATCAACGCCGCAACAACTCGGACAGTTACATATAAGTATAAACATATATGCCAAACATGTAATAATCTAGTAAATATTAGAGACAGTACCTCCAATACTATGCAACAAATACAATATTATCAACTTATGAAATATATGTGTATATGAAATCAAAAACTAATAGTCTAACGAATACATAAAACATACAATATTATATTATTAAAGAAATAAAGGTTACATTGTCAGAAATATATATATGTGTGCGCATTCTATATTATTAAATCAAATCAGTAATCTAAGATACATACTTAAAACTAGCCTACGTTCCGGTAAAGAGTTATAAAATAAGAACTACATTACGAAACATGCATGTCTATATATAAAATATATATAAATAATCTATATTCTAAACTAAATTACTACTAATAATCTACAAAAGAAATAGAACACACAACGCAACACTTGGGACTAAGTAACAACCTGTCGATAGGTCAAACGTTCAAAATAATTGACACCGCAACGACTTGAAGGTTTGCATACAGAAATTCTACCATCAAACACTACTGTGTAAAAACGCATTAAACACACAATAATTTAAAAATAAAACCTTCAATACTATGTTGTCACAATACCAGATATATATATGTATATATGAAATCAAATAATTGACACATAACCTCAAATACACAACATTACGTCGCTAAAGAATCGAAATGAAAATCACACTGCCAAAATTATATACATATATACGTGCGTGTGTGTGTGTTCTATCTTATTAAATGAAGTTAATAAACAATTAACATTTCATCTGGTATAAATACTACACTGCCAGAAGAAATATATACATATACATATATATATATATTGTGTGTATATGAGTTTGTCTTATATTATCGAACACTCTATAAAATAAACTACTCAAGACAATAATCAAAGCTATCGAAGAATTACAAAACATTAGTCATATTAAAATCACACACAATATAAATAAATATATATATATGTATATTCACACGAACAATACTATTGTCACTTTAAAGTAATACTAATAACAATATTAATAAACAAATGTTCTAATTGCGGTAAAATAAGGAAAAACGACCGACAGAAAATACTTCGATATTAAACAAAACTAAAGAACCGGCACTATAACCTCACTAATGACATTTATGAGTAGCCATGTTAGATTTACACGCGCAATAACACGCGTTATGGTTATAGGGATATTAGGGATTAATGGAAACCAGGCGCGAGAAACAAATCGTGAAAACACATTATTAACATTTTTCTTTAATAAATTCTATACGCAACAACATTGTCAAATATGAATATATATATATATAATTAATTAAAAAAGGGAAATATAAAGTTAAACACTATCGAAGAATTACAAAACATTAGTCATATTAAAATGACACACAATATAAATATATATATGTATATATTCACACCAACAATACTATTGTCACTTTAAAGTAATAATAACGATATTAATGTTCTAATTGCGGAAAAACAAGCGATAGAAAATTACTTCGATACTTCGGAACAACTAACACAATAACACGCGTTACGGTGATAGGAATATTAGGGATTAATGGAAATCAGGCGTGAGGAACAAATCATGAAAACACATCGTTAACATTTTTCTTTAATTCTATGCGCAACTACATTGTCAAATATAAATATAAAAAAAAATATATATATATAATTAACAAAGAAAAAGGGGGGAATATAAAATTAAATACACATATATTTAACAAACAAAAAGAACTAAATAAAATAACCTTACACTATCACGTTTAAAAAAAAAAGTATATATATATATTGAACACACACAAAAAAAGAGAAGAAAAAAACAAAATGCATCAAAACAAAATATAATAATAAGGAACACGCGATCACCAAACAACGAACCAACGAAGCACCTACACCAAATCAAAATCGAAGCAAGGAGCTCCAGGATAAAGTTCGCTGAACTCACGCATACACCAATAACGCACAACAGGGGAAATTCCCTTTCTCCCAGAAGCATGGTGACGAAGATGTGCCTCCAAAACCTCTTCAGGAATTTCGTTTGGAAAATAAACTTTTACACAACGATCTGTATCACCGACTTCAACCAGAGGGGGCTCCCACTCCAACACGACGGTCTCTGCATCGAAGAAACTTTCATCAACAGCAACAAAATTGTCAAAACTCAACTCCGACGGGAAACCCACGGCCTCGGCATCAATGTCGAATATTCTCTCCGACCACTCTGGTTCATCACAGCGCCGCATACGTTTGATGGGCCTTCCCGAATCGCCCATGGGTTCTTCGGAATCCCTCTTTCGCTTGCGCTGAAACAACACAATATAGTTTAAATAAAACGAAACAGAACGAATCAAGCGGATTAAAAATAAGACAAAGTACGCACCATAGAAGTCTGGATAGGAACCCCTGATGGAAATGCCTCCGCAAACATTGTTTAAACGTCGATCACCGAAGCCTAGAGAAACAACAAGAAAAGGAAAAAGGATTAAAATCACGAAAACAACCATAATATGCAAATATCTATCTAAATCAAACTTACGCAAACTAACTCGAAGGAGGAGGCCCTTGTTGTGGGAGAGCAGCGGATCGCGCGTGTTGCCCGAGCAAACATCAAAATCATAATGATGCTGCAGTCGCCAGCCCTTGCACGCGCCGAAGAGACACAGGTAGTTCCCACGGTACAAACGTGGAAGCTTCTCGAAGAGTCTAGACCAGCATAGAACGTTTGCCCTTGCACGTGCCGAAGAGACACAGGTAGTTCCCACGGTACAAACGTGGAAGCTTCTCGAAGAGTCTAGACCAGCATAGAACGTTTGCCCTTGCACGTGCCGAAGAAGCACAGATAGGTCCCACGGTACAAGCGTGGAAGATTCTCGAAGAGACTAGACCAGCATGGAACGCCTCAAATCTCCTAGACGCTAGCTCAGCAGAAACACTGGACCGATGGGAACTAAGTCGAGATATGGAACTTACATTCTGTCACGTACGATTCTGGAAGCCCAAAACTGCAAAATCCCGATTCCCCAGTATAATTAATACGCGCAGTATAATTAATACGCTCATTATTGTTACGTGCTCACTATTATTCCGTGGTCATTAATACGCTCGTCTTTATAACGTTCATTTTTATTAAAGTATCCATTAATACGTTTTAATACGTTCTGTATTATTAATACGCTCATAATTAATACGTTCATTATAACGTCTTATACCGTGCTATATCGTGCGTTTAGAAATTTTGTATAACACTTTGCGTTTCGGCGGTCTTTAGTTGTCCAGACAAGAAAGGAAAGTCGCGACTTAGAAAAAAAATAAAATATTTTTGAAGTCTTCATTTCATCGCTTAAACAAAAGCGCATTGTAATTGCGGTATTAGTTCGGTTAGTAATTTGTAAACCGTGTATCGAAATAAATAAATAAAGTAAAAGTTTGATAATAAATTATATCCGAGTTCCGAGAAATAAACCTAGAAATTAAAACACCAACGACCATCAGAGCAGACGAAGTGATGGCACCCGACGCCACTGGTTTCTCAAGGTAAGAAAATAAATTTTAAAAATATTTCCTTCTTCTCTGATAATTTCGTTGCACTCGAGAATTACCTATCATCAATCTCGTTTTATTTCCGTGAACGGTTTGAAGGTAGAATCACTATTTTAAACTTTAAACAAAGGGGGTGTTCACTGTGTTGGCTTGTGCGAACGGTGTTTTCAGCTACTGAAACACCCGTTGATCTTCGCATTCCTCCTCCCATTGTTGGCAAAATATTGCCCGTCTTTGGGCAAGGCTTGCGAAATCACACAAGTCCCGCACAGAGAGGACCACTAAATACATCGTTGACGTCGATCGAAAATTAAGAGCGATACCGGCATTTCTGTTGACCGATTTCCTTGCCATCATTGCATGCAATTATAAAAAAAAGAGAGAGAGAAATAGTAGAACAATTTCCTTTGAAAATTTAACCGAAGGATCGTTCGCTGTGTTGACTTGTGCAAACGGTGTTTTCGATAATCGAAAACGCCTATCGATCTTCGCATTCCTCCTCCCATTGTTGGCAAAATATTGCCCGTCTTTGGGCAAGGCTTGCGAAATCACACAAGTTCCACACAGAGTGGATCGTTAGAATCACCCTCGATAATCAAACCCAAAGTCAAGAAAATCGTGGTGATAGAATCCATCGTGGCAAATAAACTGAGCTTTGGTTCCAACGACGAACTATTATAGCGAAATTAAAAGAGAAGAAGAAGGCAAACGTAAAAAATAAATTCATATCAAGCAACGAAAAATTTGACATTCAAATATTGTATCCAGCTTTAATCCTCTCCCGTGCTAGTATCCCTGCACATAGCAGGTTAGCCGAAAAGCGGAATCGGTTTTGCCAGTAGCATTATACTCTAGTCGACGCTACCCGTAACGTTTGAAAGAAATAAAAATTTTGAAATAGTCCTTAGACTATTTCTGGTGGCAGCAACTACCGTATTAATCGGAAATCCAAATAAATACTTCATACACAATAATATCATTTCAATATTTCCCTTCCGACTAAACTCTAAATCACATATAAATCAAAAATAAATAAAAAAAAAATTTTACAGAATTTTAATCTTAACTTGACTTAAAACTAATAAATACGTAACACTACATTTTACACGCAGAACATGCACTCTTCCAGCAGCGTAGAAACGAACTCAACAGCTTGCAAAACGCTATATTTCGTCGATTTTGATGACAAATGTCCGTGACTTGCTTCCCGATGGAGATATTTGGACGCCTAAACGCCCAAATTACTGTAGCTTAAGCGCAGAACACAGTGTACGATGTAATAAACGTCGAAACAAGCGCAACAACTCGCAAAACGCGATATTTCGTGGATTTTGACCAAACATGATAGTAATTATCTTCCGGTCGTTGATATTAAGACGTTTAAACTCGCAAATCACTACGTCTTAGACACAGAACATAGTGCACGCTGAATTACATGTCGAATCAAGCCTAACATGCGGCAAAACGCGATATTTCGTCGATTTTGACGAGACATGATAGTAATTATCGTCCCGTCGGAGATATTTCGACGTTTAAACGCCCAAATCACTACATTTTAGACACAGAACATAGTCCACGCTGAATTAAATGTCGAATCATACCTAACATGCGGCAAATGCGATATTTCGTCGATTTTGACAAAACATGATAGTAATTTGCTTCCCGTTGGGGAGATATTTCGACGTTTAAACGTCCAGAACATTCCAGTGTACACGAATAACGTAGCGCACGTTACCATAAGCGTAGAAACGAGCTCAGCAGATTGAAAAACGCAATCATTCGTCGATTTAGAAGAAACATGATAGTAATTATCTTCCGGTCGTTGATATTTCGACGTTTGAATTCGCAAATCACTACATTTTAGACACAGAACATAGTGCACGCTGAATTAAATGTCGAATCAAGCCTAACATGCGGCAAAACGCGATATTTCGTCAATTTTGACGAAAGATGAGCGTCATTTGCTTCCCGTTGGGGAGATATTTCGACGTTTAAACGTCCAGAACATTCCAGTGTACACGAATAACATAGCGCACGCTACCATAAGCGTAGAAACGAGCTCAACTGATTGGAAAACGCAATCATTCGTCGATTTAGAAGAAACATGATAGTAATTATCTTCCTGTCGTTGATATTTCCACGTTTAAACTCGCAAATCACTACATTTTAGACACAGAACATAGTGCACGCTGAATTAAATGTCGAAACATGCCTAACATGCGGCAAAACGCGATATTTCGTCGATTTTGACAAAACAAGTTAGTAATTTGCTTCCCGTTGGGGAGATATTTCGACGTTTAAACGTCCAAAACATTCCAGTGTACACGAATAACATAGCGCACGCTACCATAAGCGTAGAAACGAGCTCAACAGATTGGAAAACGCAATCATTCGTCGATTTAGAGGAAACATGATAGTAATGATCTTCCCGTTGGAGATATTTCGACGTTTAAACGCCCAAATCACTACATTTTACACGCAGAACATAGTGCACGCTGAATTAAATGTCGACTCAAGCCTAACAACACAATATTTCGTTGATTTAGACGCGAAATGACCTCTATTTCCATCCGGTTGTAGATATTTCGAAGTTTAAAAACCCAAATAAGTGTAGTTTAAGCGCAGAACATAGTGCACGCTGTAATAAACGTCGAAACAAGCGCAACAACTGGCAAAACGCAATATTTCGTCGATTTTGACCAAACATGATAGTAATTATCTTCCGGTCGTTGATATTTCGACGTTTAAACTCCCAAATCACTACATTTTAGACACAGAACATAGTGCACGCTGAATTAAATGTCTAATCAAGCCTAACATGCGGCAAAACGCGATATTTCGTCGATTTTGACGAAACATGACCGTAATTTGCTTCCCGTTGGGGAGATATTTCGACGTTTAAACGTCCAAAACATTCCAGTGTACACGAATAACATAGCGCACGCTACCATAAGCGTAGAAACGAGCTCAACAGAGTGGAAAACGCAATCATTCGTCGATTTAGAAGAAACATGATAGTAATTATCTTCCGGTCGTTGATATTTCGACGTTTAAACTCGCAAATCACTACATTTTAGACACAGAACATAGTGCACGCTGAATTAAATGTCGAAACATGCCTAACATGCGGCAAAACGCGATATTTCGTCGATTTTGACAAAACAAGTTAGTAATTTGCTTCCCGTTGGGGAGATATTTCGACGTTTAAACGTCCAAAACATTCCAGTGTACACGAATAACATAGCGCACGCTACCATAAGCGTAGAAACGAGCTCAACAGATTGGAAAACGCAATCATTCGTCGATTTAGAGGAAACATGATAGTAATTATCTTCCCGTTGGAGATATTTCGACGTTTAAACGCCCAAATCACTACATTTTACACGCAGAACATAGTGCACGCTGAATTAAATGTCGACTCAAGCCTAACAACACAATATGTCGTTGATTTAGACGAGAAATGACCTCTATTTCCATCCGGTTGTAGATATTTCGACGTTTAAAAACCCAAATAAGTGTAGTTTAAGCGCAGAACATAGTGCACGCTGTAATAAACGTCGAAACAAGCGCAACAACTCGCAAAACGCAATATTTCGTCGATTTTGACCAAACATGATAGTAATTATCTTCCGGTCGTTGATATTTCGACGTTTAAACTCGCAAATCACTACATTGTATTCATAGAACATAGTGCACGCTGAATTAAATGTCTAATCAAGCCTAACATGCGGCAAAACGCGATATTTCGTCGATTTTGACGAAACATGACCGTAATTTGCTTCCCGTTGGGGAGATATTTCGACGTTTAAACGTCCAAAACATTCCAGTGTACACGAATAACATAGCGCACGCTACCATAAGCGTAGAAACGAGCTCAACTGATTGGAAAACGCAATCATTCGTCGATTTAGAAGAAACATGATAGTAATTATCTTCCTGTCGTTGATATTTCCACGTTTAAACTCGCAAATCACTACATTTTAGACACAGAACATAGTGCACGCTGAATTAAATGTCGAAACATGCCTAACATGCGGCAAAACGCGATATTTCGTCGATTTTGACAAAACAAGTTAGTAATTTGCTTCCCGTTGGGGAGATATTTCGACGTTTAAACGTCCAAAACATTCCAGTGTACACGAATAACATAGCGCACGCTACCATAAGCGTAGAAACGAGCTCAACAGATTGGAAAACGCAATCATTCGTCGATTTAGAGGAAACATGATAGTAATGATCTTCCCGTTGGAGATATTTCGACGTTTAAACGCCCAAATCACTACATTTTACACGCAGAACATAGTGCACGCTGAATTAAATGTCGACTCAAGCCTAACAACACAATATTTCGTTGATTTAGACGCGAAATGACCTCTATTTCCATCCGGTTGTAGATATTTCGAAGTTTAAAAACCCAAATAAGTGTAGTTTAAGCGCAGAACATAGTGCACGCTGTAATAAACGTCGAAACAAGCGCAACAACTGGCAAAACGCAATATTTCGTCGATTTTGACCAAACATGATAGTAATTATCTTCCGGTCGTTGATATTTCGACGTTTAAACTCCCAAATCACTACATTTTAGACACAGAACATAGTGCACGCTGAATTAAATGTCTAATCAAGCCTAACATGCGGCAAAACGCGATATTTCGTCGATTTTGACGAAACATGACCGTAATTTGCTTCCCGTTGGGGAGATATTTCGACGTTTAAACGTCCAAAACATTCCAGTGTACACGAATAACATAGCGCACGCTACCATAAGCGTAGAAACGAGCTCAACAGAGTGGAAAACGCAATCATTCGTCGATTTAGAAGAAACATGATAGTAATTATCTTCCGGTCGTTGATATTTCGACGTTTAAACTCGCAAATCACTACATTTTAGACACAGAACATAGTGCACGCTGAATTAAATGTCGAAACATGCCTAACATGCGGCAAAACGCGATATTTCGTCGATTTTGACAAAACAAGTTAGTAATTTGCTTCCCGTTGGGGAGATATTTCGACGTTTAAACGTCCAAAACATTCCAGTGTACACGAATAACATAGCGCACGCTACCATAAGCGTAGAAACGAGCTCAACAGATTGGAAAACGCAATCATTCGTCGATTTAGAGGAAACATGATAGTAATTATCTTCCCGTTGGAGATATTTCGACGTTTAAACGCCCAAATCACTACATTTTACACGCAGAACATAGTGCACGCTGAATTAAATGTCGACTCAAGCCTAACAACACAATATGTCGTTGATTTAGACGAGAAATGACCTCTATTTCCATCCGGTTGTAGATATTTCGACGTTTAAAAACCCAAATAAGTGTAGTTTAAGCGCAGAACATAGTGCACGCTGTAATAAACGTCGAAACAAGCGCAACAACTCGCAAAACGCAATATTTCGTCGATTTTGACCAAACATGATAGTAATTATCTTCCGGTCGTTGATATTTCGACGTTTAAACTCGCAAATCACTACATTGTATTCATAGAACATAGTGCACGCTGAATTAAATGTCTAATCAAGCCTAACATGCGGCAAAACGCGATATTTCGTCGATTTTGACGAAACATGACCGTAATTTGCTTCCCGTTGGGGAGATATTTCGACGTTTAAACGTCCAAAACATTCCAGTGTACACGAATAACATAGCGCACGCTACCATAAGCGTAGAAACGAGCTCAACAGATTGGAAAACGCAATCATTCGTCGATTTAGAGGAAACATGATAGTAATTATCTTCCCGTTGGAGATATTTCGACGTTTAAACGCCCAAATCACTACATCTTAGACACAGAACATAGTGCACGCTGAATTAAATGTCGAATCAAGCCTAGCATGCGGCAAAACGCGATATTTCGTCGATTTTGACGAAACATGATAGTAATTACCTTGCCGTCGGAGATATTTCGAAGTTTAAACGCCCAAATCACTACATTTTGTACAGAGAACATAGTGCACGCTGAATTAAATGTCGAATCAAGCTTAACATGCGGCAAAACGCGATATTTCGCCGACTTGGACAAAAAGTGTCAGTTATAATCTTCCAGGCGGAGATATTTCGACGTTTCAACTCCCAAATCACTACATTTTACACGCAGAACATAGTGCACGCTACCATAAGCGTAGAAACGAGCTCAACAGCTTGCAAAACGCTACATTTCGTCGATTTTGCTGAAAAATGTCCGTGACTTGCTTCCCTTTGGAGATATTTCGACGTTTAAACGCCCAAATTACTGTAGTTTAAGCGCAGAACATAGTGCAGGCAACAATAAGCGTAGAAACGAGCTCAACAGATTGGAAAACGCAATCATTCGTCGATTTAGAAGAAACATGATAGTAATTATCTTCCGGTCGTTGATATTTCGACGTTTAAACTCGCACATCACTACATTTTAGACACAGAACATAGTGCACGCTGAATTAAATGTCGAATCAAGCCTAACATGCGGCGAAACGCGATATTTCGTCGATTTTGACGAGACATGATAGTAATTATCGTCCCGTCGGAGATATTTCGACGTTTAAACGCCCAAATCACTACATTTTAGACACCGAGCATAGTGCACGCTGAATTAAATGTCGAATCATACCTAACATGCGGCAAAACGCGATATTTCGTCGATTTTGACAAAACATGATAGTACTTTGCTTCCCGTTGGGGAGATACTTCGACGTTTAAACGTCCAGAACATTCCAGTGTACACGAATAACATAGCGAACGCTACCATAAGCGTAGAAACGAGCTCAACAGATTGGAAAACGCAATCATTCGTCGATTTAGAAGAAGCATGATAGTAATTATCTTGCGGTTGTTGATATTTCGACGTTTGAATTCGCAAATCACTACATTTTAGACACAGAACATAGTGCACGCTGAATTAAATGTCGAATCAAGCCTAGCATGCGGCAAAACGCGATATTTCGTCGATTTTGACGAAACATGATAGTAATTACCTTGCCGTCGGAGATATTTCGAAGTTTAAACGACCAAATCACTACATTTTGTACAGAGAACATAGTGCACGCTGAATTAAATGTCGAATCATACCTAACATGCGGCAAAACGCGATATTTCGTCGATTTTGACAAAACATGATAGTACTTTGCTTCCCGTTGGGGAGATATTTCGACGTTTAAACGTCCAAAACATTCCAGTGTACACGAATAACATAGCGCACGCTACCTGTTACGTATTTATTCGTTTTAAGTCAAGTTAAGATTAAAATTCTGTAAAATTTTTTTTTTTTATTTATTTTTGGTTTATTTTTGATTTAGGGTTTTGTCGGAAGGGAAATATTGAAATGATATTATTTTGTGTGAAATATTTACTTGGATTTCCGATTAATACGGTAGTTGCTGCCACCAGAAATAGTCTAAGGACTATTTCAAAATTTTTATTTATTTCAAACGTTACGGGTAGCGTCGACTAGAGTATAATGCTACTGGCAAACCGATTCCGCTTTTCGGCTAACCTGCTATGTGCAGGGATACTAGCACGGGAGAGGATTAAAGCTGGATACAATATTTGAATGTCAAATTTTTCGTTGCTTGATATGAATGTATTTTTTTACGTTTGCCTTCTTCTTCTCTTTTAATTTCGCTATAATAGTTTGTTGTTCGAACCAAAGCTCAGTTTATTTGCCACGATGGGTTCTATCGCCACGATTTTCTTGCCTTTGGGTTTGATTGTCGAGGGTGATTCTAACGATCCTCTCTGTGTGGAACTTGTGTGATTTCGCAAGCCTTGCCCAAAGACGGGCAATATTTTGCCAACAATGGGAGGAGGAATGCGAAGATCGATAGGCGTTTTCGATTATCGAAAACACCGTTTGCACAAGTCAACACAGCGAACGATCCTTCGGTTAAATTTTCAAAGGAAATTGTTCTACTATTTCTCTCTCTCTTTTTTTTATAATTGCATGCAATGATGGCAAGGAAATCGGTCAACAGAAATGCCGGTATCGCTCTTAATTTTCGATCGACGTCAACGATGTATTTAGTGGTCCTCTCTGTGCGGGACTTGTGTGATTTCGCAAGCCTTGCCCAAAGACGGGCAATATTTTGCCAACAATGGGAGGAGGAATGCGAAGATCAACGGGTGTTTCAGTAGCTGAAAACACCGTTCGCACAAGCCAACACAGTGAACACCCCCTTTGTTTAAAGTTTAAAATAGTGATTCTACCTTCAAACCGTTCACGGAAATAAAACGAGATTGATGATAGGTAATTCTCGAGTGCAACGAAATTATCAGAGAAGAAGGAAATATTTTTAAAATTTATTTTCTTACCTTGAGAAACCAGTGGCGTCGGGTGCCATCACTTCGTCTGCTCTGATGGTCGTTGGTGTTTTAATTTCTGGGTTTATTTCTCGGAACTCGGATATAATTTATTATCAAACTTTTACTTTATTTATTTATTTCGATACACGGTTTACAAATTACTGACCGAATTAATACCGCAATTACAATGCACTTTTGTTTAAGCGATGAAGTGAAGACTTCAAAAAATATTTTTTTTTTCTAAGTCGCGACTTTCCTTTCTTGCCTGGACAACTAAAGACCGCCGAAACGCAAAGTGTTACACAAAATTTCTAAACGCACGATATAGCACGGTATAAAACGTTATAATGAACGTATTAATTATGAGCGTATTAATAATACGGAACGTATTAAAACGTATTAATGGATACTTTAATAAAAAATGAACGTTATAAAAACGGGCGTATTAATGACCACGGAATAATAATGAGCACGTAACAATAATGAGGGTATTAATTATACTGTGCGCTGCTCTATGTGTTATGCTTATTTATAATGCCATCCCCACGAGGTGGTGGTGGTGGTGGTGGTCCACTGGGGGTACCCTTCCGTGGGAATCGGGATTTTTAAGTTTTGGGCTTCCAGAATCGTACGTGACAGAATGTAAGTTCCATATCTCGACTTAGTTCCCATCGGTCCAGTGTTTCTGCTGAGCTAGCGTCTAGGAGACTTGAGGCGTTCCATGCTGGTCTAGTCTCTTCGAGAATCTTCCACGCTTGTACCGTGGGACCTATCTGTGCTTCTTCGGCACGTGCAAGGGCAAACGTTCTATGCTGGTCTAGACTCTTCGAGAAGCTTCCACGTTTGTACCGTGGAAATTACCTGTGTTTCTTATTATTATATTTTTGTTTTGATGCAATTTTTTTTTTGTGTTCAATATATATATATATACATTTTAAACGTGATATATTTTTTTTTATGTTTGTTAAATATATGTGTATTTATTTAATTTTGTATTTCCCTCTTTTTTTTTATTAATTATATATATATATATATTTTACATTTATATTTGACAATGTAGTTGCGCATAGAATTTATTAAAGAAAATGTTAACAATGTGTTCTCATGATTTGTTTCTCGCGCTTGATTTCCATTAATCCCTAATATTCCTATCACCATAACGCGTGTTATTGTGTTAGTTGTTCCGAAGTATCGAAGTAATTTTCTATCGCTTGTTTTTCCGCATTCTACCGCAATTAGAACATTAATATCGTTATTATTATTACTTTAAAGTGACAATAGTATTGTTGGTGTGAATATATATATATATATATTTATATTGTGTGTCATTTTAATATGACTAATGTTTTGTAATTCATCGATAGTGTTTAATTTTATATTTCCCCCTTTTTTTTATTAATTATATATATATATTTATATTTGACAATGTTGTTGCGCATAGAATTTATTAAAGAAAAGTGTTAATAATGTGTTTTCATGATTTGTTTCTCGCGCCTGATTTCCATTAATCCCTAATATCCGTATAACCATAACGCGTGTTCCGATGCGCGTGTAAATCTAACATGGCTGCTCATAAGTGAGGTTATAGTGGCGGGTCTTTAGTTTTGTTTGATATCGAAGTAATTTTGTATCGCTTGTCTTTCCGCATTTTACCGCAATTGGAACATTAATATCGTTATTATTATTACGTTAAAGTGACAATAGTATTGTTGGTGTGAATATATATATATATATATTTATATTGTGTGTCATTTTAATATGACTAATGTTTTGTAATTCTTCGATAGTGTTTAACTTTATATTTCCCTTTTTTAATTAATTATATATATATATATATATATTCATATTTGACAATGTTGTTGCGCATAGAATTTATTAAAGAAAAGTGTTAATAATGTGTTTTCATGATTTGTTTCTCGCGCCTGGTTTCCATTAATCCCTAATATCCCTACAACCATAACGCGTGTTCCGATGCGCGTGTAAATCTAACATGGCTACTCATAAATGTCATTAGTGAGGTTATAGTGCCGGTTCTTTAGTTTTGTTTAATATCGAAGTATTTTCTGTCGGTCGTTTTCCCTTATTTTACCGCAATTAGAACATTTGTTTATTAATATTGTTATTAGTATTACTTTAAAGTGACAATAGTATTGTTCGTGTGAATGTACATATATATATATTTATTTATATTGTGTGTGATTTTAATATGACTAATGTTTTGTAATTCTTCGATAGCTTTATTTATTGTTTTGAGTAGTTTATTTTATAGAGTGTTCGATAATATAAGACTCACTCATACACACACACACATATATATATATATATGTATATATACATATTTCTTCTGGCAGTGTAGTATTTATACCAAATGAAATGTTAGTTGTTTATTAGCTTCATTTAATGAGATAGAACACACACACACGCACGTATATATGTATATAATTTTGGCAGTGTGATTTTCATTTAGATTCTTTAGCGACGTAATGTTGTGTATTTGAGGTTATGTGTCAATTATTTGATTTCATATATACATATATATATCTGGTATTGTGACAACATAGTATTGAAGGTTTTATTTTTAAATTATTGTGTGTTTAATGCGTTTTTACACAGTAGTGTTTGATGGTAGAATTTCTGTATGCAAACCTTCAAGTCGTTGCGGTGTCAATTATTTTGAACGTTTGACCTATCGACAGGTTGTTACTTAGTCCCAAGTGTTGCGTTGTGTGTTCTATTTCTTTTGTAGATTATTAGTAGTAATTTAGTTTAGAATATAGATTATTTATATATATTTTATATATAGACATGCATGTTTCGTAATGTAGTTCTTATTTTATAACTCTTTACCGGAACGTAGGCTAGTTTTAAGTATGTATCTTAGATTACTGATTTGATTTAATAATATAGAATGCGCACACATATATATATTTCTGACAATGTAACCTTTATTTCTTTAATAATATAATATTGTATGTTTTATGTATTCGTTAGACTATTAGTTTTTGATTTCATATACACATATATTTCATAAGTTGATAATATTGTATTTGTTGCATAGTATTGGAGGTACTGTCTCTAATATTTACTAGATTATTACATGTGTGGCATATATGTTTATACTTATATGTAACTGTCCGAGTTGTTGCGGCGTTGATTGATTAAAATATATTTATATATATACATATATTCCTAGTGTTTCAATCATTTCCCTTTCTGTAGTTATTCTTATTTCCTGGTTTATTTGTTTAGTTCGTGACTCGTTCAATCCATTAGTTGGTTCTATTTATTTTATTTTATACTGGTTGAGTTTATATTATATTGAACCATAGGCTTTCAAATGGCAAGTCGGTTATTGGTAGGTTTATTTTGAGTTGTGTGTATATGTATTTTGTTTATTGGTTGGATCTATTAGTCGCCCTCATTTTGTTAATCCTTCCTTTCGTTTCGTAGTGCCGTGTGTTCGTTTGTGCATCCAAATCCTTATTCGCGTGTTTTGTATAGAGTAGTTTTCTTGTTCTTGTTACGGCACGTGCGGAGCGCGGGACGTGACACCCCCGCCCTTGGAGTTCAAATTTCCAGAGGAAATTTGACTGGCGGTGTCTCTCAGTTCGTTCAAGGCGGATGTAGATGTCGTTGGTTGTTGAGTGACCGCCGGTGTTATCGATATCCCTGGAGGTTGTGCTGTTTGATCATCGATATTTCGTCCTCTTTTGAGGTATAGTAGCAGGTGGGTGAGTGAGCCGCATATTGCTCCTAATAGGGCGATTCCACATCCGTAAGTTTCGCGTAATTAATATCCATGTATGACTATATCTATTATCGTCTTGATTAATTTAAATATTATGAGGATTCCAAATATTGCTGCACTGACATTTCCAAATTCCATGAAACCAGTCCATTAGCTTGATACTGTATTTTTCGCTATTGTGGTTATTGTGTTTTCGTCCATCATTCCCAGGATGTTTACTGTTCCAGGGACGATTGTTTTTCCTGTCGCTCTTCTGGCCAATGTGTTCAAGACTGCAGTTTTTTCTGCGGGGAACATGACGTGGCCCCGTAGTATGTCCAGGTCTTTTTGGGTATATATTCCGCTCGTGGCCAATGACGATGGTACTGAATATCGCCACGTTTGGCGCACGTCCTGGCGGAGTTCCCGTGGTGGTTCCATGGGCTTTGGTACGAATTTGTGCCAGAGTCCGTCGATGTTGTAGAACGTAGGTAGTACTGCGCTACATTCTCTATGGTTTCCGTGTTACGTTAGGATGCGTGTTTTTGGCATTAGAAATGCGGTGCGATTCCCTTGCCAAACGGGTAGTTCCGAGTAGCATTCTGTTGTATGTCGTATCCTACCAGGCCATATGATATTTTAATGAGGGTAAGTACGATGACCAGGTGATTCATCTTCCTATTAACTCTCGAGTTTATTAGAAATAAGAATAACCTTTTATTAAAAAAGAAAATTTTATATTTATATATATTTTTTTCTCTCTTCTTTTTTATTAAAACCCCCTTTTTTTTTATTTTAGGTTTTACGTATATGTTATCAGTGAAAATAAATATTATGAAAGCTACTTGGCTTATAATTATATACATATATGCATACGTATTGGTAAGTAATGAGATTTGTTTTATCGTTATAAATATATATGTATATATTATCAATAGAATGGATATTACAAATATAGCTTGTTTCGAATATATATATGTGCGTGTAATGGTAAAGATGACGGCTTATTTATGAGTCACTTGCATTATCAATGGAAGTGAGTGTTGTAAATATCGCCTACTTTACAACATGCGTGTGTATATATTGGTAAACATAAGTAAAAATTACATGTATAGTTATAAATGTTGTTTCTTTATAGGTGGATAGCATAAGTATTCGGTTTTGTGCGTAGCATACAAATACTTTATGGTTCTACGGTGCGAAATGCTATTCCTTCAACTAAAAAGTGTCTTTCAAGTGAGTCAGTCAGATTATTGTAAACGATCATGCATGGGATGCATGATATAGCGGGTTGTAAATCCGCTATGTTTATATCGTACATACGACAGTATTTTATATGTGTTCTTGCAGGTATTCCGCATAGGAAATGAGTGGGTGGCTCGTCACATAGCTCCTGGTCGTCTGGATCTAACTTGTCGAAACAGTCTTGACAAAGATAGCCGTTATCTAAACGGTGGACGGAGCGTATCAACCGAACACAGAGGCAAGATTGAACATCCTCCGTCTCCTCAACATCGAATGCGGGAACGGGCCCATCTGGGTTCTCTATGCCCGAGTTGATGAACTCGTCGCCCGTTCTGTACATACATATAAAACAGTTAATATATATAAAAATTAAAAACAATTGTTTCGTTCGGACTTGTTTTTTTGTACGAATACTGTATCCCTGTATATAATATAATATATATAATATGTTATGATTATGTTAGTTGTTATTTAATATATATATATATTTTCCTTATCTCTCTTTGTCCTTCTTTCTGTTTTTTTTTCTTTTTTATTATTATTATTATTATTATTAGTACCTAACATTACTATTATGATGCTATATTACATTGTGTTGGTTATTATTCGTATTGAGGTGTGTATGTGTGGGGTGCGCGACGAATTTTTTAACATGGCCGCTCACGTGTATCTTTGGTATGGCGTTGATTTAACGTTAACAGTGGTGTGTTGTTGAAATAACCAATTAATTATTAATCATTATGATTTTATTTAGTGGTGTTTTGTAATATTGTTTTGTGTTTCATGATATTGTGTGTGCAAATACAGTGTACTACTTTAATGTAATAGTCATGACTTGCATTTATATAAGTCTCGTTTAATTTAGTTAATGCTTTGTGTATTGTGTTACCAGTCACTTTCCTGTAACATAACTTTATTTCTTTGTACTGAGTTCAGTCATGTCTTGTTGTTAACATTTAGTTAGTCTATCTTGATTAATTTCTAACCTATTTCTGTGTTTATTGACCTTTCATATTTTCCCTATTAATTTATTATTGCTTGTGCTTACTATATGTTATTATTTTATGTATGATATGTATTAGTTTCCTTATTAGTGATTAAAATTTATTTATTAGATTAACATTGTCTGTGATTCTTCGGATTCTACTCTTTCGATGCTGCGACACTTACCTGGATCATTCCCACAACATCATCCGATTCTTCGATATGCCTTGGATACTTACTACAGTTGCCTTCAATCGTCTTACATCTGTGGCCTTAAAGGTACTGTTTAATTTATTTAATTTAATACGTGTGCATTACAAAATCCGCTTCTACATGTTAGATACAATACTACGTAGATTAATACATAATGAAATATCCTTTTATTCCGGTTATATGTATTACTACCTCTGAATTAATCTATCTTAATTATTTCCTAACCACTTTCTATACTTATCAGCTATTTTATTTCTTCTTATTAATCTGCGAAATTCATGCATGTACACTTCCTTGTATGGTGATTGATTGTTCACGAGGTAAGTTGCACTTTCACTGTTTTAGTTATTCGTTGAACTAACACGTTTTACATTCAAACAGTAATTGGAGCACTCGTAATAATCTTCTTTTGCTTTTTCAGGCTCTCGCTGTCTGCGTTATTCGACGAACAGTGTCACGCTTCTGCAGTTTTGTTATAATATTTAGTAATGTTGTATTTTGCATTAAGGCCATTGAAGTTAATTCGTTCGTTTGTTTTCAGCTGGCTGTCGTAAATGGTGTTCCGCAAACAGGGATCCATAACCTATTTTGCACGTAAACCTTCTTGTATGACGATTACTTGTTCACAAGGTAACTTTCACTTGCACTCTTTTAATTATTTATTGAATCAACACGTTTCATATTCAAACAGTAATTGGAGTACAGATAATAAATTTTTCCATTTTCCTTTTAGGTTTCCGCTATCTGTATTATTTGACGAACAGTGTCACACCTCCTTTTGATTTAACCACAATATGGTTGTAACATTTAGTAACCTCGTATTTTGCACTGAAACAATTGAAACTAATTTATTCGCTTATTTTAGGTAACTGTCATGCACTACGTTCCACGAACAAGGAATCATAACCTATATTTGCACATACACTTTCTTGTTCACAAGGTAACTTCCACTTTCACTAGTTAATTATTCATTGAGTTAACACATTTTATATTTAAACGATAATTAAAGCACACATAATAATTTTCCTTTTTTCTTTTAGGTTTTCGCAATCTGTATTATTCGACGAACAGTGTCACACTTCCTTTTGATTTAACCACAATATAGTTATAACATTTAGTAACCTTGTATTTTACACTGAAACAATTGAAACTAATTTATTCACTTATTTTAGGTAACTGTCATGCACTACGTTCCACGAACAAGGAACCATAACCTATATTTGCACATACACTTTCTTGTTCACAAGGTAACTACCACTTTCACTTAGTTAATTATTCGTTGAGTTAACACATTTTATATTTAAACGATAATTGGAGCACACATAATAATTTTCCTTTTTTCTTTTAGGTTGTAGCTATCTGTATTATTCAACGAACAGCACTACAACATACACCACTGCACTACGTTGTCCACTGCAATCACTTCATTCATTGTTTATTTCGATTATGCGCTAGTTTTAACTTGTTCAAGTGCACTGTTCGCGGAATCCCTTTTACTTCAATCTTGACGTTTTGGTTCTGCAAGATTTCTAGCACCTTGTGTGGTCCAGTATATTGATCGGAAAACTTTCCTTTGCTAGGTTCCTTTAGTAGGTATACTAGATCTCCAATTTTGAAATTTTGAGGGTTAATTCGTCTGTCGTAATATTCTTTTGATCTTAGTTTGGATTTTATCAAATTTTCTCTTGCTGTTTGCTGCACGGTGTTGATTTTATCGAACAGGTCTCTGAGATATTCCGCATAAGTTGGTTCCACGTTTTCTTCGATTGGTATTTCGCCAGTGGGTTCTCTGGTCAAGTGTCCAAAGACTAATTCATGCGGAGAGAATTTCGTTCCTTCGTGTACAGAGGTGTTATAGGAAAACATGGCTAATTCCACCCATTCGTCCCAATTTCTGGAATTTTCGATATATAACTTGAGATATTCCATCAATACGTGGTGAGATCTTTCGATCGAACCGTTACTTTGTGGATGATATGCCGTCGTGGTATATTGTTTGATGCGGAATCTTTTTGCTACTTTCTTCATTAGTGAGGATGTAAAGTTCCTTCCTTGATCAGTGAGAATAGCTCTCGGTGACCCGAAACGACAAATAAATCGTTTTATAAAAGCGTCCGCTATCTCGGCTGAAGAGACTCCTCCTATGGGAACCCCGATTGAATATTTTGTTAATAGGTCTTGAATTGTTAATATGTATTCGTTTCCTTTTGCTGTCTTTGGTAATGGACCGACGATATCCATACTAATTTTGTCGAAAGCCCTGCCCGGTGTATCAGTGAGTACCATTGGTTGCTTTGTTTTTATTCTAGTTAACTTTTTCAATTGGCATTCTTTACATGTTCTTACGTATTCCTGGATCTCCTTCTTCATATTTTCCCAATAATAACATTGTCGTATTCTTTGATACTTCTTCGTTACTCCTTTATGTCCTGCTACGGATGATTCGTGTTTTTCTCTTATTATGTTATTTCGTGCTTCCACAGGCGGGGTAATTACTTCCCCAGTGCAAATGGTGATGGTTAAGGTTTTTTCCATAAATATTTCTTTAATTTTCTGATTGTATGTCGCCAGGGTATCTCTTCCAAATTTCCTTTGCTGATGCTAAAGGATGTTAACTGTTTTTCATTTACTACATATAGTGGAAATCTTAGCGAGTTTAATAAATTTTCGGGTGTTATTGGAATATTTCTATTTTCCTTGATCGGTAGCGATATGATGTATTTTCCGGAATCGTAATTCAATCTTGCTTTTTCTAACATTAAATCTTCATAACGAGGCAATTTTTCCGTCTCCTTCATTTCTAATGCTTCTTTATCTATCGCATTCCCGTATACATCTATAAATATTACTCTATGGTCATTTACTCTCGTAATTGAGTCTCGGGTTTCTGAAATTCTTAATTCCGCGATTATCGTAGGTCTCGTGTCCTTTTCTCGTTGTTGAATTAATTCTGGATTTACAATGGAGGGCTCTTCTTCGCTCGTTGTATCCGTGTCTTCCTTTTCTCGATCGAGCTCGGCTAGTGCTTCGTCATAATATTTTACGGGTGTTTCTTCTATGGTGAGATGCTTTCGAGTAGAAGGTTTTCCCTGTTTATCGTAATGCGATAATACGCGTGGCTTAGCCTCGAATATCGGAGAGTCCTCGGTCGAGGTATCCAATTGAAATCTTTTTACATGTGGATATCGATCTGGCGAATCTTCTTCTCGTTTCCTGATTGGCAAGCACATCTCTGGCGGATTTCGGGATAATGCATCTGCGTTCGCGTTCGCTCTACCTTCTTTATATTGGATATCAAATTCAAAGTCCGACAATTTCAATTTCCATTTCCAAATTCTCGAGGTGGGATCTTTAATGGAATTCATCCATACTAACGGTTTGTGATCAGTTATTATCGTAAACTTTCTACCATACAGGTATGGTCTGAAATGCATCGTACAGTAAACGATTGCCAGACACTCCTTTTCTATGGTAGAGTAGTTTTGTTCGGCGGAATTTAATAGTCTTGAGGCATATGCAATCGGTAAATCCTTTCCGATTGGCCCTTGACTCAGTACACCGCTTATTGCGTATCCTGATGCGTCTGTAGTAAGGTTAAAGGGTTCAGAAAAGTCTGGATACTGTGAAATGGGTTTTGTCATTAGCGCTGTCTTTAAATTCTTGAATGCATTTTCTTGATTTTCTGTCCATTTAAAGGGAGTATCTTTCTTTAATAGTTGTGTCAATGATTTCGCGACCTTGGAGAAATCGGGTATAATAGAGAATCGGGTAGGCTAGTTTTAAGTATGTATCTTAGATTACTGATTTGATTTAATAATATAGAATGCGCACACATATATATATATTTCTGACAATGTAACCTTTATTTCTTTAATAATATAATATTGTATGTTTTATGTATTCGTTAGACTATTAGTTTTTGATTTCATATACACATATATTTCATAAGTTGATAATATTGTATTTGTTGCGTAGTATTGGAGGTACTGTCTCTAATATTTACTAGATTATTACATGTTTGGCATATATGTTTATACTTATATGTAACTGTCGTTGCGGCGATGATTGATTAAAATATATTTATATATACATATATTCCTAGTGTTTCAATCATTTCCCTTTCTGTAGTTATTCTTATTTCCTGGTTTATTTGTTTGGTTCGTGACTCGTTCAATCCATTAGTTGGTTCTATTTATTTTATTTTATACTGGTTGAGCTTATATTATATTGAACCATAGGCTTTCAAATGGCAAGTCGGTTATTGGTAGGTTTATTTTGAGTTGTGTGTATATGTATTTTGTTTATTGGTTGGATCTATTAGTCGTCCTCATTTTGTTAATCCTTCCTTTCGCGTGTTTTGTATAGAGTAGTTTTCTTGTTCTTGTTACGGCACGTGCGGAGCGCGGGACGTGACAAAACACAACAACACGGACAACGCGATCCTTCGTCGACTTTGACGAAAAATGACCGTGATTTCCTTCCCGTTGGAGATATTTCGACGTTTAAACGCCCAATGTACTGCATTTTGCGCGCAGAACATAGTGCATACTGTATTAGCGGACGAAGCAAGCAAAACAACTCGCTAACCGCCCTCATTCGTCGATTTTGACGAAAAATGTCCGTAATTTCCTTTCCGTTTGAGATATTGCGACGTATAAACGCCCCAATTACTGCATTCTACCTGCAGAACATACTGCACGTTGTACTAAGCGTCGAAACAAGCCCAACAACTTGCCAAACGCGATCATTCGTAGATTTGAACGAAAAATGACCGTGATTTCCTTCCCGTTGGAGATATTTCGACGTTTAAACGCCCAATTTAAAGCATTTTACGCGCAGCATTTTACATAATGCACGCTGTATTAGTCGACGAACCAAGCCCAACATCTTGCTAACCGCAATCATTCGTCGATTTTGACGAGAAAAGCCCGCAATTTCCTTCCCGTTTGAGATATTTCGACGTATAAACGCCCCAATTACTGCATTCTACCTGCAGAACATACTGCACGCGCTACTAAGCGTCGTAATAAACCCAACAACTCGGCAAACACGATCATTCGTCGACTTCGACGAAAAATGACAGTGATTTCCATCCCGTTGGAGATATTTCGACGTTTAAACGCCCCAATTACCTCTTTCTACCTGCAGAACATAGTGCACGCGCTACTAAGCGTCGTAACAAACACAACAACACGGACAACGCTATCATTCCTCGACTTTGACGAAAAATGACCGTGATTTCCTTCCCGTTAGAGCTATTTCGACGTTTAAACGCCCACTTTACTGCATTTTGCGCGCAGAACATAGTGCACACTGTATTAGCTGACGAAGCAAGCAAAACAACTCGCTAACCGCCATCATTCGTCGAGTTTGTCGAAAAATGTCCGTAATTTCCTTTCCGTTTGAGATATTTCGACGTATAAACGCCCCAGTTACTGCATTCTACCTGCAGAACATACTGCACGTTGTACTAAGCGTCGAGACAAGCCCCATAACTCGCATAACTCGAACATTCGTCGACTGCGTCGAAATATGTTCGTTATTTCCTTCCCGTTAGAGATATTTCGACGTACAAACGTCCGAATTTTACATGTGGATATCGATCTGGCGAATCTTCTTCTCGTTTCCTGATTGGCAAGCACATCTCTGGCGGATTTCGGGATAATGCATCTGCGTTCGCGTTCGCTCTACCTTCTTTATATTGGATAACAAATTCAAAGTCCGACAATTTCAATTTCCATTTCCAAATTCTCGAGGTGGGATCTTTAATGGAATTCATCCATACTAACGGTTTGTGATCAGTTATTATCGTAAACTTTCTACCATACAGGTATGGTCTGAAATGCATCGTACAGTAAACGATTGCCAGACACTCCTTTTCTATGGTAGAGTAGTTTTGTTCGGCGGAATTGAATAGTCTTGAGGCATATGCAATCGGTAAATCCTTTCCGATTGGCCCTTGACTCAGTACACCGCTTATTGCGTATCCTGATGCGTCTGTAATAAGGTTAAAGGGTTCAGAAAAGTCTGGATACTGTAAAATGGGTTTTGTCATTAGCGCTGTCTTTAAATTATTGAATGCATTTTCTTGATTTTCTGTCCATTTAAAGGGAGTATCTTTCTTTAATAGTTGTGTCAATGATTTCGCGACCTTGGAGAAATCGGGTATAAATTTTCTGTAGTATCCTGCTAGTCCCAGAAATTGTTTGATATTTTTCACCCTTTTCGGTCGTGGAAATTTTAATACGGCTTCGATTTTCTTTGGGTCGGGTTTTACGCCATCTTCACTAATTATGTGTCCTAAGTAATTCACCTCGTGTCGTAAAAATTCGCACTTATCAGGCTGTAATCGTAATTTAGCTTTCCTCAGTCTTTCCATTAACTTATTAAATTTAATTTCGTGTTCTTGGAGGGACCTCGAATAAATCACTATGTCATCCAGATAGACGAATAATTCTATTCCTTGCAGACCAGATAAAACTGAGTTCATCAAACGTTGAAACGTTGCTGGGGCGTTCTTTAATCCAAAGGGCATTCTTTTGAATTGAAAATGTCCGTATGGTGTCGAAAATGCTGTTTTGTGGGCATCTACCTGTGACATACGGATCTGGTGAAAGCCTGATGCTAAGTCAAACGTGGAAAAATATTTTGCACTTCCTAATTGATCCAATATTTCTGTAATGTTGGGTAGTGGGAAAGCATCGCCGATCGTTTTATCGTTCAACTTTCTATAATCGATAACTAATCTCCAGCGTTTATTTCCTTGCGAATCAGGTTTTTTGGGTACAATCCAAAGCGGAGAGTTATATGGAGATACCGATGGTTCCACTACGTCCGTATCTAGTAATTCTTGAATTTGCCGATTTACCTCTTCTCGATGTACTGGTGGGTATCGATACTGTTTAGTATTAATTGGTATATCATCCGTTGTAATTATTCTATGTTCAAAAACTTCTGTTGCTTCCAATATATCTCCTGGAATATGAAACCTATCTTGATTATTACGAATCAACCTTTTAACATTTTCCGTTTCTTCTTTGTTCAAATGTTCGAGTCGTAGTAATTCAATTATTTTATCGTATCTACTTTCTTTCGATTTCAAAACTGTATTACACGCTGTCCTAGGAAGCGGGGTGGGTTTTCGAATTCCTTAATTACCATTGTCGGTGTCGTAAATTCGTAATTTCTTGAAGTAGTATTTATTACTCTCATGTAACCTTTTCCTTCATGATTCCTCACAACTGCATTACCAAAATAGATTCCTTTGATCGGCTCGATTCTGGGAATAAATCCCTCTTTTATCTTTGGATTTGCGATATTAATTGAACACGTTACTGAACTTCGCTTCGGTATAATTATTTTTTCTCTAGTATCGAAGGGTATATAAATATTTCCCCATTTGACATGCTTTTCCTCGTAATCTAAACGAGCTTTACAACCTGCAAAAAATTCGGATCCTAGGATTCCGTCTTGATCGATTGGCAATGAATCATCAACTACATGAAAATTAACCGGATGGCCCGCAACCTGTATTACCGTCTGCCCTTGGGAGACCAGGCTCGTTGCCGTAATTCCTCGCACTTCGATTGATTCCTTCTCGTCGATGATGGCTGAATCGGGTAAAGCAGGTTTTTTGATAATGTTAATTTCCGATCCAGAGTCTAATAATAAACTCGTCTTGGTTTTTAAATCTGGGGAGACTATTCGCGCAGTTGGAGTCGTTGGGGAATCATTAAATTTTACTGAAATAATTCGGAGAGGTCGTTGTCCGAATCTGAGTCCGACTCTTGGTGATTTTCCTTCGCCGGTTGCTTGCGCTTCACTCTTTCCATTTTGTCTTGAGATTCCGGATTCTCTGTTTGTGACCTCGTTTGGTTGTGGGATGACTCCCCCACAGTATTTAGTGGTTGTTCGTTCGACCTTACGGTCGGCATTGCGTTCGCTCTGTCTCTCGTTACGGGTGGTGGAGTCGATCTCGCGGGGGCGGCTGCCCTTGTTCTGTTTGTTGCCGTCGGCACCGGTCTCCTGGTTGCCGCCTGTACTCTTGGGCGATTCGGCGTATCGTTCCTTCGTGGCTCGCCCCATTCTCCCGAAGGACGTGTTTGGTTTCCCGACGGTCTCGAATTATAGGGTACGATTAATCCGGCATCTACTCGGGCTTTAAATTTGTAACAGTCTTTCACTAAATGTCCGGGTTTTTTACAATAATTACATGCGTTATATTGTCTCGTAGTATTCAAAAAATTCTGCGAAGGAGGTGCCGATCTTCGATCTTGGATGTTGTTCCTGGCGTAGTTATTATTAGGAGGGTTAACGTTATTTCGGTTGTTCCCGGTGTAATTGTTATTAGCAGGACGAGCGTTATTTCGGTTATTCTCGATGTAATTATTATTAGGGGGACGAACGTTGTTTCGGTTGTTATTACTTGAGAATGTCGGACGTTCGTATCGCATTCTGTCGTTTACTTGTTTTAGTTCCCGTGTCGCTTTTACGGCTTGGCGATACGCGTCTTCTAAAGATTGGTACTCGGATAACTTTACTCGTAAATATACTTCGTTCGGGAGTCCCTTGACGAAAGCCTCTCTGGTGTCCCAATCGATCGTATCTTGAACGTCTTGCGATATGGAACCGTATTGACATCTTTCTCCATCAATTATAGCCAATCTGAGATTTCTGACGCGGTCTATGTAATCTAGTATATTTTCTCCTGGTCGTTGGAATACCGTTCCCAACTCTCCCCTGTATTCGTTAACGGTTTTTCCTGGGCCGAACATATCTTTTAATTTATTCCCGAAATCGTTTAAAGTCACTACCTCATGGTCCTCTACGGCGAGAAACGCGTGTCCGCGAAGTTTATTCATTAGTAATTTTACTAACTGTGGCTCTTGATGCCTAGGAATCATATTTCGCGCTCGCTCGCATGATCTCAAAAATTGGAACACAGACGGTCTGTATCCGTCGAACACTGGTACTGATTCAATCGCGTCCTTTAATTTAATCGGCTGGTAATTATCAGTCAATCTTGTTTCTCGCGGTGTTATCGGTGATACGGGTATTTCGGTCTCGTTCGTCTGTCTGCTTACGCGCACGTCTTTTTCTAATTTAATTAGTCTTGAGCTTATGTCGGTTAATACACGGAAATTTTGGTCCCACGCTTTCAATTTTGCCGTCAACGCTAAAAGCGTATCTTCGCTTAGCGAATCCCGGGCGGTCGACATTTTCCTACTTATTTTTTAGTTGATATTCGTAAGAGCTTTAATCCTCTGCGGCGCGTATCCCACCGCTGCCACCAAAAATTTAATCTATATACTATATAAATCTGTTACGTATTTATTCGTTTTAGGTCAAGTTAAGATTAAAATTCTGTAAAAAAATTTTTTTTTTTATTTATTTTTGATTTATTTGTGATTTTTTTTTTATTTAGAGTTTAGTCGGAAGGGAAATATTGAAATGATACTATTGTGTATGAAATATTTATTTGGATTTCCGATTAATACGGTAGTTGCTGCCACCAGAAATAGTCTAAGGACTATTTCAAAAATTTTATTTATTTCAAACGTTTCGGGTAGCGTCGACTAGAGTATAATGCTACTGGCAAAACCGATTCCGCTTTTCGGCTAACCTGCTATGTGCAGGGATACTAGCACGGGAGAGGATTAAAGCTGGATACAATATTTGAATGTCAAATTTTTCGTTGCTGGATATGAATTTATTTTTTACGTTTTGCCTTCTTCTTCTCTTTTAATTTCGCTATAATAGTTTGTCGTTGGAACCAAAGCTCAGTTTATTTGCCACGATGGATTCTATCACCACGATTTTCTAGCCTTTGGGTTTGATTATCGAGGGTGATTCTAACGATCCTCTCTGTGTGGAACTTGTGTGATTTTGCAAGCCTTGCCCAAAGACGGGCAATATTTTGCCAACAATGGGAGGAGGAATGCGAAGATCGATAGGCGTTTTCGATTATCGGAAACACCGTTTGCACAAGTCAACACAGCGAACGATCCTTCGGTTAAATTGTCAAAGAAAATTGTTCTACTATTTCTCTCTCTCTTTTTTTTATAATTGCATGCAATGATGGCAAGGAAATCGGTCAACAGAATATTGGTATCGCTCTTAATTTTCGATCGACGTCAACGATGTAATTAATGGTCCTCTCTGTGCGGGACTTGTGTGATTTCGCAAGCCTTGCCCAAAGACGGGCAATATTTTGCCAACAATGGGAGGAGGAATGCGAAGATCAACGGGTGTTTCAGTAGCTGAAAACACCGTTTGCACAAGCCAACACAGCGAACACCCCCTTTGTTTAAAGTTTAAAATAGTGATTCTACCTTCAAACCGTTCACAGAAATAAAACGAGATTGATGATAGGTAATTCTCGAGTGCAACGAAATTGTCAGAGAAGAAGGAAATTTTTTTTTAAAATTAATTTTCTTACCTTGAGAAACCAGTGGCGTCGGGTGCCATCACTTCGTCTGCTCTGATGGTCGTCGGTGTTTTTATTTCTGGGTTTATTTCTCGAAACTCGGATATAATTTATTATCAAACTTTTACTTTATTTATTTATTTCGATACACGGTGTACAAATTACTAACCGAATTAATACCGCAATTACAATGCGCTTTTGTTTAAGCGATGAAATGAAGACTTCAAAAAATATTTTTTTTTTTCTAAGTCGCGACTTTCCTTTCTTGCCTGGACAACTAAAGACCGCCGAAACGCACAGTGTTATACAAAATTTCTAAACGCACGATATAGCACGGTATAAAACGTTATAATGAACGTATTAATTATGAGCGTATTAATAATACTGAACGTATTAAAACGTATTAATGGACACTTTAATAAAAAATGAACGTTATAAAAACGAGCGTATTAATGACCACGGAATAATGAGCACGTAACAATAATGAGCGTAATAAAACGTATTAATAATACTGAGCGTTGCTCTATGTTGCTATGCTTATTTATAATGCCATCCCCACGAGGTGGTGGTGGTGGTGGTGGTCCACTGTGGGTACCCTTCCGTGGGAATCGGGATTTTGCAGTTTTGGGCTTCCAGAATCGTACGTGACAGAATGTAAGTTCATATCTCGACTTAGTTCCCATCGGTCCAGTGTTTCTGCTGAGCTAGCGTCTAGGAGACTTGAGGCGTTCCATGCTGGTCTAGTCTCTTCGAGAATCTTCCACGCTTGTACCGTGGGACCTATCTGTGCTTCTTCGGCACGTGCAAGGGCAAACGTTCTATGCTGGTCTAGGCTCTTCGAGAAGCTTCCACGTTTGTACCGTGGGACCTATCTGTGCTTCTTCGGCACGTGCAAGGGCAAACGTTCCATGCTGGTCTAGACTCTTCGAGAAGCTTCCACGTTTGTACCGTGGGAATTACCTGTGTTTCTTATTATTATATTTTTGTTTTGATGCAATTTCTTTTTTTTTTTGTGTTCAATATATATATATATATATATATATATATATATATATATATATATATATATACATTTTAAACGTGATATATTTTTTTTTGTTTGTTAAATATATGTGTATTTATTTAATTTTGTATTTCCCCTTTTTTTTAATTAGTTATATATATATATTGTACGTTTATATTTGACAATGGTTGCGCATAGAATTTATTAAAGAAAAATGTTAATAATGTGTTTTCACGATTTGTTTCTCGCGCCTGGTTTCCATTAATCCCTAATATCCCTATAACCATAACGCGTGTTATTGCGCGTGTAAATCTAACATGGCTACTCATAAATGTCATTAGTGAGGTTATAGTGCCGGTTCTTTAGTTTTGTTTAATATCGTAGTATTTTCTGTCGGTCGTTTTTCCTTATTCTAACGTAATTAGAACATTTGTTTATTAATATTGTTATTAGTATTACTTTAACGTGACAATAGTATTGTTCGTGTGAATATACATATATATATATATTTATTTATATTGTGTGTGATTTTAATATGATTAATGTTTTGTAATTCTTTGATAGCTTTACTTGTTGTTTTGAGTAGTTTATTTTATAGAGAGTTCGATAATATAAGACACCCATACACACACACACACACACACATAAATATAGATATGTGTATATATACATATTTCTTCTGGCAGTGTAGTATTTATACCAAATGAAATGTTAATTGTTTATTAACTTCATTTAATAAGATAGAACACACACGCACGTATATATGTATATAATTTTGGCAGTGTGATTTTCATTTAGATTCTTTAGCGATGTAATGTTGTGTATGTGAGGTTATGTGTCAATTATTTGATTTCATATATACATATATATATCTGGTATTGTGGCAACATAGTATTGAAGGTTTTATTTCTAAATTATTGTGTGTTTAATGCGTTTTTACATATTAGTGTTTGATGGTAGAATTTCTGTATGCAAACCTTCAAGTCGTTGCGGTGTCAATTATTTTGAACGTTTGACCTATCGACAGGTTATTACTTAGTCCCAAGTGTTGCGTTGTGTGTTCTATTTCTTTTGTAGATCATTAGTAGTAATTTAGTTTAGAATATAGGTCATTTATATATATTTTTACATATAGACATGCATGTTTCGTACTGTAGTTCTTATTTTATAACTCTTTACCGGAACGTAGGCTAGTTTTAAGTATGTATCTTAGATTACTGATTTGATTTAATAATATAGAATGCGCACACATATATATATATTTCTGACAATGTAACCTTTATTTCTTTAATAATATAATATTGTATGTTTTATGTATTCGTTAGACTATTAGTTTTTGATTTCATATACACATATATTTCATAAGTTGATAATATTGTATTTGTTGCGTAGTATTGGAGGTACTGTCTCTAATATTTACTAGATTATTACATGTTTGGCATATATGTTTATACTTATATGTAACTGTCGTTGCGGCGATGATTGATTAAAATATATTTATATATACATATATTCCTAGTGTTTCAATCATTTCCCTTTCTGTAGTTATTCTTATTTCCTGGTTTATTTGTTTGGTTCGTGACTCGTTCAATCCATTAGTTGGTTCTATTTATTTTATTTTATACTGGTTGAGCTTATATTATATTGAACCATAGGCTTTCAAATGGCAAGTCGGTTATTGGTAGGTTTATTTTGAGTTGTGTGTATATGTATTTTGTTTATTGGTTGGATCTATTAGTCGTCCTCATTTTGTTAATCCTTCCTTTCGCGTGTTTTGTATAGAGTAGTTTTCTTGTTCTTGTTACGGCACGTGCGGAGCGCGGGACGTGACAAAACACAACAACACGGACAACGCGATCCTTCGTCGACTTTGACGAAAAATGACCGTGATTTCCTTCCCGTTGGAGATATTTCGACGTTTAAACGCCCAATGTACTGCATTTTGCGCGCAGAACATAGTGCATACTGTATTAGCGGACGAAGCAAGCAAAACAACTCGCTAACCGCCCTCATTCGTCGATTTTGACGAAAAATGTCCGTAATTTCCTTTCCGTTTGAGATATTGCGACGTATAAACGCCCCAATTACTGCATTCTACCTGCAGAACATACTGCACGTTGTACTAAGCGTCGAAACAAGCCCAACAACTTGCCAAACGCGATCATTCGTAGATTTGAACGAAAAATGACCGTGATTTCCTTCCCGTTGGAGATATTTCGACGTTTAAACGCCCAATTTAAAGCATTTTACGCGCAGCATTTTACATAATGCACGCTGTATTAGTCGACGAACCAAGCCCAACATCTTGCTAACCGCAATCATTCGTCGATTTTGACGAGAAAAGCCCGCAATTTCCTTCCCGTTTGAGATATTTCGACGTATAAACGCCCCAATTACTGCATTCTACCTGCAGAACATACTGCACGCGCTACTAAGCGTCGTAATAAACCCAACAACTCGGCAAACACGATCATTCGTCGACTTCGACGAAAAATGACAGTGATTTCCATCCCGTTGGAGATATTTCGACGTTTAAACGCCCCAATTACCTCTTTCTACCTGCAGAACATAGTGCACGCGCTACTAAGCGTCGTAACAAACACAACAACACGGACAACGCTATCATTCCTCGACTTTGACGAAAAATGACCGTGATTTCCTTCCCGTTAGAGCTATTTCGACGTTTAAACGCCCACTTTACTGCATTTTGCGCGCAGAACATAGTGCACACTGTATTAGCTGACGAAGCAAGCAAAACAACTCGCTAACCGCCATCATTCGTCGAGTTTGTCGAAAAATGTCCGTAATTTCCTTTCCGTTTGAGATATTTCGACGTATAAACGCCCCAGTTACTGCATTCTACCTGCAGAACATACTGCACGTTGTACTAAGCGTCGAGACAAGCCCCATAACTCGCATAACTCGAACATTCGTCGACTGCGTCGAAATATGTTCGTTATTTCCTTCCCGTTAGAGATATTTCGACGTACAAACGTCCGAATTACTGCATTTTACCTGAAGAACATAGTGCACGCGCTACTAAGCATAGTAACAAACCCAACAACTCGGCAAACACGATCATTCGTCGACTTTGACGAAAACTGACCGTGATTTCCTTCCCGTTGGAGATATTTCGACGTTTAAACGCCCAATTTACAGCCTTTTACGCGCAGCATTTTACATAATGCACGCTGTATTAGTCGACGAACCAAGCACAACAACTTGCTAACCGCCATTATTCGTCGATTTTGACGAGAAAAGCCCGCAATTTCCTTCCCGTGTGAGATATTTCGACGTATAAACGCCCCAATTAGTGCGTTCTACCTGCAGAACATAGTGCACGCGCTACTTAGGGTAGTAACAAACACAACAACTCGGACAACGCGATCAGTCGTCGACTTTGACGAAAAATGACCATAATATCCTTCCCGTTGGAGATATTTCGACGTTGAAGCGCCCCAATTACTGCATTCTACCTGCAGAACATACGGCACGTTCTACTAAGCGTCGAAACAAGCCCAACAACACGCATAACGCGATCATTCATCGACTGTGTCGATATATGTCCCTATCTTCCATCCCGTTAGAGCTATTTCGACGTTTAAACGCCCAATTTACTGCATTTTGCGCGCAGAACATAGTGCACACTGTATTAGTCGACGAAGCAAGCAAAACAACTTGCTAACCGCGATCATTCGTCGATTTTGAAGAAAAAAGCCCGCAAATTCTTTCCCGTTTGAGATATTCCGACGTATAAATGCCCCACTTACTGCATTCTACCTGCAGAACATACTGCACGTTGTACTAAGCATCGAAACAAGCCCAACAACTTGCCAAACGCGATCATTCGTAGATTTGAACGAAAAATGTCCGCAATGTCCTTCCCGTTAGAGATATTTCGACGTTTAAACGCCCAGTTTACAGCATTTTACGCGCAGAACATTGTGAACTCTGTATTAATCGACGAGCCAAGCCCAACAACTCGCTAACCGCGATCATTCGTTGATTTTGACGAAAAAGGCCCGCAAATTCTTTCCCGTTTGAGATATTCCGACGTATAAATGCCCCACTTACTGCATTCTACCTGCAGAACATACTGCACGTTGTACTAAGCATCGAAACAAGCCCAACAACTTGCCAAACGCGATCATTCGTAGATTTGAACGAAAAATGTCCGCAATGTCCTTCCCGTTAGAGATATTTCGACGTTTAAACGCCCAGTTTACAGCATTTTACGCGCAGAACATTGTGAACTCTGTATTAATCGACGAGCCAAGCCCAACAACTCGCTAACCGCGATCATTCGTTGATTTTGACGAAAAAGGCCCGCAAATTCTTTCCCGTTTGAGATATTCCGACGTATAAATGCCCCACTTACTGCATTCTACCTGCAGAACATACTGCACGTTGTACTAAGCATCGAAACAAGCCCAACAACTTGCCAAACGCGATCATTCGTAGATTTGAACGAAAAATGTCCGCAATGTCCTTCCCGTTAGAGATATTTCGACGTTTAAACGCCCAGTTTACAGCATTTTACGCGCAGAACATTGTGAACTCTGTATTAATCGACGAGCCAAGCCCAACAACTCGCTAACCGCGATCATTCGTTGATTTTGACGAAAAAGGCCCGCAAATTCTTTCCCGTTTGAGATATTCCGACGTATAAATGCCCCACTTACTGCATTCTACCTGCAGAACATACTGCACGTTGTACTAAGCATCGAAACAAGCCCAACAACTTGCCAAACGCGATCATTCGTAGATTTGAACGAAAAATGTCCGCAATGTCCTTCCCGTTAGAGATATTTCGACGTCTAAACGTCCGAATTACTGCATTTTACCTGAAGAACATAGTGCACGCGGTACTAAGCATAGTAACAAACCCAAGAACTCGGCAAACACGATCATTCGTCGACTTTGACGAAAAATGACCTTGATTTCCTTCCAGTTGGAGATATTTCGACGTTTAAACGCCCAATTTACAGCATTTTAGGCGCAGCATTTTACATAGCGCACGCTGTATTAGTCGACGCAGCATGCAAAACAACTTGCTAACAGCGATCATTCGTCGATTTTGAGGAAAAATGAGCGTAATATCCCTCCCGGTGGAGATATTTCGACGTTTAAACGCCCCAATTACTGCTTTCTACCTGCAGAACATAGTGCACGCGCTACTAAGCGTCGTAACAAACCCATCAACTCGGCAAACACTATCATACGTCGATCTGACGAAAAATGTCCGTAATTTCCTTCCCGTTAGAGATATTTCGACGTTTAAACGCCCCAATTAGTGCATTCTACCTGCAGATCATAGTGCACGCTCTACTGAGCGTAGTCACAAACCCAACAACTCGGAAAACGCTTTCATTCGTCGACTTTGACGAAAAATGACCGTAATATCCTTCCCGTTGGAGATATTTCGACGTTTAAACGCCCCAATTACTGCACTCTACCTGCAGAACATACGACACGTTGCACTAAGCGTAGTAACAAACCCAACAACTCGGAAAACGCGATCATTCGTCGACTTTGACGAAAAATGACCGTAATATCCTTCCCGTTGGAGATATTTCGACGTTTCAACGCCCAATTTCCAGCATTTTACGCGCAGAACATAGTGAACGCTGTAGTAAGCGTCGATACAAGCCCACCAACTCGCAAAACGCGATCATTCGTCGATTTGACGAACAATGTCCGTAATTTCCTTCCCGTGAGAGATATTTCGAAGTTTAAACGCCCCAATTAGTGCATTCTAGCTGCAGAACATAGTGCACGGTGTACTAAGCGTCGAAACAAGCCCAACAACTCGCATAACTCGATCATTCGTCGTCTGTGTCGAAATACGTCCCTATTTTCCATCCCGTTTGAGATATTTCGACGTTTAAACGAGCCAATTACTGCATTTTGCGCGCAGAACATCGTGCACGCTGTATTAGTCGACGAAGCAGTACAACAACTCGCTAACTGCGATCATTCGTCGATTTGGACGAAAAATCCCGCAAATTCCTTCCCGTTTGAGATATTCCAACGTATAAACGCCCCACTTACTTCATTCTATCTGCAGAACATACTGCACGTTGTACTAAGCATCGCAACAAGCCCAACAACTTGCCAAACGCGATTATTCGTAGATTTGAACGATAAATGTCCGTACTTTCCTTCCCGTTAGAGATATTTCGACGTTTAAACGCCCCAATGACTGCATTTTGCGCGCAGAATATAGTGCACGCTGTATTAGTCGACGAAGCAAGTACAACAACTCGCTAACTGCGATCATTCGTCGATTTTGACGAAAAATCCCGCAAATTCCTTCCCGTTGGAGATATTCCGACGTATAAACGCCCCACTTACTGCATTCTACCTGCAGAACATACTGCACGTTGTACTAAGCATCGCAACAAGCCCAACAACTTGCCAAACGCGATCATTCGTAGATTTGAACAAAAAAGGTCCGTAATTTCCTTCCCGTTAGAGATATTTCGACGTATAAACGTCCGAATTACTGCATTTTACCTGAAGAACATAGTGCACGCGATACTAAGCATAGTAACAAGCCCAACAACTTGCCAAACGCGATCATTCGTCGACTTTGACGAAAAATGATCGTGATTTCATTCCCGTTGCAGATATTTCGACGTTTAAACGTCCCAATTAGTGCATTCTACCTGCAGAACATAGTGCACGCGCTACTAAGCGTAGTAACAAACCCAACAACTCGGACAACGCGATCATTCGTCGACTTTGACGAAAAATGACCGTGATATCCTTCCCGTTGGAGATATTTCGACGTTTAAACGCTAAATTTACAGCATTTCACGTGCAGAACATGCTGCACGTTGTACTAAGCGTCGAAACAACCCCAACAACTCGCATAACTCGATCATTCGTCGTCTGTGTCGAAATACGTCCCTATTTTCCATCCCGTTTGAGATATTTCGACGTTTACACGAGCCAATTACTGCATTTTGCGCGCAGAACATAGTGCACGCTGTATTAGTCGACGAAGCAGTACAACAACTCGCTAACTGCGATCATTCGTCGATTTTGACGAAAAATCCCGCAAATTCCTTCCCGTTTGAGATATTCCAACGTATAAACGCCCCACTTACTGCATTCTACCTGCAGAAAATACTGCACGTTGTACTAAGCTTCGTAACAAACCTAACATCTCCGAAAACGCGATGATTCGTCGACTTTGACGAAAACTGACCGTAATTTCCTTCCCGTTGGAGATATTTCGACGTTTAAGTTCCCCAATTACTACACTCTATCTGCAGAATATACTGCACGTTGTACTAAGCATCGCAACAAGCCCAACAACTTGCCAAACGCGATCATTCGTAGATTTGAACGAAAAATGTCCGTAATTTCCTTCCCGTTAGAGATATTTCGACGTATAAACGTCCGAATTACTGCATTTTACCAGAAGAACATAGTGCACGCGCTACTAAGCATAGTAACAAACCCAACAACTCGGCAAACACGATCATTCGTCGACTTTGACGAAAAATGACCGTGATTTCATTCCCGTTGGAGATATTTCGACGTTTTAACGCCCAATTTACAGCATTTCACGTGCAGAACGTAGGGCACGCTGTATTAGTCGACGAACAAAGCCCAACAACTCGCTAACCGCCATCATTCGTCGATTTTGACGAAAAAAGCCCGCAATTTCCTTCCCGTTTGAGATTTTTCGACGATTAAACGCTCAATGTACAGCATTTCAGGCGCAGACCATAGTGCACACGCTACTAAGCGTCGGAACAAACCTAACAACTCCGAAAACGCGATGATTCGTCGATATTGACGAAAAATCCCGCAAATTCCTTCCCGTTTGAGATATTCCGACGTATAAACGCAACACGTACTGCATTCGACCTGCAGAACATACTGCACGTTGTACTAAGCATCGCAACAAGCACAACAACTTGCCAAACGCGATCATTCGTAGATTTGACGAAAAATGTCCGTAATTTCCTTCCCGTTAGAGATATTTCGACGTTTAAACGCCCCAATTACTGCATGTTGCGCGCAGAATATAGTGCACGCTGTATTAGTCGACGAAGCAAGTACAACAACTCGCTAACTGCGATCATTCGTCGATTTTGACGAAAAATGCCACAAATTCCTTCCCGTTTGAGATATTCCGACGTATAAACGCCCCACTTACTGCATTCTACCTGCAGAACATACTGCACGTTGTACTAAGCATCGCAACAAGCCCAACAACTTGCCAAACGCGATCATTCGTCGACTTTGACGAAAAATGACCGTGATTTCATTCCCGTTGCAGATATTTCGACGTTTAAACGCCCCAATGACTGCATTTTGCGCGCAGAATATAGTGCACACTGTATTAGTCGACGAAGCAAGCAAAACAACTTGCTAACCGCGATCATTCGTCGATTTTGAAGAAAAAAGCCCGCAAATTCTTTCCCGTTTGAGATATTCCGACGTATAAATGCCCCACTTACTTCATTCTATCTGCAGAACATACTGCACGTTGTACTAAGCATCGCAACAAGCCCAACAACTTGCCAAACGCGATCATACGTAGATTTGAACGAAAAATGTCCGCAATGTCCTTCCCGTTAGAGATATTTCGACGTTTAAACGCCCAGTTTACAGCATTTTACGCGCAGAACATTGTGAACTCTGTATTAATCGACGAGCCAAGCCCAACAACTCGCTAACCGCGATCATTCGTTGATTTTGACGAAAAAGGCCCGCAAATTCTTTCCCGTTTGAGATATTCCGACGTATAAATTCCCCACTTACTGCATTCTACCTGCAGAACATACTGCACGTTGTACTAAGCGTCGAGACAAGCCCCATAACTCGCATAACTCGATCATTCGTCGACTGCGTCGAAATATGTTCGTTATTTCCTTCCCGTTAGAGATATTTAGACGTTTAAACGCCCAATTTACAGCATTTCACGTGCAGAACGTAGTGCACGCTGCATTAGTCGACGCACAAAACCCAACAACTTGCCAAACGCGATCATTCGTAGATTTGAACGAAAAATGTCCGCAATGTCCTTCCCGTTAGAGATATTTCGACGTACAAACGTCCGAATTACTGCATTTTACCTGAAGAACATAGTGCACGCGCTACTAAGCATAGTAACAAACCCAACAACTCGGCAAACACGATCATTCGTCGACTTTGACGAAAACTGACCGTGATTTCCTTTCCGTTGGAGATATTTCGACGTTTAAACGCCCAATTTACAGCCTTTTACGCGCAGCATTTTACATAATGCACGCTGTATTAGTCGACGAACCAAGCACAACAACTTGCTAACCGCCATCATTCGTCGATTTTGACGAGAAAAGCCCGCAATTTCCTTCCCGTGTGAGATATTTCCACGTATAAACCCCCCAATTAGTGCGTTCTACCTGCAGAACATAGTGCACGCGCTACTTAGGGTAGTAACAAACACAACAACTCGGACAACGCGATCAGTCGTCGACTTTGACGAAAAATGACCATAATATCCTTCCCGTTGGAGATATTTCGACGTTGAAGCGCCCCAATTACTGCATTCTACCTGCAGAACATACGGCACGTTCTACTAAGCGTCGAAACAAGCCCAACAACACGCATAACGCGATCATTCATCGACTGTGTCGATATATGTCCCTATCTTCCATCCCGTTAGAGCTATTTCGACGTTTAAACGCCCAATTTACTGCATTTTGCGCGCAGAACATAGTGCACACTGTATTAGTCGACGAAGCAAGCAAAACAACTTGCTAACCGCGATCATTCGTCGATTTTGAAGAAAAAAGCCCGCAAATTCTTTCCCGTTTGAGATATTCCGACGTATAAATGCCCCACTTACTGCATTCTACCTGCAGAACATACTGCACGTTGTACTAAGCATCGAAACAAGCCCAACAACTTGCCAAACGCGATCATTCGTAGATTTGAACGACAAATGTCCGCAATGTCCTTCCCGTTAGAGATATGTCGACGTTTAAACGCCCAGTTTACAGCATTTTACGCGCAGAACATTGTGAACTCTGTATTAATCGACGAGCCAAGCCCAACAACTCGCTAACCGCGATCATTCGTTGATTTTGACGAAAAAGGTCCGCAAATTCTTCCCGTTTGAGATATTCCGACGTATAAATGCCCCACTTACTGCATTCTACCTGCAGAACATACTGCACGTTGTACTAAGCATCGAAACAAGCCCAACAACTTGCCAAACGCGATCATTCGTAGATTTGAACGAAAAATGTCCGCAATGTCCTTCCCGTTAGAGATATTTCGACGTCTAAACGTCCGAATTACTGCATTTTACCTGAAGAACATAGTGCACGCGGTACTAAGCATAGTAACAAACCCAAGAACTCGGCAAACACGATCATTCGTCGATCTGACGAAAAATGTCCGTAATTTCCTTCCCGTTAGAGATATTTCGACGTTTAAACGCCCCAATTACTGCATTCTACCTGCAGATCATAGTGCACGCGCTACTAAGCGTCGTAACAAACCCAACAACTCGGCAAACACTATCATTCGTCGATCTGACGAAAAATGTCCGTAATTTCCTTCCCGTTAGAGATATTTCGACGTTTAAACGCCCCAATTAGTGCATTCTACCTGCAGATCATAGTGCACGCTCTACTGAGCGTAGTCACAAACCCAACAACTCGGAAAACGCTTTCATTCGTCGACTTTGACGAAAAATGACCGTAATATCCTTCCCGTTGGAGATATTTCGACGTTTAAACGCCCCAATTACTGCACTCTACCTGCAGAACATACGACACGTTGCACTAAGCGTAGTAACAAACCCAACAACTCGGAAAACGCGATCATTCGTCGACTTTGACGAAAAATGACCGTAATATCCTTCCCGTTGGAGCTATTTCGACGTTTCAACGCCCAATTTCCAGCATTTTACGCGCAGAACATAGTGAACGCTGTAGTAAGCGTCGATACAAGCCCACCAACTCGCAAAACGCGATCATTCGTCGATTTGACGAACAATGTCCGTAATTTCCTTCCCGTTAGAGATATTTCGAAGTTTAAACGCCCCAATTAGTGCATTCTAGCTGCAGAACATAGTGCACGGTGTACTAAGCGTCGAAACAAGCCCAACAACTCGCATAACTCGATCATTCGTCGTCTGTGTCGAAATACGTCCCTATTTTCCATCCCGTTTGAGATATTTCGACGTTTAAACGAGCCAATTACTGCATTTTGCGCGCAGAACATCGTACACGCTGTATTAGTCGACGAAGCAGTACAACAACTCGCTAACTGCGATCATTCGTCGATTTTGACGAAAAATCCCGCAAATTCCTTCCCGTTTGAGATATTCCAACGTATAAACGCCCCACTTACTTCATTCTATCTGCAGAACATACTGCACGTTGTACTAAGCATCGCAACAAGCCCAACAACTTGCCAAACGCGATTATTCGTAGATTTGAACGAAAAATGTCCGTACTTTCCTTCCCGTTAGAGATATTTCGACGTTTAAACGCCCCAATGACTGCATTTTGCGCGCAGAATATAGTGCACGCTGTATTAGTCGACGAAGCAAGTACAACAACTCGCTAACTGCGATCATTCGTCGATTTTGACGAAAAATCCCGCAAATTCCTTCCCGTTGGAGATATTCCGACGTATAAACGCCCCACTTACTGCATTCGACCTGCAGAACATACTGCACGTTGTACTAAGCATCGCAACAAGCCCAACAACTTGCCAAACGCGATCATTCGTAGATTTGAACAAAAAAGGTCCGTAATTTCCTTCCCGTTAGAGATATTTCGACGTATAAACGTCCGAATTACTGCATTTTACCTGAAGAACATAGTGCACGCGATACTAAGCATAGTAACAAGCCCAACAACTTGCCAAACGCGATCATTCGTCGACTTTGACGAAAAATGATCGTGATTTCATTCCCGTTGGAGATATTTCGACGTTTCAACGCCCAATTTACAGCATTTTACGCGCAGAACATGCTGCACGCTGTACTAAGCGTCGAGACAAGCCCAACAACTTGCCAAACGCGATTATTCGTAGATCTGAACGAAAAATGTCCGTAATTTCCTTCCCGTTGGAGATATTTCGACGTTTAAACGCCCAATTTACAGCATTTTACGCGCAGAACATAGTGAACGCTGTTGTTACGTATTTATTAGTTTTAAGTCAAGTTAAGATTAAAATTCTGTAAAATTTTTTTTTTTTTTTTTATTTATTTTTGATTTATTTGTGATTTAGAGTTTAGTCGGAAGGGAAATATTGAAATGATATTATTGTGTATGAAGTATTTATTTGGATTTCCGATTAATACGGTAGTTGCTGCCACCAGAAATAGTCTAAGGACTATTTCAAAAATTTTATTTATTTCAAACGTTACGGGTAGCGTCGACTAGAGTATAATGCTACTGGCAAAACCGATTCCGCTTTTTGGCTAACCTGCTATGTGCAGGGATACTAGCACGGGAGAGGATTAAAGCTGGATACAATATTTGAATGTCAAATTTTTCGTTGCTTGATATGAATTTATTTTTTTTACGTTTTGCCTTCTTCTTCTCTTTTAATTTCGCTATAATAGTTTGTCGTTGGAACCAAAGCTCAGTTTATTTGCCACGATGGATTCTATCACCACGATTTTCTTGCCTTTGAGTTTGATTATCGAGGGTGATTCTAACGATCCTCTCTGTGTGGAACTTGTGTGATTTCGCAAGCCTTGCCCAAAGACGGGCAATATTTTGCCAACAATGGGAGGAGGAATGCGAAGATCGATAGGCGTTTTCGATTATTGAAAACACCGTTTGCACAAGTCAACACAGCGAACGATCCTTCGGTTAAATTTTTAAAGGAAATTGTTCTACTATTTCTCTCTCCTTTTTGTATAATTGCATGCAATGATGGCAAGGAAATTGGTCAATAGAAATGCCGGTATCGCTCTTAATATTCGATCGTCGTCAACGATGTATTTAATGGTCCTCTCTGTGCGGGACTTGTGTGATTTCGCAAGCCTTGCCCAAAGACGGGCAATATTTTGCCAACAATGGGAGGAGGAATGCGAAGATCAACGGGTGTTTCAGTAGCTGAAAACACCGTTTGCACAAGCCAACACAGCGAACACCCCCTTTTGTTTAAAGTTTAAAATAATGATTCTATCTTCAAACCGTTCACGGAAATAAAACGAGATTGATGATAGGTAATTCTCGAGTGCAACGAAATTATCAGAGAAGAAGGAAATATTTTTAAAATTTATTTTCTTACCTTGAGAAACCAGTGGCGTCGGGTGCCATCACTTCGTCTGCTCTGATGGTCGTTGGTGTTTTAATTTCTGGGTTTATTTCTCGAAACTCGGATATAATTTATTATCAAACTTTTACTTTATTTATTTGTTTCGATACACGGTTTACAAATTACTAACCGAATTAATACCGCAATTACAATGCGCTTTTGTTTAAGCGATGAAATGAAGACTTCAAAATATTTTATTTTTCCTAAGTCGCGACTTTCCTTTCTTGTCTAGACAACTAAAGACCGCCGAAACGCAAAGTGTTATACAAGATTTCTAAACGCACGATATAGCACGGTATAAGACGTTATAATGAACGTATTAATTATACTGCGCGCTGCTCTATGTGCTATGCTTATTTATAATGCCATCCCCACGAGGTGGTGGTTGTGGTGGTGGTCCACTGGGAGTACCCTTCCGTGGGAATCGGGATTTTGCAGTTTTGGCTTCCAGAGATCGTACGTGAGAGAATGTAAGTTTCATATTTCGACTTAGTTCCACTCGGTCCAGTGTTTCTGCTGAGCTAGCGTCTAGGAGACTTGAGACGTTCCATGCTGGTCTTGTCTTTTCCGAGAATCTTCCATGTTTGTACCGTGGGATTTATCTGTGTTTCTTCGGCACGTGCAAGGGCTGGCGGCTGCAGCATCATTATCATTTCGATGTTTGCTCGGGCAACACGCGCGATCCGCTGCTCTCCCACAACAAGGGCCTCCTCCTTCGAATTAGTTTGCGTAAGTTTGATTTAGATAGATATTTGTATATTATGGTTGTTTTCGTGATTTTGATCCTTTTTCCTTTTCTTGTTGTTTCTCTAGGCTTCGGTGATCGACGTTTAAACAATGTTTGCGGAGGCATTTCCATCAGGGGTTCCTATCCAGACTTCTATGGTGCGTACTTTGTCTTATTTTTAATCCGCTTGATTCGTTCTGTTTCGTTTTATTTAAACTATATTGTATTGTTTCAGCGCAAGCGAAAGAGGGATTCCGAAGAACCCATGGGCGATTTGGGAAGGCCCATCAAACGTATGCGGCGCTGTGATGAACCAGAGTGGTCGGAGAGAGTATTCGACATTGATGCCGAGGCCGTGGATTTCTCGTCGGAGTTGAGTTTTGACAATTTTGTTGCTGTTGATGAAAGTTTCTTCGATGCAGAGACCGTCGTGCTGGAGTGGGAGCCCCCTCTGGTTGAAGTCGTTGATACAGATCGTTGTGTAAAAGTTTATTTTCCAAACGAAATTCCTGGAGAGGTTTAGAAGGCACATCTTCGTCACCATGCTTCTGGGAGAAAGGGAATTTCCCCTGTTGTGCGTTATTGGTGTATGCGTGAGTTCAGCGAACTTTATCTTGGAGCTCCTTGCTTCGATTTTGATTTGGTGTAGGTGCTTCGTTGGTTCGTTGTTTGGTGATCGCGTGTTCCTTATTATTATATTTTGTTTTGATGCATTTTGTTTTTTTCTTCTCTTTTTTTTTTTTGTGTGTGTTCAATATATATATATATATACTTTTTTTTAAACGTGATAGTGTAAGGTTATTTTATTTAGTTTTTTTTGTTTGTTAAATATATGTGTATTTAATTTTATATTCCCCCCTTTTTTCTTTGTTAATTATATATATATATATTTTTATATTTATATTTGACAATGTAGTTGCGCATAGAATTTATTAAAGAAAAACGTTAACGATGTGTTTTCATGATTTGTTCCTCACGCCTGATTTCCATTAATCCCTAATATTCCTATCACCGTAACGCGTGTTATTGTGTTAGTTGTTCCGAAGTATCGAAGTAATTTTCTATCGCTTGTTTTTCCGCAATTAGAACATTAATATCGTTATTATTACTTTAAAGTGACAAAAGTATTGTTGGTGTGAATATACATATATATATATATATATATATATATATATATATGTATATATATATATATATATATATATTTATTTATATTGTGTGTGATTTTAATATGATTAATGTTTTGTAATTCTTTGATAGCTTTACTTGTTGTTTTGAGTAGTTTATTTTATAGAGTGTTCGATAATATAAGACACTCATACACACACACACACACACACACACACACACACACACACACACACACACACATATATATGTGTGTGTATATATACATATTTCTTCTGGCAGTGTAGTATTTATACCAAATGAAATGTTAATTGTTTATTAACTTCATTTAATAAGATAGAACACACACACACGCACGTATATATGTATATAATTTGGCAGTGTGATTTTCATTTAGATTCTTTAGCGATGTAATGTTGTGTATTTGAGGTTATGTGTCAATTATTTGATTTCATATATACATATATATATCTGGTATTCTGACAACATAGTATTGAAGGTTTTATTTCTAAATTATTGTGTGTTTAATGCGTTTTTACATATTAGTGTTTGATAGTAGAATTTCTGTATGCAAATCTTCAAGTCGTTGCGGTGTTAATTATTTTGAACGTTTGACCTATCGACAGGTTGTTACTTAGTCCCAAGTGTTGCGTTGTGTGTTCTATTTCTTTTGTAGATTATTAGTAGTAATTTAGTTTAGAATATAGGTTATTTATATATATTTTTATATATAGACATGCATGTTTTTCGTAATGTAGTTCTTATTTTATAACTCTTTACCGGAACGTAGGCTAGTTTTAAGTATGTATCTTAGATTACTGATTTGATTTAATAATATAGAATGCGCACACATATATATATTTCTGACAATGTAACCTTTATTTCTTTAATAATATAATATTGTATGTTTTATGTATTCGTTAGACTATTAGTTTTTGATTTCATATACACATATATTTCATAAGTTGATAATATTGTATTTGTTGCGTAATATTGGAGGTACTGTCTCTAATATTTACTAGATTATTACATGTTTGGCATATATGTTTATACTTATATGTAACTGTCCGAGTTGTTGCGGCGTTGATTGATTAAAATATATTTATATATACATATATTCCTAGTGTTTCAATCATTTCCCTTTCTGTAGTTATTCTTATTTCCTGGTTTATTTGTTTGGTTCGTGACTCGTTCAATCCATTAGTTGGTTCTATTTATTTTATTTTATACTGGTTGAGTTTATATTATATTGAACCATAGGCTTTCAAATGGCAAGTCGGTTATTGGTAGGTTTATTTTGAGTTGTGTGTATATGTATTTTGTTTATTGGTTGGATCTATTAGTCGCTCTCATTTTGTTAATCCTTCCTTTCGTTTCGTAGTGCCGTGTGTTCGTTTGTGCATCCAAATCCTTATTCGCGTGTTTTGTATAGAGTAGGTTTCTTGTTCTTCTTACGGCACGTGCGGAGCGCGGGACGTGACACCCCCGCCCTTGGAGTTCAAATTTCCAGAGGAAATTTGACTGATGGTGTCTCTGAGTTCGTTCAAGGCGGATGTAGATGTCGTTGGTTGTTGAGTGACCGCCGGTGTTATCGATATCCCTTGAGGTTGTGCTGTTTGATCATCGATATTTCGTCCTCTTTTGAGGTATAGTAGCAGGTGGGTGACTGAGCCGCATATTGCTCCTAATAGGGCGATTCCACATCCGTAAGTTTCACGTAATTGATATCCGTGTATGACTATATCTATTATCGTCTTGATTAATTTAAATATTACGAGTATTCCAAATATTGCTGCACTGACAGTTCCAAATTCCATGAAACCAGTCCATAAGCTTGATACTGTATTTTTCGCTATTGTGGTTAGTGTGTTTTCGTCCATCATTCCCAGGATGTTTACTGTTCCAGGCACGATCGTTTTTCCTGTCGCTCCTCTGGCCAATGTGTTCAAGACTGCTGTTTTTTCTGCGGGGAACATGACGTGGTCCTGTAGTGCGTCCAGGTCTTTTTGAGTATATATTCCGCTCGTGGCCAATGACGATGGTACTGAATATCGCCACGTTTGGCGCACGTCCGGGCGGAGTTCCTGTGGTGCGATTGCTTCCATGGGCTTTGGTACGAATTTGTGCCAGAGTCCATCGATGTTGTATAACGTAGGCAGTACTGCGCTGCATTCTCTATGGTTTCCGTGTTGTGTTAGGATGTGTGTTTTTGGCATTAGAAATGCGGTGCGATTGCCTTGCCAAACGGGTAGTTCCGAGTAGCATTCTGTTGTATGTCGTATCTTTACTTGCACCGGAATGCATTTGACTATATGGACTGCTTCTCCTGCGATCAGAGCCATGTGTCCTGGGGTTTTGGTTACGGTGTATGCAAATTCGTCGGGCAGTAAGGTTGCTAGGCTTAAAGCATTTTCTATTAGTTTCTTTTGTGTGGTGCATCTTTGTGTCAATATATCGTGGTATAACGTTGTCATTTGTCGTTTAATGTGTTTCTCCACGTATATGAATTTTGAGTTGACATATGCAAATATGTCCAGATTTTCAACTGCTGTCTTGCTTTTGGAAATGAACGTGTTTCCTCTTGTTGTTTCTAACAGGAACAATTTGGGGTGTTCGGTGGATAATAGGGTATATCCACACAGTGGCTGTTCTCCAGTTTTGGTCAGTGCAAATGTTACTTCTTGCGTTGTTAGTGCATAAACTGGTTGTGCTAGTTCCTTGTTGGTTCTTATTTCTTGGATCTTTGTAGCAATTCCTTCGTATAGTACATCGTACTGATCAAATTTGCATGGTGAGGGCGGTTGTGGTTGCCAATAAGTGTATCCGTCCTCAGCGTCTAGACAGTTTCCTTCACTAAAAGTACATATCGTTCCTGATTTCAGTAGAATTTTGTTTGCTTCGATCCGTACTGGCACAACTGCTGATCTTAAACTTATCCTTACTGTGGCTTGTACGACGACTTTTTCCCAGCTCCCGTATGGGTCTACATACTGTGTTCCCTGACAGCTGCCGTCGTCTGTTAACTTGCCGGCTAGGACAATCGACCTTGTTTCTGTTGCGTTGTCCTTTAGACCTACGATAAGGTTTTGTGGTCCGAATGAAAACGTACCGTCTTGGTGCATCCTTGCACATTGTTGGGCAGTCGTTTCGTGGAGATATTCGGCAAATCCGTTATGCACTGCCGACGTGTGGGAGTGCATGCCACAGTAATATATAATTCGAGTTATTTGCACCTTGCATTGCCTTACACTGGTAAATTCAAATTCTGAGAGTTGCAGTAGTTGAATATAGATATCTTGAGTTTCTGTTATCGCAGGCTGTAGGTTGCAGTCCCCAATGGAATTTAGAGAGATGGTGGTGACGTTGAGATGGTTGCCATTGCAGTCGTATCCTACCAGGCCATATGTTATTTTGATGAGGGTAAGTACGATGACCAGGTGATTCATCTTCCTATTAACAATTTGTTAAATTGTTTCTTACTCTCGAGTTTATTTGAAATAAGAATAACTTTTTGTTTTATTTTAGGTTTTACATATAAGTTATCAGTGAAAATTATGAAAGCTACTTGGGTTATAATTATATACATATATGCATACGTATTGGTAAGTAATGAGATATGTTTTATTGTTATAAATATATATGTATATATCATCATAGATATTACAAATATGGCTTGTTTTCGAATATATATATATGTGCGTGTAATGGTAAATATGGCGGCTTATTTATGAGTCATTTGCATTATCAATGGAAGTGAGTGTGTAAATATCGCCTACTTTACAACATGCGTGTATATATATTGGTAGACATAAGTAAAAATCACATGTACAGTTATAAATGTTGTTTGTTCATAGGTGGATAGCATAAGTATTTGCGTAGCATACAAGCACTTCATGGTTCTACGGTGCGGAATGCTATTCCTTCAACTAAAAAGTGTCTTTCGAGGAGAGTCAGATTATTGTAAACAATCATGCATTGGATGCATGATATAGCGGGTTGTAGATCCGCTATGTTTATGTCGCACATACGACAGTGTTTTACACGTGTTCTTGCAGGTATTCCGCATAAGAAATGAGCGGACGGCTCGACACATAGGTCCTGGTCGTCTGGATCTAACTCGTCGAAACAGTCTTGACAAAAATAGCCGTTATCTAAACGGTGGGCGGAGCGTATCAACCGAACACAGAGGCAAGATTGAACATCCTCCGTCTCCTCCACATCGAATGCGGGAACGGGCCCATCTGGGTTCTCTATGCCCGAGTTGATGAACTCGTCGCCCGTTCTGTACATACATATAAAACAGTTAATATATATAAAAATTAAAAAAAAAAAAAAAATTGTTTCGTTCGGACTTGTTTTTTTTTTTTTTTTTTGTACGAATACTGTATCCCTGTATATAATATAATATATATAATGTGTTACGATTATGTTAGTTGTTATTTAATATATATATATTTTCCTTATCTCTCTTTGTCTTTCTTTCTCTTTTTTTTTTCTTTTTTTTTTATTATTATTATTATTATTATTAGTACCTAACATTACTATTATGATGCTGTATTACATTGTGTTGGTTATTATTCGTATTGAGGTGTGTATGTATGGGGTGCGCGACGAATTTTTAACATGGCCGCTCACGTGTATCTTTGGTATGGCGTTGATTTAACGTTAACAGTGGTGTATTGTTGAAATAACCAATTAATTATTAATCATTATGATTTATTTAGTGGTGTTTTGTAATATTGTTTTGTGTTTCATGATATTGTGTGTGCAAATACAGTGTACTACTTTAATGTAATAGTCATGACTTGCATCTATATAAGTCTCGTTTAATTTAGTTAATGCTTTGTGTATTGTGTTACCAGTCACTTTCCTGTAACGTAACTTTATTTCTTTGTACTGAGTTCAGTCATGTCTTGTTGTTAACATTTAATTAGTCTATCTTGATTAATTCCTAACCTATTTCTGTGTTTATCGACCTTTCATATTTTCCCTATTAATTTATTATTGCTTGTGCTTACTATATGTTATTATTTTATGTATGATATGTATTAGTTTCCTTATTAGTGATTAAAATTTATTTATTAGATTAACATTATCTGTGATTCTTCGGATTCTACTCTTTCGATGCTGCGACTCTTACCTGGATCATTCCCACAACATCATCCGATTCTTCGATATGCCTTGGATACTTACTACGGTTGCCTTCAATCGTCTTACATCTGTGGCCTTAAAGGTACTGTTTAATTTATTTAACTTAATACGTGTGCATTACAAAATCCGCTTCTACATGTTAGATACAATACTACGTAGATTGATACATAATGAAATATCCTTTTATTCCGGTTATATGTATTACTAACTCTGAATTAATCTATCATAATTATTTCCTAACCACTTTCTTTACTTATCAGCTATTTTATTTCTTCTTATTAATCTGCGAAATTCATGCATGTACACTTCCTTGTATGGTGATTGATTGTTCACGAGGTAAGTTGCACTTTCACTGTTTTAGTTGTTCGTTGAACTAACACGTTTTACATTCAAACAGTAATTGGAGCACTCGTAATAATCTTCTTTTGCTTTTTCAGGTTTTTGCTGTCTGCGTTATTCGACAAACAGTGTCACGCTTCTGCAGTTTTGTTATAATATTTAGTAATGTTGTATTTTGCATTAAGGCCATTGAAGTTAATTCGTTCGTTTATTTTCAGCTGGCTGTCGTACATGGTGTTCCGCAAACAGGGATCCATAACTTATTTTGCACGTAAACCTTCTTGTATGACGATTACTTGTTCATGAGGTAACTTTCACTTGCACTCTTTTAATTATTTATTGAATCAACACGTTTCATATTCAAACAGTAATTGGAGTACACATAATAAATTTTTCCATTTTCTTTTAGGTTTCCGCTATCTGTATTAGTCGACGAACAGTGTCACATCTCCTTTTGATTTAACCACAATATAGTTATAACATTTAGTAACCTCATATTTTGCACTGAAACAATTGAAACTAATTTATTCACTTATTTTAGGTAACTGTCATGCACTACGTTCCACGAACAAGGAATCATAACCTATATTTGCACATACACTTTCTTGTTCACAAGGTAACTTTCACTTTCACTAGTTAATTATTCATTGAGTTAACACATTTTATATTTAAACGATAATTGAGGCATACTTAATAATTTTCCTTTTTATCTTTTAGGTATCTTTTCGCTATCTGTATTATTCAACGAACAGCACTACAACATACACTACTGCACTACGTTGTCCACTGCAATCACTTCATTCATTGTTTATTTCGATTATGCGCTAGTTTTAACTTGTTTAAGTGCACTGTTCGCGGAATCCCTTTTACTTCAATCTTGACGTTTTGGTTCTGCAAGATTTCTAGCACCTTGTGTGGTCCAGTATATTGATCGGAAAACTTTCCTTTGCTAGGTTCCTTTAGTAGGTATACTAGATCTCCAATTTTGAAATTTTGAGGGTTAATTCGTCTGTCGTAATATTCTTTTGATCTTAGTTTGGATTTTATCAAATTTTCTCTTGCTGTTTGCTGCACGGTGTTGATTTTATCGAACAGGTCTCTGAGATATTCCGCATAAGTTGGTTCCACGTTTTCTACGATTGGTATTTCGCCAGTGGGTTCTCTGGCCAAGTGTCCAAAGACTAATTCATGCGGAGAGAATTTCGTTCCTTCGTGTACAGAGGTGTTATAGGAAAACATGGCTAATTCCACCCATTCGTCCCAATTTCTGGAATTTTCGATATATAACTTGAGATATTCCATCAATACGTGGTGAGATCTTTCGATCGAACCGTTACTTTGTGGATGATATGCCGTCGTAGTATATTGTTTGATGCGGAATCTTTTTGCTACTTTCTTCATTAGTGAGGATGTAAAGTTCCTTCCTTGATCAGTGAGAATAGCTCTCGGTGACCCGAAACGACAAATAAATCGTTTTATAAAAGCGTCCGCTATCTCGGCTGAAGAGATTCCTCCTATTGGAATCCCGATTGAATATTTTGTTAATAGGTCTTGAATTGTTAATATGTATTCGTTTCCTTTTGCTGTCTTTGGTAGTGGACCGACGATATCCATACTAATTTTGTCGAAAGCCCTGCCCGGTGTATCAGTGAGTACCATTGGTTGCTTTGTCTTTATTCTAGTTAACTTTTTCAATTGGCATTCTTTACATGTTCTTACGTATTCCTGGATCTCCTTCTTCATATTTTCCCAATAATAACATTGTCGTATTCTTTGATACGTCTTCGTTACTCCTTTATGTCCTGCTACGGATGATTCGTGTTTTTCTCTTATTATGTTATTTCGTGCTTCCACAGGCGGGGTAATTACTTCCCCAGTGCAAATGGTGATGGTTAAGGTTTTTTCCATAAATATTTCTTTTAATTTTCTGATTGTATGTCGCCAGGGTATCTCTTCTAAATTTCCTTTGCTGATGCTAAAGGAAGTTAACTGTTTTTCATTTACTACATCTAGTAGAGATCTTAGCGAGTTTAATAAATTTTCTGGTGTTATTGGAATATTTCTATTTTCCTTTATCGGTAGGGATATGATGTATTTCCCAGAATCGTAATTCAATCTTGCTTTTTCTAACATTAAATCTTCATAACGAGGCAATTTTCCCGTCTCCTTCATTTCTAATGCTCCTTTATCTATCGCATTCCCATGTACATCTATAAATATTACTCTATGGTCTTTTACTCTCGTAATTGAGTCTCGGGTTTCTGAAATTCTTAATTCCGCGATTATCGTAGGTCTCGTGTCCTTTTCTCGTTGTTGAATTAATTCTGGATTTACAATGGAGGGCTCTTCTTCGCTCGTTGTATCCGTGTCTTCCTTTTCTCGATCGAGCTCGGCTAGTGCTTCGTCAAAATATTTTACGGGTGTTTCTTCTATGGTGAGATGTTTTCGAGTAGAAGGTTTTCCCTGTTTATCGTAATGCGATAATACGCGTGGCTTAGCCTCGAATATCGGAGAGTCCTCGGTCGAGGTATCCAATTGAAATCTTTTTACATGTGGATATCGATCTGGCGAATCTTCTTCTCGTTTCCTGATTGGCAAGCACATCTCTGGCGGATTTCGGGATAATGCATCTGCGTTCGCGTTCGCTCTACCTTCTTTATATTGGATATCAAATTCAAAGTCCGACAATTTCAATTTCCATTTCCAAATTCTCGAGGTGGGATCTTTAATGGAATTCATCCATACTAACGGTTTGTGATCAGTTATTATCGTAAACTTTCTACCATACAGGTATGGTCTGAAATGCATCGTACAGTAAACGATTGCCAGACACTCCTTTTCTATGGTAGAGTAGTTTTGTTCGGCGGAATTCAATAGTCTTGAGGCATATGCAATCGGTAAATCCTTTCCGATTTGCCCTTGACTCAGTACACCGCTTATTGCGTATCCTGATGCGTCTGTAGTAAGGTTAAAGGGTTCAGAAAAGTCTGGATACTGTAAAATGGGTTTTGTCATTAGCGCTGTCTTTAAATTATTGAATGCATTTTCTTGATTTTCTGTCCATTTAAAGGGAGTATCTTTTGTTACGTATTTATTAGTTTTAAGTCAAGTTAAGATTAAAATTCTGTAAAATTTTTTTTTTTTTTTATTTATTTTTGATTTATTTGTGATTTAGAGTTTAGTCGGAAGGGAAATATTGAAATGATATTATTGTGTATGAAGTATTTATTTGGATTTCCGATTAATACGGTAGTTGCTGCCACCAGAAATAGTCTAAGGACTATTTCAAAAATTTTATTTATTTCAAACGTTACGGGTAGCGTCGACTAGAGTATAATGCTACTGGCAAAACCGATTCCGCTTTTTGGCTAACCTGCTATGTGCAGGGATACTAGCACGGGAGAGGATTAAAGCTGGATACAATATTTGAATGTCAAATTTTTCGTTGCTTGATATGAATTTATTTTTTTTACGTTTTGCCTTCTTCTTCTCTTTTAATTTCGCTATAATAGTTTGTCGTTGGAACCAAAGCTCAGTTTATTTGCCACGATGGATTCTATCACCACGATTTTCTTGCCTTTGAGTTTGATTATCGAGGGTGATTCTAACGATCCTCTCTGTGTGGAACTTGTGTGATTTCGCAAGCCTTGCCCAAAGACGGGCAATATTTTGCCAACAATGGGAGGAGGAATGCGAAGATCGATAGGCGTTTTCGATTATTGAAAACACCGTTTGCACAAGTCAACACAGCGAACGATCCTTCGGTTAAATTTTTAAAGGAAATTGTTCTACTATTTCTCTCTCCTTTTTGTATAATTGCATGCAATGATGGCAAGGAAATTGGTCAATAGAAATGCCGGTATCGCTCTTAATATTCGATCGACGTCAACGATGTATTTAATGGTCCTCTCTGTGCGGGACTTGTGTGATTTCGCAAGCCTTGCCCAAAGACGGGCAATATTTTGCCAACAATGGGAGGAGGAATGCGAAGATCAACGGGTGTTTCAGTAGCTGAAAACACCGTTTGCACAAGCCAACACAGCGAACACCCCCTTTTGTTTAAAGTTTAAAATAATGATTCTATCTTCAAACCGTTCACGGAAATAAAACGAGATTGATGATAGGTAATTCTCGAGTGCAACGAAATTATCAGAGAAGAAGGAAATATTTTTAAAATTTATTTTCTTACCTTGAGAAACCAGTGGCGTCGGGTGCCATCACTTCGTCTGCTCTGATGGTCGTTGGTGTTTTAATTTCTGGGTTTATTTCTCGAAACTCGGATATAATTTATTATCAAACTTTTACTTTATTTATTTGTTTCGATACACGGTTTACAAATTACTAACCGAATTAATACCGCAATTACAATGCGCTTTTGTTTAAGCGATGAAATGAAGACTTCAAAATATTTTATTTTTCCTAAGTCGCGACTTTCCTTTCTTGTCTAGACAACTAAAGACCGCCGAAACGCAAAGTGTTATACAAGATTTCTAAACGCACGATATAGCACGGTATAAGACGTTATAATGAACGTATTAATTATACTGCGCGCTGCTCTATGTGCTATGCTTATTTATAATGCCATCCCCACGAGGTGGTGGTTGTGGTGGTGGTCCACTGGGAGTACCCTTCCGTGGGAATCGGGATTTTGCAGTTTTGGCTTCCAGAGATCGTACGTGAGAGAATGTAAGTTTCATATTTCGACTTAGTTCCACTCGGTCCAGTGTTTCTGCTGAGCTAGCGTCTAGGAGACTTGAGACGTTCCATGCTGGTCTTGTCTTTTCCGAGAATCTTCCATGTTTGTACCGTGGGATTTATCTGTGTTTCTTCGGCACGTGCAAGGGCTGGCGGCTGCAGCATCATTATCATTTCGATGTTTGCTCGGGCAACACGCGCGATCCGCTGCTCTCCCACAACAAGGGCCTCCTCCTTCGAATTAGTTTGCGTAAGTTTGATTTAGATAGATATTTGTATATTATGGTTGTTTTCGTGATTTTGATCCTTTTTCCTTTTCTTGTTGTTTCTCTAGGCTTCGGTGATCGACGTTTAAACAATGTTTGCGGAGGCATTTCCATCAGGGGTTCCTATCCAGACTTCTATGGTGCGTACTTTGTCTTATTTTTAATCCGCTTGATTCGTTCTGTTTCGTTTTATTTAAACTATATTGTATTGTTTCAACGCAAGCGAAAGAGGGATTCCGAAGAACCCATGGGCGATTTGGGAAGGCCCATCAAACGTATGCGTGAGTTCAGCGAACTTTATCCTGGAGCTCCTTGCTTCGATTTTGATTTGGTGTAGGTGCTTCGTTGGTTCGTTGTTTGGTGATCGCGTGTTCCTTATTATTATATTTTGTTTTGATGCATTTTGTTTTTTTCTTCTCTCTTTTTTTTTGTGTGTGTTCAATATATATATATATATACTTTTTTTAAACGTGATAGTGTAAGGTTATTTTATTTAGTTCTTTTTGTTTGTTAAATATATGTGTATTTAATTTTATATTCCCCCCTTTTTTCTTTGTTAATTATATATATATATATTTTTATATTTATATTTGACAATGTAGTTGCGCATAGAATTTATTAAAGAAAAACGTTAACGATGTGTTTTCATGATTTGTTCCTCACGCCTGATTTCCATTAATCCCTAATATTCCTATCACCGTAACGCGTGTTATTGTGTTAGTTGTTCCGAAGTATCGAAGTAATTTTCTATCGCTTGTTTTTCCGCAATTAGAACATTAATATCGTTATTATTACTTTAAAGTGACAATAGTATTGTTGGTGTGAATATATATATATATAAATTTAGGTTGTGTGTCATTTTAATATGACTAATGTTTTGTAATTCATCAATAGTGTTTAACTTTATATTTCCCTTTTTTAATTAATTATATATATATATTCATATTTGACAATGTAGTTGCGCATAGAATTTATTAAAGAAAAATGTTAATAATGTGTTTTCATGATTTGTTTCTCGCGTCTGGTTTCCATTAATCCCTAATATCCCTATAACCATAACGCGTGTTCCGATGCGCGTGTAAATCTAACATGGCTGCTCATAAGTGAGGTTATAGTGGCGGGTCTTTAGTTTTGTTTAATATCGAAGTATTTTCTGTCGGTCGTGTTTCCTTATTTTACCGCAATTAGAACATTTGTTTATTAATAGTGTTATTCGTATTACTTTAAAGTGACAATAGTATTGTTCGTGTGAATATACATATATATATATTTATTTATTTATATTGTGTGTGATTTTAATATGATTAATGTTTTGTAATTCTTCGATAGCTTTATTTATTGTTTTGAGTAGTTTATTTTATAGAGTGTTTGATAATATAAGACAAACTCATATACACACAATATATATATATATGTATATGTATATATTTCTTCTGGCAGTGTAGTATTTATACCAGATGAAATGTTAATTGTTTATTAACTTCATTTAATAAGATAGAACACACACACACGCACGTATATATGTATATAATTTTGGCAGTGTGATTTTCATTTCGATTCTTTAGCGATGTAATGTTGTGTATTTGAGGTTATGTGTCAATTATTTGATTTCATATATACATATATATATCTGGTATTGTGACAACATAGTATTGAAGGTTTTATTTCTAAATTATTGTGTGTTTAATGCGTTTTTACATATTAGTGTTTGATGGTAGAATTTCTGTATGCAAACCTTCAAGTCGTTGCGGTGTCAATTATTTTGAACGTTTGACCTATCGACAGGTTGTTACTTAGTCCCAAGTGTTGCGTTGTGTGTTCTATTTCTTTTGTAGATTATTAGTAGTAATTTAGTTTAGAATATAGGTTATTTATATATATTTTTATATATAGACATGCATGTTTCGTAATGTAGTTCTTATTTTATAACTCTTTACCGGAACGTAGGCTAGTTTTAAGTATGTATCTTAGATTACTGATTTGATTTAATAATATAGAATGCGCACACATATATATATTTCTGACAATGTAAGCTTTATTTTTTTAGTAATATAATATTGTATGTTTTATGTATTAGTTAGATTATTAGTTTTTGATTTCATATACACATATATTTCATAAGTTGATAATATTGTATTTGTTGCATAGTATTGGAGGTACTGTCTCTAATATTTACTAGATTATTACATGTTTGGCATATATGTTTATACTTATATGTAACTGTCCGAGTTGTTGCGGCGTTGATTGATTAAAATATATTTATATATACATATATTCCTAGTGTTTCAATCATTTCCCTTTCTGTAGTTATTCTTATTTCCTGGTTTATTTGTTTGGTTCGTGACTCGTTCAATCCATTAGTTGGTTCTATTTATTTTATTTTATGCTGGTTGAGTTTATATTATATTGAACCATAGGTTTTCAAATGGCAAGTCGGTTATTGGTAGGTTTATTTAGAGTTGTGTGTATATGTATTTCGTTTATTGGTTGGATCTGTTAGTCGCTCTCATTTTGTTAATCCTTCCTTTCGTTTCGTAGTGCCGTGTGTTCGTTTGTGCATCCAAATCCTTATTCGCGTGTTTTGTATAGAGTAGGTTTCTTGTTCTTCTTACGGCACGTGCGGAGCGCGGGACGTGACACAGGAAATAAGAATAACTACAGAAAGGGAAATGATTGAAACACTAAGAATATATGTATATATATATAAATATATTTTAATCAATCAACGCCGCAACAACTCGGACAGTTACATATAAGTATAAACATATATGCCAAACATGTAATAATCTAGTAAATATTAGAGACAGTACCTCCAATATTACGCAACAAATACAATATTATCAACTTATGAAATATATGTGTATATGAAATCAAAAACTAATAGTCTAACGAATACATAAAACATACAATATTATATTATTAAAGAAATAAAGGTTACATTGTCAGAAATATATATATGTGTGCGCATTCTATATTATTAAATCAAATCAGTAATCTAAGATACATACTTAAAACTAGCCTACGTTCCGGTAAAAAGTTATAAAATAAGAACTACATTACGAAAAACATGCATGTCTATATATAAAAATATATATAAATAACCTATATTCTAAACTAAATTACTACTAATAATCTACAAAAGAAATAGAACACACACCGTAACACTTGGGACTAAGTAACAACCTGTCGATAGGTCAAACGTTCAAATAATTGACACCGCAACGACTTGAAGGTTTGCATACAGAAATTCTACCATCAAACACTAATATGTAAAAACGCATTAAACACACAATAATTTAGAAATAAAACCTTCAATACTTTGTTGTCACAATACCAGATATATATATGTATATATGAAATCAAATAATTGACACATAACCTCAAATACACAACATTACATCGCTAAAGAATCGATATGAAAATCACACTGCCAAAATTATATACATATATACGTGCGTGTGTGTGTGTTCTATCTTATTAAATGAAGTTAATAAACAATTAACATTTCATCTGGTATAAATACTACACTGCCAGAAGAAATATATACATATACATATATATATATATTGTGTGTATATGAGTTTGTCTTATATTATCAAACACTCTATAAAATAAACTACTCAAAACAATAAATAAAGCTATCGAAGAATTACAAAACATTAATCATATTAAAATCACACACAATATAAATAAATAAATATATATATATGTATATTCACACGAACAATACTATTGTCACTTTAAAGTAATCATAATAACGATATTAATGTTCCAATTGCGGTAAAATGCGGAAAGACAAGCGATAGAAAATTACTTCGATATCAAACAAAACTAAAGACCCGCCACTATAACCTCACTTATGAGCAGCCACGTTAGATTTACACGCGCATCGGAACACGCGTTATGGTTATAGGGATATTAGGGATTAATGGAAACCAGGCGCGAGAAACAAATCATGAAAACACATTATTAACACTTTTCTTTAATAAATTCTATGCGCAACAACATTGTCAAATATGAATATATATATAATTAATTAAAAAAGGGAAATATAAAGTTAAACACTATTGATGAATTACAAAACATTAGTCATATTAAAATGACACACAACCTAAATTTATATATATATATATATTCACACCAACAATACTATTGTCACTTTAAAGTAATAATAACGATATTAATGTTCCAATTGCGGAAAAACAAGCGATAGAAAATTACTTCGATACTTCGGAACAACTAACACAATAACACGCGTTACGGTGATAGGAATATTAGGGATTAATGGAAATCAGGCGTGAGGAACAAATCATGAAAACACATCGTTAACATTTTTCTTTAATTCTATGCGCAACTACATTGTCAAATATAAATATAAAAATATATATATATATATAATTAACAAAGACAAAAGGGGGGAATATAAAATTAAATACACATATATTTAACAAACAAAAAGAACTAAATAAAATAACCTTACACTATCACGTTTAAAAAAAAATGTATATATATATATATATTGAACACACACAAAAAAAAGAGAAGAAAAAAACAAAATGCATCAAAACAAAATATAATAATAAGGAACACGCGATCACCAAACAACGAACCAACGAAGCACCTACACCAAATCAAAATCGAAGCAAGGAGCTCCAGGATAAAGTTCGCTGAACTCACGCATACACCAATAACGCACAACAGGGGAAATTCCCTTTCTCCCAGAAGCATGGTGACGAAGATGTGCCTCCAAAACCTCTTCAGGAATTTCGTTTGGAAAATAAACTTTTACACAACGATCTGTATCAACGACTTCAACCAGAGGGGGCTCCCACTCCAACACGACGGTCTCTGCATCGAAGAAACTTTCATCAACAGCAACAAAATTGTCAAAACTCAACTCCGACGGGAAACCCACGGCCTCGGCATCAATGTCGAATATTCTCTCCGACCACTCTGGTTCATCACAGCGCCGCATACGTTTGATGGGCCTTCCCGAATCGCCCATGGGTTCTTCGGAATCCCTCTTTCGCTTGCGCTGAAACAACACAATATAGTTTAAATAAAACGAAACATAACGAATCAAGCGGATTAAAAATAAGACAAAGTACGCACCATAGAAGTCTGGATAGGAACCCCTGATGGAAATGCCTCCGCAAACATTGTTTAAACGTCGATCACCGAAGCCTAGAGAAACAACAAGAAAAGGAAAAAGGATTAAAATCACGAAAACAACCATAATATGCAAATATCTATCTAAATCAAACTTACGCAAACTAACTCGAAGGAGGAGGCCCTTGTTGTGGGAGAGCAGCGGATCGCGCGTGTTGCCCGAGCAAACATCAAAATCATAATGATGCTGCAGTCGCCATCCCTTGCACGCGCCGAAGAGACACAGGTAGTTCCCACGGTACAAACGTGGAAGGTTCTCGAAGAGTCTAGACCAGCATAGAACGTTTGCCCTTGCACGTGCCGAAGAGACACAGGTAGTTCCCACGGTACAACCGTGGAAGCTTCTCGAAGAGTCTAGACCAGCATAGAACGTTTGCCCTTGCACGTGCCGAAGAAGCACAGATAGGTCCCACGGTACAAGCGTGGAAGATTCTCGAAGAGACTAGACCAGCATGGAACGCCTCAAATCTCCTAGACGCTAGCTCAGCAGAAACACTGGACCGATGGGAACTAAGTCGAGATATGGAACTTACATTCTGTCACGTACGATTCTGGAAGCCCAAAACTGCAAAATCCCGATTCCCACGGAAGGGTACCCCCAGTGGACCACTACCACCACCACCACCTCGTGGGGATGGCATTATAAATAAGCATAGCACATAGAGCAGCGCGCAGTATAATTAATACGCTCATTATTGTTACGTGCTCACTATTATTCCGTGGTCATTAATACCCTCGTTTTTATAACGTTCATTTTTATTAAAGTATCCATTAATACGTTTTAATACGTTCTGTATTATTAATACGCTCATAATTAATACGTTCATTATAACGTCTTATACCGTGCTATATCGTGCGTTTAGAAATTTTGTATAACACTTTGCGTTTCGGCGGTCTTTAGTTGTCCAGACAAGAAAGGAAAGTCGCGACTTAGAAAAAAAATAAAATATTATTGAAGTCTTCATTTCATCGCTTAAACAAAAGCGCATTGTAATTGCCGTATTAGTTCGGTTAGTAATTTGTAAACCGTGTATCGAAATAAATAAATAAAGTAAAAGTTTGATAATAAATTATATCCGAGTTTCGAGAAATAAACCCAAAAATAAAAACACCGACGACCATCAGAGCAGACGAAGTGATGGCACCCGACGCCACTGGTTTCTCAAGGTAAGAAAATAAATTTTAAAAATATTTCCTTCTTCTCTGATAATTTCGTTGCACTCGAGAATTACCTATCATCAATCTCGTTTTATTTCCGTGAACGGTTTGAAGATAGAATCATTATTTTAAACTTTAAACAAAAGGGGGTGTTCGCTGTGTTGGCTTGTGCAAACGGTGTTTTCAGCTACTGAAACACCCGTTGATCTTCGCATTCCTCCTCCCATTGTTGGCAAAATATTGCCCGTCTTTGGGCAAGGCTTGCGAAATCACACAAGTCCCGCACAGAGAGGACCATTAAATACATCGTTGACGTCGATCGAATATTAAGAGCGATACCGGCATTTCTATTGACCAATTTCCTTGCCATCATTGCATGCAATTATACAAAAAGGAGAGAGAAATAGTAGAACAATTTCCTTTGAAAATTTAGCCGAAGGATCGTTCGCTGTGTTGACTTGTGCAAACGGTGTTTTCAATAATCGAAAACGCCTATCGACCTTCGCATTCCTCCTCCCATTGTTGGCAAAATATTGCCCGTCTTTGGGCAAGGCTTGCGAAATCACACAAGTTCCACACAGAGAGGATCGTTAGAATCACCCTCGATAATCAAACCCAAAGGCAAGAAAATCGTGGTGATAGAATCCATCGTGGCAAATAAACTGAGCTTTGGTTCCAACGACAAACTATTATAGCGAAATTAAAAGAGAAGAAGAAGGCAAAACGTAAAAAATAAATTCATATCAAGCAACGAAAAATTTGACATTCAAATATTGTATCCAGCTTTAATCCTCTCCCGTGCTAGTATCCCTGCACATAGCAGGTTAGCCGAAAAGCGGAATCGGTTTTGCCAGTAGCATTATACTCTAGTCGACGCTACCCGTAACGTTTGAAATAAATAAAATTGTTGAAATAGTCCTTAGACTATTTCTGGTGGCAGCAACTACCGTATTAATCGGAAATCCAAATAAATATTTCATACACAATAGTATCATTTCAATAGTTCCCTTCCGACTAAACTCTAAATAAAAAAAAATATATATATATATCACAAATAAATCAAAAATAAATAAAGGAAAAAAATTTTTTTTACAGAATTTTAATCTTAACTTGACCTAAAACTAATAAATACGTAACACACGGTCATTTTTCTTCAAAGTCGACGAATGATCGTGTTTGCCGAGTTGTTGGATTTGTTACTATGCTTAGTAGCGCGTGCACTATGTTCTGCAGGTAGAATGCACTAATTGGGGCGTTTAAACGTCGCAATATGTCCAACGGGAAGGAAATTACGGACATTTTTCGTCAAATCGACGAATGATCGCGTTTTGCGAGTTGGTGGGCTTGTATCGACGCTTACGACAGCGTTCACTATGTTCTGCGCGTAAAATGCTGTAAATTGGGCGTTTAAACGTCGAAATATCTCCAACGGGAAGGATATTACGGTCATTTTTCGCAAAGTTGACGAATGATCGCGTTGTCCGAGTTGGTGGGTTTGTATCGACGCTTACTACAGCGTTCACTATGTTCTGCGCGTAAAATGCTGTAAATTGGGCGTTTAAACGTCGAAATACCTCCAACGGGAAGAATATTACGGTCATTTTTCGTCAAAGTCGACGAATGTAAGCGTTTTCCTAGTTGTTGGGTTTGTTACTACGCTTAGTAGCGCGTGCACTATGTTCTACAGGTAGAATGCACTAATTGGGGCGTTTAAACGTCGAAATATCTACAACGGGAAGGAAATTACGGACATTTTTCGTTCAAATCTACGAATGATCGCGTTTGGCAAGTTGTTGGGCTTGTTGCGATGCTTAGTACAACGTGCAGTATGTTCTGCAGGTAGAATGCAGTAAGTGGGGCGTTTATACGTCGGAATATCTCTAACGGGAAGGAAATTCGGACATTTTTCGTCAAATCGACGAATGATCGTGTTTGCCGAGTTGTGGGGTTTGTTACTATGCTTAGTAGCGCGTGCACTATGTTCTTCAGGTAAAATGCAGTAATTCGGACGTTTATACGTCGAAATATCTCTAACGGGAAGGAAATTACGGACATTTTTCGTGCAAATCTACGAATGATCGCGTTTGGCAAGTTGTTGGGCTTGTTGCGATGCTTAGTACAACGTGCAGTATGTTCTGCGCGCAAAATGCAGTAATTGGGGCGTTTAAACGTCGAAATATCTCTAACGGGAAGGAAATTACGGACATTTTTCGTCAAATCGACGAATGATCGCGTTTTGCGAGTTGGTGGGCTTGTATCGACGCTTACCACAGCGTTCACTATGTTCTGCGCGTAAACTGCTGTAAATTGGCCGTTTAAACTTCGAAATATCTCCAACGGGAAGGATATTACGGTCATTTTTCGCAAAGTTGACGAATGATCGCGTTGTCCGAGTTGTTGGGTTTGTTACTACGCTTCGTAGCGCGTGCACTATGTTCTGCAGGCAGAATGCACTAATTTGGGCGTTTAAACGTCGAAATATCTGCAACGGGAATGAAATCACGGTCAGTTTTCGTCAAAGTCGACGAATGATCGTGTTTGCCGAGTTGTTGGGTTTGTTACTATGCTTAGTAGCGCGTGCACTATGTTCTGCAGGTAGAATGCACTTGTCACGTCCCGCGCTCCGCACGTGCCATAAGAAGAACAAGAAAACTACTCTATACAAAACACGCGAATAAGGATTTGGATGCAAAAACGAACACACGGCACTACGAAACGAAAGGAAGGATTAACAAAATGAGGGCGACTAATAGATCCAACCAATAAACAAAATACATATACACACAACTCAAAATAAACCTACCAATAACCGACTTGCCATTTGAAAGCCTATGGTTCAATATAATATAAACTCAACCAGTATAAAATAAAATAAATAGAACCAACTAATGGATTGAACGAGTCACAAACCAAACAAATAAACCAGGAAATAGGAATAACTACAGAAAGGGAAATGATTGAAACACTAATAAATACGTAACACAGTTAGATAGATTAAATTTTTGGTGGCAGCGGTGGGATACGCTCCGCAGAGGATTAAAGCTCTTACGAACATCAACTAAAAAAAATAAGTAGGAAAATGTCGACCGCCCGGGAGTCGCTAAGCGAGGATACGCTTTTGGCGTTGACGGAAAAATTGAAAGCGTGGGACGAAAATTTCCGTGTATTGACCGACATAAGCTCAAGACTAATTAAATTAGAAGAAGACGTGCGCGTAAGCAGACAGATGAACGAGACCGAAATACCCGTATCACCGATAACACCGCGAGAAACAAGATTGACTGATAATTACCAGCCGATTAAATTAAAGGACGCGATTGAATCAGTACCAGTGTTCGACGGATACAGACCGTCTGTGTTCCAATTTTTGAGATCATGCGAGCGAGCGCGAAATATGATTCCTAGGCATCAAGAGCCACAGTTAGTAAAATTACTAATGAATAAACTTCGCGGACACGCGTTTCTCGCCGTAGAGGACCATGAGGTAGTGACTTTAAACGATTTCGGGAATAAATTAAGAGATATGTTCGGCCCAGGAAAAACCGTTAACGAATACAGGGGAGAGTTGGGAACGGTATTCCAACGACCAGGAGAAAATATACTAGATTACATAGACCGCGTCAGAAATCTCAGATTGGCTATAATTGATGGAGAAAGATGTCAATACGGTTCCATATCGCAAGACGTTCAAGATACGATCGATTGGGACACCAGAGAGGCTTTCGTTAAGGGACTCCCGAACGAAGTATATTTACGAGTAAAGTTATCCGAGTACCAATCTTTAGAAGACGCGTATCGCCAAGCCGTAAAAGCAACGCGGGAACTAAAACAAGTAAACGACAGAATGCGATACCAACGTCCGACATTCTCAAGTAATAACAACCGAACCAACGTTCGTCCCCCTAATAATAATTACATCGAGAATAACCGAAATAACGCTCGTCCTTCTAATAACAATTACACCGGGAACAACCGAAATAACGTTAACCCGTCAAATAATAACTACGCCAGGAACAACATCCAAGATCGAAGATCGGCACCTCCTTCGCAGAATTTTTCGAATACTACCAGACAATATATCACATGTAATTATTGTAAAAAACCCGGACATTTAGTGAAAGACTGTTACAAATTTAAAGCCCGAGTTGATGCCGGATTAATCGTACCCTATAATTCGAGACCGTCGGGAAACCAAACGCGTCCTTCGGGAGAATGGGGCGAGCCACGAAGGAACGATACGCCGAATCGCCCAAGAGTACAGGCGGCAACCAGGAGACCGGTGCCGACGGCAACAAACAGAACAAGGGCAGCCGCCCCCGCGAGATCGACTCCACCACCCGTAACGAGAGACAGAGCGAACGCAATGCCGACCGTAAGGTCGAACGAACAACCACTAAATACTGTGGGGGAGTCATCCCACAACCAAACGAGGTCACAAACAGAGAATCCGGAATCTCAAGACAAAATGGAAAGAGTGAAGCGCAAGCAACCGGCGAAGGAAAATCACCAAGAGTCGGACTCAGATTCGGACAACGACCTCTCCGAATTATTTCAGTAAAATTTAATGATTCCCCAACGACTCCAACTGCGCGAATAGTCTCCCCAGATTTAAAAACCAAGACGAGTTTATTATTAGACTCTGGATCGGAAATTAACATTATCAAAAAACCTGCTTTACCCGATTCAGCCATCATCGACGAGAAGGAATCAATCGAAGTGCGAGGAATTACGGCAACGAGCCTGGTCTCCCAAGGGCAGACGGTAATACAGGTTGCGGGCCATCCGGTTAATTTTCATGTAGTTGATGATTCATTGCTAATCGATCAAGACGGAATCCTAGGATCCGAATTTTTTGCAGGTTGTAAAGCTCGTTTAGATTACGAGGAAAAGCATGTCAAATGGGGAAATATTTATATACCCTTCGATACTAGAGAAAAAATAATTATACCGAAGCGAAGTTCAGTAACGTGTTCAATTAATATCGAAAATCCAGAGATAAAAGAGGGATTTATTCCCAGAATCGAGCCGATCAAAGGAATCTATTTTGGTAATGCAGTTGTGAGGAATCATAAAGGAAAAGGTTACATAAGAGTAATAAATACTACTTCAAGAAATTACGAATTTACCACACCGACAATGGTAATTAAGGAATTCGAAAACCCATCCCCGCTTCCTAGGACAGCGTGTAATACAGTTTTCAAATCGAAAGAAAGTAGATATGATAAAATAATTGAATTACTACGACTCGAACATTTGAACAAAGAAGAAACGGAAAATGTTAAAAGGTTGATTCGTAATAATCAAGATAGGTTTCATATTCCAGGAGATATATTGGAAGCAACTGAAGTTTTGGAACATAGAATAATTACAACGGATGATATACCAATTAATACTAAACAGTATCGACACCCACCAGTACATCGAGAAGAGATAAATCGGCAAATTCAAGAATTACTAGATACGGACGTAGTGGAACCATTGGTATCTCCATATAACTCTCCGCTTTGGATTGTACCCAAAAAACCTGATTCGCAAGGAAATAAACGCTGGAGATTAGTTATCGATTATAGAAAGTTGAACGATAAAACGATCGGCGATGCTTTCCCACTACCCAACATTACAGAAATATTGGATCAATTAGGAAGTGCAAAATATTTTTCCACGTTTGACTTAGCATCAGGCTTTCACCAGATCCGTATGTCACAGGAAGATGCCCACAAAACTGCATTTTCGATACCATACGGACATTTTCAATTCAAAAGAATGCCCTTTGGATTAAAAAATGCCCCAGCAACGTTTCAACGTTTGATGAACTCAGTGTTATCTGGTCTGCAAGGAATAGAATTATTCGTCTATCTGGATGACATAGTGATTTATTCGAGGTCTCTCCAAGAACACGAAATTAAATTTAATAAGTTAATGGAAAGACTGAGGAAAGCTAAATTACGATTACAGCCTGATAAGTGCGAATTTTTACGACACGAGGTGAATTACTTAGGACACATAATTAGTGAAGATGGCGTAAAACCCGACCCAAAGAAAATCGAAGCCGTATCAAAATTTCCACGACCGAAAAGGGTGAAAAATATCAAACAATTTCTGGGACTAGCAGGATACTACAGAAAATTTATACCCGATTTCTCCAAGGTCGCGAAACCATTGACACAACTATTAAAGAAAGATACTCCCTTTAAATGGACAGAAAATCAAGAAAATGCATTCAATAATTTAAAGACAGCGCTAATGACAAAACCCATTTTACAGTATCCAGACTTTTCTGAACCCTTTAACCTTATTACAGACGCATCAGGATACGCAATAAGCGGTGTACTGAGTCAAGGGCCAATCGGAAAGGATTTACCGATTGCATATGCCTCAAGACTATTCAATTCCGCCGAACAAAACTACTCTACCATAGAAAAGGAGTGTCTGGCAATCGTTTACTGTACGATGCATTTCAGACCATACCTGTATGGTAGAAAGTTTACGATAATAACTGATCACAAACCGTTAGTATGGATGAATTCCATTAAAGATCCCACCTCGAGAATTTGGAAATGGAAATTGAAATTGTCGGACTTTGAATTTGTTATCCAATATAAAGAAGGTAGAGCGAACGCGAACGCAGATGCATTATCCCGAAATCCGCCAGAGATGTGCTTGCCAATCAGGAAACGAGAAGAAGATTCGCCAGATCGATATCCACATGTAAAAAGATTTCAATTGGATACCTCGACCGAGGACTCTCCGATATTCGAGGCTAAGCCACGCGTATTATCGCATTACGATAAACAGGGAAAACCTTCTACTCGAAAGCATCTCACCATAGAAGAAACACCCGTAAAATATTTTGACGAAGCACTAGCCGAGCTCGATCGAGAAAAGGAAGACACGGATACAACGAGCGAAGAAGAGCCCTCCATTGTAAATCCAGAATTAATTCAACAACGAGAAAAGGACACGAGACCTACGATAATCGCGGAATTAAGAATTTCAGAAACCCGAGACTCAATTACGAGAGTAAATGACCATAGAGTAATATTTATAGATGTATACGGGAATGCGATAGATAAAGGAGCATTAGAAATGAAGGAGACGGGAAAATTGCCTCGTTATGAAGATTTAATGTTAGAAAAAGCAAGATTGAATTACGATTCCGGGAAATACATCATATCGCTACCGATCAAGGAAAATAGAAATATTCCAATAACACCCGAAAATTTATTAAACTCGCTAAGATTTCCACTATATGTAGTAAATGAAAAACAGTTAACATCCTTTAGCATCAGCAAAGGAAATTTGGAAGAGATACCCTGGCGACATACAATCAGAAAATTAAAGAAATATTTATGGAAAAAACCTTAACCATCACCATTTGCACTGGGGAAGTAATTACCCCGCCTGTGGAAGCACGAAATAACATAATAAGAGAAAAACACGAATCATCCGTAGCAGGACATAAAGGAGTAACGAAGAAGTATCAAAGAATACGACAATGTTATTATTGGGAAAATATGAAGAAGGAGATCCAGGAATACGTAAGAACATGTAAAGAATGCCAATTGAAAAAGTTAACTAGAATAAAAACAAAGCAACCAATGGTACTCACTGATACACCGGGCAGGGCTTTCGACAAAATTAGTATGGATATCGTCGGTCCATTACCAAAGACAGCAAAAGGAAACGAATACATATTAACAATTCAAGACCTATTAACAAAATATTCAATCGGGGTTCCCATAGGAGGAGTCTCTTCAGCCGAGATAGCGGACGCTTTTATAAAACGATTTATTTGTCGTTTCGGGTCACCGAGAGCTATTCTCACTGATCAAGGAAGGAACTTTACATCCTCACTAATGAAGAAAGTAGCAAAAAGATTCCGCATCAAACAATATACCACGACGGCATATCATCCACAAAGTAACGGTTCGATCGAAAGATCTCACCACGTATTGATGGAATATCTCAAGTTATATATCGAAAATTCCAGAAATTGGGACGAATGGGTGGAATTAGCCATGTTTTCCTATAACACCTCTGTACACGAAGGAACGAAATTCTCTCCGCATGAATTAGTCTTTGGACACTTGACCAGAGAACCCACTGGCGAAATACCAATCGAAGAAAACGTGGAACCAACTTATGCGGAATATCTCAGAGACCTGTTCGATAAAATCAACACCGTGCAGCAAACAGCAAGAGAAAATTTGATAAAATCCAAACTAAGATCAAAAGAATATTACGACAGACGAATTAACCCTCAAAATTTCAAAATTGGAGATCTAGTATACCTACTAAAGGAACCTAGCAAAGGAAAGTTTTCCGATCAATATACTGGACCACACAAGGTGCTAGAAATCTTGCAGAACCAAAACGTCAAGATTGAAGTAAAAGGGATTCCGCGAACAGTGCACTTAAACAAGTTAAAACTAGCGCATAATCGAAATAAACAATGAATGAAGTGATTGCAGTGGACAACGTAGTGCAGTAGTGTATGTTGTAGTGCTGTTCGTTGAATAATACAGATAGCGAAAAGATACCTAAAACAAAAAAGGAAAATTATTAAGTGTGCCTCAATTATCGTTTAAATATAAAATGTGTTAACTCAACGAATAATTAACTAAGTGAAAGTGGAAGTTACCTTGTGAACAAGAAAGTGTATGTGCAAATATAGGTTATGATTCCTTGTTCGTGGAACGTAGTGCATGACAGTTACCTAAAATAAGTGAATAAATTAGTTTCAATTGTCTCAGTGTAAAATACAAGGTTACTAAATGTTATAACTATATTGTGGTTAAATCAAAAGGAAGTGTGACACTGTTCGTCGAATAATACAGATAGCGAAAACCTAAAAGAAAAATGGAAAATTATTATGTGTGCTTCAATTATCGTTTAAATATAAAAAGTGTTAACTCAACGAATAATTAACTAGTGAAAGTGGAAGTTACCTTGTGAACAAGAAAGTGTATGTGCAAATATAGGTTATGATTCCGTGTTCATGGAACGAAGTGCATGACAGTTACCTAAAATAAGCGAATAAATTAGTTTCAATTGTTTCAGTGCAAAATATGAGGTTACTAAATGTTATAACTATATTGTGGTTAAATCAAAAGGAGATGTGACACTGTTCGTCGAATAATACAGATAGCGGAAACCTAAAAGAAAATGGAAAAATTTATTATGTGTACTCCAATTACTGTTTGAATATGAAACGTGTTGATTCAATAAATAATTAAAAGAGTGCAAGTGAAAGTTACCTCATGAACAAGTAATCGTCATACAAGAAGGTTTACGTGCAAAATAAGTTATGGATCCCTGTTTGCGGAACACCATGTACGACAGCCAGCTGAAAATAAACGAACGAATTAACTTCAATGGCCTTAATGCAAAATACAACATTACTAAATATTATAACAAAACTGCAGAAGCGTGACACTGTTTGTCGAATAACGCAGACAGCAAAAACCTGAAAAAGCAAAAGAAGATTATTACGAGTGCTCCAATTACTGTTTGAATGTAAAACGTGTTAGTTCAACGAACAACTAAAACAGTGAAAGTGCAACTTACCTCGTGAACAATCAATCACCATACAAGGAAGTGTACATGCATGAATTTCGCAGATTAATAAGAAGAAATAAAATAGCTGATAAGTATAGAAAGTGGTTAGGAAATAATTATGATAGATTAATTCAGAGTTAGTAATATATATAACCGGAATAAAAGGATATTTCATTATGTATTAATCTACGTAGTATTGTATCTAACATGTAGAAGCGGATTTTGTAATGCACACGTATTAAATTAAATAAATTAAACAGTACCTTTAAGGCCACAGATGTAAGACGATTGAAGGCAACCGTAGTAAGTATCCAAGGCATATCGAAGAATCGGATGATGTTGTGGGAATGATCCAGGTAAGTGTCGCAGCATCGAAAGAGTAGAATCCGAAGAATCACAGACAATGTTAATCTAATAAATAAATTTTAATCACTAATAAGGAAACTAATACATATCATACATAAAATAATAACATATAGTAAGCACAAGCAATAATAAATTAATAGGGAAAATATGAAAGGTCAATAAACACAGAAATAGGTTAGAAATTAATCAAGATAGACTAACTAAATGTTAACAACAAGACATGACTGAACTCAGTACAAAGAAATAAAGTTATGTTACAGGAAAGTGACTGGTAACACAATACACAAAGCATTAACTAAATTAAACGAGACTTATATAAATGCAAGTCATGACTATTACATTAAAGTAGTACACTGTATTTGCACACACAATATCATGAAACACAAAACAATATTACAAAACACCACTAAATAAAATCATAATGATTAATAATTAATTGGTTATTTCAACAACACACCACTGTTAACGTTAAATCAACGCCATACCAAAGATACACGTGAGCGGCCATGTTAAAAAATTCGTCGCGCACCCCACACATATACACCTCAATACGAATAATAACCAACACAATGTAATACAGCATCATAATAGTAATGTTAGGTACTAATAATAATAATAATAATAATAATAATAAAAAAGGGAAAAAAAAAGAGAAAATAGACAGAGAGAGATAAGGAAAATATATATATATTAAATAACAACTGACATAATCATAACATATTATATATATATTATATTATATACAGTATTCGTACAAAAGAACAAGTCCGAACGAAACAATTTTTTATATAAATTAACTGTTTTATATGTATGTACAGAAAGGGCGGCGAGTTCTTCAACTCGGGCATAGAGAACCCAGGTGGGCCCTTTCACGCATTCGATGTGGAGGAGACGGAGGATGCTCAATCTTGCCTCTGTGTTCGATTGATACGCTCCGCCCACCGTTTAGATAACGGCTATTTTTGTCAAGACTGTTTCGACGAGTTAGATCCAGACGATCAGGACCTTTGTGACGAGCCGCCCGCTCATTTCTTATGCGGAATACCTGCAAGAACACGTATAAAACACTGTCGTATGTGCGACATAAACATAGCGGATCTACAACCCGCTATATCATGCATCCAATGCATGATTGTTTACAATAATCTGACTCTCCTCGAAAGACACTTTTTAGTTGAAGGAATAGCATTCCGCACCGTAGAACCATGAAGTGCTTGTATGCTACGCAAATACTTATGCTATCCACCTATGAACAAACAACATTTATAACTGTACATGTGATTTTTACTTATGTCTACCAATATATACACACGCATGTTGTAAAGTAGGCGATATTTACAACACTCACTTCCATTGATAATGCAAGTGACTCATAAATAAGCCGTCATATTTACCATTACACGCACATATATATATTCGAAACAAGCTATATTTGTAATATCCATTCTATTGATAATATATACATATATATTTATAACGATAAAACAAATCTCATTACTTACCAATACGTATGCATATATGTATATAATTATAACCCAAGTAGCTTTCATAATATTTATTTTCACTGATAACATATACGTAAAACCTAAAATAAAAAAAAGGGGGTTTTAATAAAAAAGAAGAGAGAAAAAAAATATATATAAATATAAAATTTTCTTTTTTAATAAAAGGTTATTCTTATTTCTAATAAACTCGAGAGTAAGAAACGATATAATAAATTGTTAATAGGAAGATGAATCACCTGGTCATCGTACTTACCCTCATTAAAATATCATATGGCCTGGTAGGATACGACATACAACAGAATGCTACTCGGAACTACCCGTTTGGCAAGGGAATCGCACCGCATTTCTAATGCCAAAAACACACACCCTAACGCAACACGGATACCATAGAGAATGTAGCGCAGTACTACCTACGTTCTACAACATCGACGGACTCTGGCACAAATTCGTACCAAAGCCCATGGAACCACCACGGGAACTCCGCCAGGACGTGCGCCAAACGTGGCGATATTCAGTACCATCGTCATTGGCCACGAGCGGAATATATACCCAAAAAGACCTGGACATACTACGGGGCCACGTCATGTTCCCCGCAGAAAAAACTGCAGTCTTGAACACATTGGCCAGAAGAGCGACAGGAAAAACAATCGTCCCTGGAACAGTAAACATCCTGGGAATGATGGACGAAAACACAATAACCACAATAGCGAAAAATACAGTATCAAGCTAATGGACTGGTTTCATGGAATTTGGAAATGTCAGTGCAGCAATATTTGGAATCCTCGTAATATTTAAATTAATCAAGGCGATAATAGATATTGCCATACGCGGATACCAGTAGCGTGAAACTTACGGATGTGGAATCGCCCTATTAGGAGCAATATGCGGCTCAGTCACCCACCTGCTACTATACCTCAAAAGAGGACGAAATATCGATGATCAAACAGTACAACGTCAAGGGATATCGATAACACCGGTGGTCACTCAACAACCAACGACATCTACATCCGCCTTGAACGAACTCAGAGACACCATCAGTCAAATTTCCTCTGGAAATTTGAACTCCAAGGGCGGGGGTGTCGCGTCCCGCGCTCCGCACGTGCCATAAGAAGAACAAGAAAACTACTCTATACAAAACACGCGAATAAGGATTTGGATGCAAAAACGAACACACGGCACTACGAAACGAAAGGAAGGATTAACAAAATGAGGGCGACTAATAGATCCAACCAATAAACAAAATACATATACACACAACTCAAAATAAACCTACCAATAACCGACTTGCCATTTGAAAGCCTATGGTTCAATATAATATAAACTCAACCAGTATAAAATAAAATAAATAGAACCAACTAATGGATTGAACGAGTCACAAACCAAACAAATAAACCAGGAAATAAGAATAACTACAGAAAGGGAAATGATTGAAACACTAATAAATACGTAACACACTAATTGGGGCGTTTAAACGTCGAAATATCTCTAACGGGAAGGAAATTACGGACATTTTTCGTCAAATCGACGAATGATCGCGTTTTGCGAGTTGGTGGGCTTGTATCGACGCTTACTACAGCGTTCACTATTTTCTGCGCGTAGAATGCTGTAAATTGGGCGTTTAAACGTCGAAATATCTCCAACGGGAAGGATATTACGGTCATTTTTCGCAAAGTTGACGAATGATCGCGTTGTCCGAGTTGTTGGGTTTGTTACTACGCTTAGTAGCGCGTGCACTATGTTCTGCGCGTAAAATGCTGTAAATTGGGCGTTTAAACGTCGAAATATCTCCAACGGGAAGGATATTACGGTCATTTTTCGCAAAGTTGACGAATGATCGCGTTGTCCGAGTTGTTGGGTTTGTTACTATGCTTAGTAGCGCGTGCACTATGTTCTGCAGGTAGAATGCACTAATTGGGGCGTTTAAACGTCGAAATATCTCTAACGGGAAGGAAATTACGGACATTTTTAGTCAAATCGACGAATGATCGCGTTTTGCGAGTTGGTGGGCTTGTATCGACGCTGACTACAGCGTTCACTATGTTCTGCGCGTAAAATGCTGTAAATTGGGCGTTTAAACGTCGAAATATCTCCAACGGGAAGGATATTACGGTCATTTTTCGCAAAGTTGACGAATGATCGCGTTGTCCGAGTTGGTGGGCTTGTATCGACGCTTACTACAGCGTTCACTATGTTCTGCGCGTAAAATGCTGTAAATTGGGCGTTTAAACGTCGAAATACCTCCAACGGGAAGAATATTACGGTCATTTTTCGTCAAAGTCGACGAATGTAAGCGTTTTCCTAGTTGTTGTGTTTGTTACTACGCTTAGTAGCGCGTGCACTATGTTCTACAGGTAGAATGCACTAATTGGGGCGTTTAAACGTCGAAATATCTACAACGGGAAGGAAATTACGGACATTTTTCGTTCAAATCTACGAATGATCGCGCTTGGCAAGTTGTTGTGCTTGTTGCGATGCTTAGTACAACGTGCAGTATGTTCTGCAGGTAGAATGCAGTAAGTGGGGCGTTTATACGTCGGAATATCTGTAACGGGAAGGAAATTACGGACCTTTTTCGTCAAATCGACGAATCATCGCGTTTTGCGAGTTGGTGGGCTTGTATCGACGCTTACCACAGCGTTCACTATGTTCTGCGCGTAAAATGCTGTAAATTGGCCGTTTAAACGTCGAAATATCTCCAACGGGAAGGATATTACGGTCATTTTTCGCAAAGTTGACGAATGATCGCGTTGTCCGAGTTGTTGGGTTTGTTACTACGCTTCGTAGCGCGTGCACTATGTTCTGCAGGTAGAATGCACTAATTGGGGCGTTTAAACGTCGAAATATCTGCAACGGGAATGAAATCACGGTCATTTTTCGTCAAAGTCGACGAATGATCGTGTTTGCCGAGTTGTTGGGTTTGTTACTATGCTTAGTAGAGCGTGCACTATGTTCTGCAGGTAGAATGCACTAATTGGGGCGTTTAAACGTCGAAATATCTCTAACGGGAAGGAAATTACGGACATTTTTCGTCAAATCGACGAATGATCGCGTTTTGCGTGTTGGTGGGCTTGTATCGACGCTTACTACAGCGTTCACTATGTTCTGCGCGTAAAATGCTGTAAATTGGGCGTTTAAACGTCGAAATACCTCCAACGGGAAGAATATTACGGTCATTTTTCGTCAAAGTCGACGAATGTAAGCGTTTTCCTAGTTGTTGTGTTTGTTACTACGCTTAGTAGCGCGTGCACTATGTTCTGCGCGTAACATGCTGTAAATTGGGCGTTTAAACGTCGAAATATCTCCAACGGGAAGGATATTACGGTCATTTTTCGCAAAGTTGACGAATGATCGCGTTGTCCGAGTTGTCGGGTTTGTTACTACGCTTAGTAGCGCGTGCACTATGTCCTGCAGGTAGAATGCACTAATTGGGGCGTTTAAACGTCGAAATATCTGCAACGGGAATGAAATCACGGTCATTTTTCGTCAAAGTCGACGAATGATCGCGTTTGCCGAGTTGTTGGGTTTGTTACTATGCTTAGTAGCGCGTGCACTATGTTCTGCAGGTAGAATGCACTAATTGGGGCGTTTAAACGTCGAAATATCTGCAGCGGGAAGGATATTACGGTCATTTTTCGTCAAAGTCGACGAATGATCGCGTTGTCCGAGTTGTTAGGTTTGTTACTACGCTTAGTAGCGCGTGCACTATGTTCTGCGCGTAAAATGCTGTAAATTGGGCGTTTAAACGTCGAAATATCTCCAACGGGAAGGATATTACGGTCATTTTTCGCAAAGTTGACGAATGATCGCGTTGTCCGAGTTGTCGGGTTTGTTACTACGCTTAGTAGCGCGTGCACTATGTCCTGCAGGTAGACTGCACTAATTGGGGCGTTTAAACGTCGAAATATCTGCAACGGGAATGAAATCACGGTCATTTTGCGTCAAAGTCGACGAATGATCGCGTTGTCCGAGTTGTTAGGTTTGTTACTACGCTTAGTAGCGCGTGCACTATGTTCTGCGCGTAAAATGCTGTAAATTGGGCGTTTAAACGTCGAAATATCTCCAACGGGAAGGATATTACGGTCATTTTTCGCAAAGTTGACGAATGATCGCGTTGTCCGAGTTGTTGGGTTTGTTACTACGCTTCGTAGCGCGTGCACTATGTTCTGCAGGTAGAATGCACTAATTGGGGCGTTTAAACGTCGAAATATCTGCAACGGGAATGAAATCACGGTCATTTTTCGTCAAAGTCGACGAATGATCGTGTTTGCCGAGTTGTTGGGTTTGTTACTATGCTTAGTAGCGCGTGCACTATGTTCTGCAGGTAGAATGCACTAATTGGGGCGTTTAAACGTCGAAATATCTCTAACGGGAAGGAAATTACGGACATTTTTCGTCAAATCGACGAATGATCGCGTTTTGCGAGTTGGTGGGCTTGTATCGACGCTTACTACAGCGTTCACTATGTTCTGCGCGTAAAATGCTGTAAATTGGGCGTTTAAACGTCGAAATATCTCCAACGGGAAGGATATTACGGTCATTTTTCGTCAAATCGACGAATGATCGCGTTTTGCGAGTTGGTGGGCTTGTATCGACGCTTACTACAGCGTTCACTATTTTCTGCGCGTAGAATGCTGTAAATTGGGCGTTTAAACGTCGAAATATCTCCAACGGGAAGGATATTACGGTCATTTTTCGCAAAGTTGACGAATGATCGCGTTGTCCGAGTTGTTGGGTTTGTTACTATGCTTAGTATCGCGTGCACTATGTTCTTCAGGTAAAATGCAGTAATTCGGACGTTTATACGTCGAAATATCTCTAACGGGAAGGACATTACGGACATTTTTCGTTCAAATCTACGAATGAACGCATTTTCCGAGTTGTTGGGTTTGTTGCGATGCTTAGTACAACGTGCACTATGTTCTGCAGGTAGAATGCACTAATTGGGGCGATCAAACGTCGAAATATCTCTAACGGGAAGGAAAGTACGGACATTTTTCTTTCAAATCTACGAATGATCGCGTTAGGCAAGTTGTTGGGCTTGTTGCGATGCTTAGTACAACGTGCACTATGTTCTGCAGGTAGAATGCACTAATTGGGGCGATCAAACGTCGAAATATCTCTAACGGGAAGGAAATTACGGTCATTTTTCGTCAAAGTCGACGAATGATCGTGTTTGCCGAGTTGTTGGGTTTGTTACTATGCTTAGTAGCGCGTGCACTATGTTCTTCAGGTAAAATGCAGTAATTCGGACGTTTATACGTCGAAATATCTCTAACGGGAAGGAAAGTACGGACAGTTTGCGTTCAAATCTGCGAATAATCGCGTTTGGCAAGTTGTTGGGCTTGTTGCGATGCTTAGTACAACGTGCAGTATGTTCTGCAGATAGAATGATGTAAGTGGGGCGTTTATACGTCGGAATATCTCAAACGGGAAGGAATTTGCGGGATTTTTCGTCAAAATCGACGAATGATCGCAGAGAGCGAGTTGTTGTACTTGCTTCGTCGACTAACACAGCGTGCACTATGTTCTGCGCGCAAAATGCAACAATTGGCTCGTTTAAACGTCGAAATATCTCAAACGGGATGGAAGATAGGGACATATTTCGACACAGACGACGAATGATCGAGTTATGCGAGTTGTTGGGCTTGTTTCGACGCTTAGTACAACATGCCGTATGTTCGGCAGGTAGAATGTAGTAATTGGGGAACTTAAACGTCGAAATACCTCCAACGGGAAGGAAATTACGGTCAGTTTTCGTCAAAGTCGACGAATGAAAGCGTTTTCCGAGTTGTTGGGTTTGTTACTACGCTTAGTAGCGCGTGCACTATGTTCTGCAGGTAGAATGCACTAATTGGGGCGTTTAAACGTCGAAATATCTGCAACGGGAAGGATATTACGGTCATTTTTCGTCAAAGTCGACGAATGAAAGCGTTTTGCGAGTTGGTGGGCTTGTATCGACGCTTACTACAGCGTTCACTATGTTCTGCGCGTAAAATGCAGTAAATTGGGCGTTTAAACGTCGAAATATCTCCAACGGGAAGGATATTACGGTCATTTTTCGTCAAAGTCGACGAATGATCGCGTTGTCCGAGTTGTTGGGTTTGTTACTACGCTTAGTAGCGCGTGCACTATGTTCTGCAGGTAGAATGCACTAATTGGGGCGTTTAAACGTCGAAATATCTGCAACGGGAAGGATATTACGGTCATTTTTCGTCAAAGTCGACGAATGAGAGCGTTTTCCGAGTTGTTGGGTTTGCTACTACGCTTAGTATCGCGTGCACTATGTTCTTCAGGTAATCTGCAGTAATTCGGACGTTTATACGTCGAAATATCTCTAACGGGAAGGAAATTACGGACATTTGTCGTTCAAATCTACGAATGATTTCGTTTGGCAAGTTGTTGTGCTTGTTGCGATGCTTAGTACAACGTGCAGTATGTTCTGCAGGTAGAATGCAGTACGTGTTGCGTTTATACGTCGGAATATCTCAAACGGGAAGGAATTTGCCGGATTTTTCGTCCAAATCGACGAATCAGCGCGTTTTCGGAGATGTTAGGGTTGTTCCGACGCTTAGTAGCGCGTGCACTATGGTCTGCGCGTGAAATGCTGTAAATTGAGCGTTTAATCGTCGAAAAATCTCAAACGGGAAAGACATTGTGGGCTTTTTTCGTCAAAATCGACGAATGATGGCGGTTAGCGAGTTGTTGGGCTTTGTTCGTCGACTAATACAGCGTGCCCTACGTTCTGCACGTGAAATGCTGTAAATTTAGCGTTTAAACGTCGAAATATCTCTAACGGGAAGGAAATTACGGACATTTTTCGTCAAATCGACGAATGATCGCGTTTTGCGAGTTGGTGGGCTTGTATCGACGCTTACTACAGCGTTCACTATGTTCTGCGCGTAAAATGCAGTAAATTGGGCGTTTAAACGTCGAAATATCTCTAACGGGAAGGATATTACGGTCATTTTTCGTCAAAGTCGACGAATGATCGCGTTGTCCGAGTTGTTGGGTTTGTTACTACGCTTAGTAGCGCGTGCACTATGTTCTGCAGGTAGAATGCACTAATTGGGGCGTTTAAACGTCGAAATATCTGCAACGGGAAGGAATTTGCGGGATTTTTCGTCAAAATCGACGAATGAGAGCGTTTTCCGAGTTGTTGGGTTTGCTACTACGCTTAGTATCGCGTGCACTATGTTCTTCAGGTAAACTGCAGTAATTCGGACGTTTATACGTCGAAATATCTCTAACGGGAAGGAAATTACGGACATTTGTCGTTCAAATCTACGAATGATTTCGTTTGGCAAGTTGTTGTGCTTGTTGCGATGCTTAGTACAACGTGCAGTATGTTCTGCAGGTAGAATGCAGTACGTGTTGCGTTTATACGTCGGAATATCTCAAACGGGAAGGAATTTGCGGGATTTTTCGTCCAAATCGACGAATCAGCGCGTTTTCGGAGATGTTAGGGTTGTTCCGACGCTTAGTAGCGCGTGCACTATGGTCTGCGCGTGAAATGCTGTAAATTGAGCGTTTAATCGTCGAAAAATCTCAAACGGGAAAGACATTGTGGGCTTTTTTCGTCAAAATCGACGAATGATGGCGGTTAGCGAGTTGTTGGGCTTTGTTCGTCGACTAATACAGCGTGACCTACGTTCTGCACGTGAAATGCTGTAAATTTAGCGTTTAAACGTCGAAATATCTCTAACGGGAAGGAAATTACGGACATTTTTCTTCAAATCGACGAATGATCGCGTTTTGCGAGTTGGTGGGCTTGTCTCGACGCTTACCACAGCGTTCACTATGTTCTGCGCGTAAAATGCTGTAAATTGGGCGTTAAAACGTCGAAATATCTCCAACGGGAATGAAATCACGGTCATTTTTCGTCAAAGTCGACGAATGATCGTGTTTGCCGAGTTGTTGGGTTTGTTACTATGCTTAGTAGCGCGTGCACTATGTTCTTCAGGTAAAATGCAGTAATTCGGACGTTTATACGTCGAAATATCTGCAACGGGAATGAAATCACGGTCATTTTTCGTCAAAATCGACGAATGATCGTGTTTGCCGAGTTGTTGGGTTTGTTACAATGCTTAGTAGCGCGTGCACTATGTTCTTCAGGTAAAATGCAGTAATTCGGACGTTTATACGTCGAAATATCTCTAACGGGAAGGAAATTACGGACATTTTTCGTTCAAATCTACGAATGATCGCGTTTGGCACGTTGTTGGGCTTGTTGCGATGCTTAGTACAACGTGCAGTATATTCTGCAGATAGAGTGTAGTAATTGGGGAACTTAAACGTCGAAATATCTCCAACGGGAAGGAAATTACGGTCAGTTTTCGTCAAAGTCTACGAATCATCGCGTTTTCGGAGATGTTAGGTTTGTTCCGACGCTTAGTAGCACGTGCACTATGTTCTGCAGGTAAAATGCAGTAATTCGGACGTTTATACGTCGAAATATCTCTAACGGGAAGGAATTTGCGGGATTTTTCGTCAAAATCGACGAATGATCGCAGTTATTGAGTTGTTGTACTGCTTCGTCGACTAATAAAGCGTGCACTATGTTCTGCGCGCAAAATGCAGTAATTGGCTCGTTTAAACGTCGAAATATCTCAAACGGGATGGAAAATAGGGACGTATTTCGACACAGACGACGAATGACCGAGTTATGCGAGTTGTTGGGCTTGTTTCGACGCTTAGCACAACGTGCAGCATGTTCTGCGCGTAAAATGCTGTAAATTGGGCGTTGAAACGTCGAAATATCTCCAACGGGAAGGATATTACGGCTATTTTTCGTCAAAGTCGACGCATGATCGCGTTTACCGAGTTGTTGGGTTTGTTACTACGCTTAGTGCAACGTGTCGTATGTTCTGCAGGTAGAGTGCAGTAATTGGGGCGTTTAAACGTCGAAATATCTCCAACGGGAAGGATATTACGGTCATTTTTCGTCAAAGTCGACGAATGAAAGCGTTTGCCGAGTTGTTGGGTTTGTTACTACGCTCTGTAGAGCGTTCACTATGTTCTGCGCGTAAAATGCTGTAAATTGGGCGTTTAAACGTCGACATATCTCCAACGGGAAGGAAATTACGGGCATTTTTCGTTCAAATCTACGAATGATCGCGTTTGGCAAGTAGTTGGGCTTGTCTCGACGCTTAGTACAGCGTGCAGCATGTTCTGCGCGTAAAATGCTGTGAATTGGGCGTTGAAACGTCGAAATATCTCCAACGGGAAGGATATCACGGTCATTTTTCGTCAAAGTCGACGCATGATCGCGTTTACCGAGTTGTTGGGTTTGTTACTACGCTTAGTGCAACGTGTCGTATGTTCTGCAGGTAGAATGCACTAACTGGGGCGTTTAAACGTCGAAATATCTGCAACGGGAATGAAATCACGGTCATTTTTCGTCAAATCGACGAATGATCGCGTTGTGCGAGTTGGTGGTCTTGTATCGACGCTTACCACAGCGTTCACTATGTTCTGCGCGTAAACTGCTGTAAATTGGGCGTTTAAACGTCGAAATATCTCCAACGGGAAGGATATTACGGTCATTTTGTGCAAAGTCGACGAATGATCGCGTTGTCCGAGTTGTTGGGTTTGTTACTACGCTTAGTAGCGCGTGCACTATGTTCTGCAGGTAGAATGCACAAAATGGGGCGTTTAAACGTCGAAATATCTGCAACGGGAATGAAATCACGGTCATTTTTCGTCAAAGTCGACGAATGATCGTGTTTGCCGAGTTGTGGGGTTTGTTACTATGCTTAGTAGCGCGTGCACTATGTTCTTCAGGTAAAATGCAGTAATTCGGACGTTTATACGTCGAAATATCTCTAACGGGAAGGAAATTACGGACATTTTTCGTTCAAATCTACGAATGATCGCGTTTGGCAAGTTGTTGGGATTGTTGCGATGCTTAGTACAACGTGCAGTATGTTCTGCAGGTAGACTGCAGTAAGTGGGGCGTTTATACGTCGGAATATCTCAAACGGGAAGGAATTTGCGGGATTTTTCGTCAAAATCGACGAATGATCGCAGTTAGCGAGTTGTTGTACTTGCTTCGTCGACTAATACAGCGTGCACTATATTCTGGGCGCCAAATGCACTAATTGGGGCGTTTAAACGTCGAAATATCTCTAACGGGAAGGAAATTACGGACATTTTTCGTCAAATCGACGTATGATCGCAGTTAGCGAGTTGTTGTACTTGCTTCGTCGACTAATACAGCGTGCACTATGTTCTGCGCGCAAAATGCAGTAATAGGCTCGTTTAAACGTCGAAATATCTCAAACGGGATGGAAGATAGGGACATATTTCGACACAGACGACGAATGATCGAGTTATGCGAGTTGTTGGGCTTGTTTCGACGCTTAGTACAACATGCCGTATGTTCGGCAGGTAGAATGTAGTAATTGGGGAACTTAAACGTCGAAATACCTCCAACGGGAAGGAAATGACAGTCAGTTTTCGTCAAAGTCGACGAATCATCGCGTTTTCGGAGATGTTGGGTTTGTTACTACGCTTAGTGCAACGTGCACTATGTTCTGCAGGTAGAATGCACTAATTGGGGCGTTTAAACGTCGGAATATCTCAAACGGGAAGGAATTTGCGGGATTTTTCGTCAAAATCGACGAATCATCGCAGTTAGCGAGTTGTTGTACTTGCTTCGTCGACTAATACAGCGTGCACTATGTTCTGCGCGCAAAATGCAGTAATTGGCTCGTTTAAACGTCGAAATATCTCAAACGGGATGGAAAATAGGGACGTATTTCGACACAGACGACGAATGATCGAGTTATGCGAGTTGTTGGGCTTGTTTCGACGCTTAGCACAACGTGCAGCATGTTCTGCGCGTAAAATGCTGTAAATTGGGCGTTGAAACGTCGAAATATCTCCAACGGGAAGGATATTACGGTCATTTTTCGTCAAAGTCGACGAATGATCGCGTTTTCCGAGTTGTTGGGTTTGTTACTACACTTCGTGCAACGTGTCGTATGTTCTGCAGGTAGAGTGCAGTAATTGGGGCGTTTAAACGTCGAAATATCTCCAACGGGAAGGATATTACGGTATTTTTTCGTCAAAGTCGACGAATGAAAGCGTTTTCCGAGTTGTTGGGTTTGTTACTACGCTCAGGAGAGCGTTCACTATGTTCTGCGCGTAAAATGCTGTAAACTGGGCATTTAAACGTCGAAATATCTCCAACGGGAAGGATATTACGGTCATTTTTCGTCAAATTCGACGAATGATCGTGTTTGCCGAGTTGTGGGGTTTGTTACTATGCTTAGTAGCGCCTGCACTATGTTCTTCAGGTAAAATGCAGTAATTCGGACGTTTATACGTCGAAATATCTCTAACGGGAAGGAAATTACGGACATTTTTCGTTCAAATCTACGAATGATCGCGTTTGGCAAGTTGTTGGGCTTGTTGCGATGCTTAGTACAACGTGCAGTATGTTCTGCAGGTAGAATGCAGTAAGTGGGGCGTTTATACGTCGGAATATCTCAAACGGGAAGGAATTTGCGGGATTTTTCGTCAAAATCGACGAATGATCGCAGTTAGCGAGTTGTTGTACTTGCTTCGTCGACTAATACAGCGTGCACTATATTCTGCGCGCAAAATGCAGTACTTGGGGCGTTTAAACGTCGAAATATCTCTAACGGGAAGGAAATTACGGACATTTTTCGTCAAATCGACGAATGATCGCGTTTTCCGAGTTGGTGGGCTTGTATCGACGCTTTCCACAGCGTTCACTATGTTCTGCCCGTAAAATGCTGTAAATTGGGCGTTTAAACGTCGAAATATCTCCAACGGGAAGGATATTACGGTCATTTTTCGCAAAGTCGACGAATGATCGCGTTGTCCGAGTTGTTGGTTTTGTTACTACGCTTAGTAGCGCGTGCACTATGTTCTGCAGGTAGAATGCACTAATGGGGGCGTTTAAACGTCGAAATATCTGCAACGGGAATGAAATCACGGTCATTTTTCGTCAAAGTCGACGAATGATCGTGTTTGCCGAGTTGTGGGGTTTGTTACTATGCTTAGTAGCGCGTGCACTATGTTCTGCAGGTAGAATGCAGTAAGTGGGGCGTTTATACGTCGGAATATCTCAAACGGGAAGGAATTTGCGGGATTTTTCGTCAAAATCGACGAATCATCGCAGTTAGCGAGTTGTTGTACTTGCTTCGTCGACTAATACAGCGTGCACTATATTCTGGGCGCCAAATGCAGTAATTGGGGCGTTTAAACGTCGAAATATCTCTAACGGGAAGGAAATTACGGACATTTTTCGTCAAATCGACGTATGATCGCAGTTAGCGAGTTGTTGTACTTGCTTCGTCGACTAATACAGCGTGCACTATGTTCTGCGCGCAAAATGCAGTAATAGGCTCGTTTAAACGTCGAAATATCTCAAACGGGATGGAAGATAGGGACATATTTCGACACAGACGACGAATGATCGAGTTATGCGAGTTGTTGGGCTTGTTTCGACGCTTAGTACAGCGTGCAGCATGTTCTTCGCGTAAAATGCTGTAAATTGGGCGTTTAAACGTCGAAATATCTCCAACGGGAAGGATATTACGGTCATTTTTCGCAAAGTCGACGAATGATCGCGTTGTCCGAGTTGTTGGGTTTGTTACTACGCTTAGTAGCGCGTGCACTATGTTCTGCAGGTAGAATGCACTAATTGGGGCGTTTAAACGTCGAAATATCTGCAACGGGAATGAAATCACGGTCATTTTTCGTCAAAGTCGACGAATGATCGTGTTTGCCGAGTTGTGGGGTTTGTTACTATGCTTAGTAGCGCGTGCACTATGTTCTTCAGGTAAAATGCAGTAATTCGGACGTTTATACGTCGAAATATCTCTAACGGGAAAGAAATTACGGACATTTTTCGTTCAAATCTACGAATGATCGCGTTTGGCAAGATGTTGGGCTTGTTGCGATGCTTAGTACAACGTGCAGTATGTTCTGCAGGTAGAATGCAGTAAGTGGGGCGTTTATACGTCGGAATATCTCAAACGGGAAGGAATTTGCGGGATTTTTCGTCAAAATCGACGAATCATCGCGTTTTCGGAGATGTTAGGTTTGTTACTATGCTTAGTAGCGCGTGCACTATGTTCTTCATGTAAAATGCAGTAATTCGGACGTTTATACGTCGAAATATCTCTAACGGGAAGGAAATTACGGACATTTGTCGTTCAAATCTACGAATGATCGCGTTTGGCAAGTTGTTGGGCTTGTCGCGACGCTTAGTACAACGTGCAGCATGTTCTGCGCGTAAAATGCTGTAAATTGGGCGTTGAAACGTCGAAATATCTCCAACGGGAAGAATATTACGGTCATTTTTCGTCACAGTCGACGAGTGATCGCGTTTTCCGAGTTGTTGGGTTTGTTACTACGCTTAGTGCAACGTGTCGTATGTTCTGCAGGTAGAGTGCAGTAATTGGGGCGTTTAAACGTCGAAATATCTCCAACGGGAAGGATATTACGGTCATTTTTCGTCAAAGTCGACGAATGAACGCATGTTCCGAGTTGTTGGGTTTGCTGCGATGCTTAGTACAACGTGCACTATGTTCTGCAGGTAGAATGCACTAATTGGGGCGATCAAACGTCGAAATATCTCTAACGGGAAGGAAATTACGGACATTTGTCGTTCAAATCTACGAATGATCGCGTGTGGCAAGTTGTTGGGCTTGTCTCGACGCTTAGTACAGCGTGCAGCATGTTCTTCGCGTAAAATGCTGTTAATTTGACGTTTAAACGTCGAAATATCTGCAACGGGAATGAAATCACGGTCATTTTTCGTCAAAGTCGACGAATGATCGTGTTTGCCGAGTTGTTGGGTTTGTTACTATGCTTCGTAGCGCGTGCACTATGTTCTTCTGGTAAAATGCAGTAATTCGGACGTTTATACGTCGAAATATCTCTAACGGGAAGGAAATTACGGACATTGTTCGTTCAAATCTACGAATGATCGCGTTTGGCAAGTTGTTGGGCTTATTGCGATGCTTAGTACAACGTGCAGTATGTTCTGCAGGTAGAATGCAGTAGGTGGGGCGTTTATACGTCGGAATATCTCAAACGGGAAGGAACTTGCGGGATTTTTCGTCAAAATCGACGAATGATCGCGTTTGGCAAGTTGTTGTGCTTGTTGCGATGCTTAGTACAACGTGCAGTATGTTCTGCAGGTAGAGTGCAGTAATTGGGGCGTTTAAACGTCGAAATATCTCTAACGGGAAGGAAATTACGGACATTTTTCGTCAAATCGACGAATGATCGCGTTTTCCGAGTTGGTGGGCTTGTATCGACGCTTTCCACAGCGTTCACTATGTTCTGCGCGTAAAATGCTGTAAATTGGGCGTTTAAACGTCGAAATATCTCCAACGGGAAGGATATTACGGTCATTTTTCGCAAAGTCGACGAATGATCGCGTTGTCCGAGTTGTTGGTTTTGTTACTACGCTTAGTAGCGCGTGCACTATGTTCTGCAGGTAGAATGCACTAATGGGGGCGTTTAAACGTCGAAATATCTGCAACGGGAATGAAATCACGGTCATTTTTCGTCAAAGTCGACGAATGATCGTGTTTGCCGAGTTGTGGGGTTTGTTACTATGCTTAGTAGCGCGTGCACTATGTTCTGCAGGTAGAATGCAGTAAGTGGGGCGTTTATACGTCGGAATATCTCAAACGGGAAGGAATTTGCGGGATTTTTCGTCAAAATCGACGAATCATCGCAGTTAGCGAGTTGTTGTACTTGCTTCGTCGACTAATACAGCGTGCACTATGTTCTGCGCGCAAAATGCAGTCATTGTCGCGTTTAAATGTCGAAATATCTCAAACGGGATGGAAAATAGGGACATATTTCGACACAGACGACGAATGATCGAGTTGTGCGAGTTGTTGGGCTTGTTTCGACGCTTAGTACAACATGCCGTATGTTCGGCGGGTAGAATGTAGTAATTGGGGAACTTAAACTTCGAAATACCTCCAACGGGAAGGAAATGACGGTCAGTTTTCGTCAAAGTCGACGAATCATCGCGTTTTCGGAGATGTTAGGTTTGTTCCGACGCTTAGTAGCGCGTGCACTATGGTCTGCGCGTGAAATGCTGTAAATTGAGCGTTTAATCGTCGAAAAATCTCAAACGGGAATGAAATCACGGTCATTTTTCGTCAAAGTCGACGAATGATCGTGTTTGCCGAGTTGTTGGGTTTGTTACTATGCTTAGTAGCGCGTGCACTATGTTCTTCAGGTAAAATGCAGTAATTCGGACGTTTATACGTCGAAATATCTCTAACGGGAAGGAAATTACGGACATTGTTCGTTCAAATCTACGAATGATCGCGTTTGGCAAGTTGTTGGGCTTATTGCGATGCTTAGTACAACGTGCAGTATGTTCTGCAGGTAGAATGCAGTAAGTGGGGCGTTTATACGTCGGAATATCTCAAACGGGAAGGAATTTGCGGGATTTTTCGTCAGAATTGACGAATGATCGCGTTTGGCAAGTTGTTGTGCTTGTTGCGATGCTTAGTACAACGTGCAGTATGTCCTGCAGGTAGAGTGCAGTAAGTGTTGCGTTTATACGTCGGAATATCTCAAACGGGAGGGAACTTGCGGGATTTTTCGTCAAAATCGACGAATCATCGCGTTTTCGGAGATGTTAGGTTTGTTCCGACGCTTAGTAGCGCATGCACTATGGTCTGCGCGTGAAATGCTGTAAATTGAGCGTTTAATCGTCGACAAATCTCAAACGGGAAGGAAATTGCGGGCTTTTTTCGTCAAAATCGACGAATGATGGCGGTTAGCGAGTTGTTGGGCTTTGTTCGTCGACTAATACAGCGTGCCCTACGTTCTGCACGTGAAATGCTGTAAATTTAGCGTTTAAACGTCGAAATATCTCTAACGGGAAGGAAATTACGGACATTTTTCGTCAAATCGACGAATGATCGCGTTTTGCGAGTTGGTGGGCTTGTATCGACGCTTACCACAGCGTTCACTATGTTCTGCGCGTCAAATGCTGTAAATTGGGCGTTAAAACGTCGAAATATCTCCAACGGGAATGAAATCACGGTCAGTTTTCGTCAAAGTCGACGAATCATCGCGTTTTCGGAGATGTTAGGTTTGTTCCGACGCTTAGTAGCGCGTGCACTATGGTCTGCGAGTGAAATGCTGTCAATTGAGCGTTTAATCGTCGAAAAATCTCAAACGGGAAGGAAATTGCGGGCTTTTGTCGTCAAAATCGACGAATGATGGCGGTTAGCGAGTTGTTGGGCTTGTCGCGACGGTTAGTACAGCGTGCAGCATGTTCTTCGCGTAAAATGCTGTTAATTTGACGTTTAAACGTCGAAATATCTGCAACGGGAATGAAATCACGGTCATTTTTCGTCAAAGTCGACGAATGATCGTGTTTGCCGAGTTGTTGGGTTTGTTACTATGCTTAGTAGCGCGTGCACTATGTTCTTCAGGTAAAATGCAGTAATTCGGACGTTTGTACGTCGAAATATCTCTAACGGGAAGGAAATTACGGACATTTTTCGTTCAAATCTACGAATGATCGCGTTTGGCAAGTTGTTGGGCTTATTGCGATGCTTAGTACAACGTGCAGTATGTTCTGCAGGTAGAATGCACTAATTGGGGCGTTTAAACGTCGGAATATCTCAAACGGGAAGGAATTTGCGGGATTTTTCGTCAAAATCGACGAATCATCGCAGTTAGCGAGTTGTTGTACTTGCTTCGTCGACTAATACAGCGTGCACTATGTTCTGCGCGCAAAATGCAGTAATTGGCTCGTTTAAACGTCGAAATATCTCAAACGGGATGGAAAATAGGGACGTATTTCGACACAGACGACGAATGATCGAGTTATGCGAGTTGTTGGGCTTGTTTCGACGCTTAGCACAACGTGCAGCATGTTCTGCGCGTAAAATGCTGTAAATTGGGCGTTGAAACGTCGAAATATCTCCAACGGGAAGGATATTACGGTCATTTTTCGTCAAAGTCGACGAATGATCGCGTTTTCCGAGTTGTTGGGTTTGTTACTACACTTCGTGCAACGTGTCGTATGTTCTGCAGGTAGAGTGCAGTAATTGGGGCGTTTAAACGTCGAAATATCTCCAACGGGAAGGATATTACGGTATTTTTTCGTCAAAGTCGACGAATGAAAGCGTTTTCCGAGTTGTTGGGTTTGTTACTACGCTCAGGAGAGCGTTCACTATGTTCTGCGCGTAAAATGCTGTAAACTGGGCATTTAAACGTCGAAATATCTCCAACGGGAAGGATATTACGGTCATTTTTCGTCAAATTCGACGAATGATCGTGTTTGCCGAGTTGTGGGGTTTGTTACTATGCTTAGTAGCGCGTGCACTATGTTCTTCAGGTAAAATGCAGTAATTCGGACGTTTATACGTCGAAATATCTCTAACGGGAAGGAAATTACGGACATTTTTCGTTCAAATCTACGAATGATCGCGTTTGGCAAGTTGTTGGGCTTGTTGCGATGCTTAGTACAACGTGCAGTATGTTCTGCAGGTAGAATGCAGTAAGTGGGGCGTTTATACGTCGGAATATCTCAAACGGGAAGGAATTTGCGGGATTTTTCGTCAAAATCGACGAATGATCGCAGTTAGCGAGTTGTTGTACTTGCTTCGTCGACTAATACAGCGTGCACTATATTCTGCGCGCAAAATGCAGTACTTGGGGCGTTTAAACGTCGAAATATCTCTAACGGGAAGGAAATTACGGACATTTTTCGTCAAATCGACGAATGATCGCGTTTTCCGAGTTGGTGGGCTTGTATCGACGCTTTCCACAGCGTTCACTATGTTCTGCCCGTAAAATGCTGTAAATTGGGCGTTTAAACGTCGAAATATCTCCAACGGGAAGGATATTACGGTCATTTTTCGCAAAGTCGACGAATGATCGCGTTGTCCGAGTTGTTGGTTTTGTTACTACGCTTAGTAGCGCGTGCACTATGTTCTGCAGGTAGAATGCACTAATGGGGGCGTTTAAACGTCGAAATATCTGCAACGGGAATGAAATCACGGTCATTTTTCGTCAAAGTCGACGAATGATCGTGTTTGCCGAGTTGTGGGGTTTGTTACTATGCTTAGTAGCGCGTGCACTATGTTCTGCAGGTAGAATGCAGTAAGTGGGGCGTTTATACGTCGGAATATCTCAAACGGGAAGGAATTTGCGGGATTTTTCGTCAAAATCGACGAATCATCGCAGTTAGCGAGTTGTTGTACTTGCTTCGTCGACTAATACAGCGTGCACTATATTCTGGGCGCCAAATGCAGTAATTGGGGCGTTTAAACGTCGAAATATCTCTAACGGGAAGGAAATTACGGACATTTTTCGTCAAATCGACGTATGATCGAGTTATGCGAGTTGTTGGGCTTGTTTCGACGCTTAGTACAGCGTGCAGCATGTTCTTCGCGTAAAATGCTGTAAATTGGGCGTTTAAACGTCGAAATATCTCCAACGGGAAGGATATTACGGTCATTTTTCGCAAAGTCGACGAATGATCGCGTTGTCCGAGTTGTTGGGTTTGTTACTACGCTTAGTAGCGCGTGCACTATGTTCTGCAGGTAGAATGCACTAATTGGGGCGTTTAAACGTCGAAATATCTGCAACGGGAATGAAATCACGGTCATTTTTCGTCAAAGTCGACGAATGATCGTGTTTGCCGAGTTGTGGGGTTTGTTACTATGCTTAGTAGCGCGTGCACTATGTTCTTCAGGTAAAATGCAGTAATTCGGACGTTTATACGTCGAAATATCTCTAACGGGAAGGAAATTACGGACATTTTTCGTTCAAATCTACGAATGATCGCGTTTGGCAAGATGTTGGGCTTGTTGCGATGCTTAGTACAACGTGCAGTATGTTCTGCAGGTAGAATGCAGTAAGTGGGGCGTTTATACGTCGGAATATCTCAAACGGGAAGGAATTTGCGGGATTTTTCGTCAAAATCGACGAATCATCGCGTTTTCGGAGATGTTAGGTTTGTTACTATGCTTAGTAGCGCGTGCACTATGTTCTTCATGTAAAATGCAGTAATTCGGACGTTTATACGTCGAAATATCTCTAATGGGAAGGAAATTACGGACATTTGTCGTTCAAATCTACGAATGATCGCGTTTGGCAAGTTGTTGGGCTTGTTGCGACGCTTAGTACAACGTGCAGCATGTTCTGCGCGTAAAATGCTGTAAATTGGGCGTTTAAACGTCGAAATATCTCCAACGGGAAGGATATTACGGTCATTTTTCGTCAAAGTCGACGAATGAACGCATGTTCCGAGTTGTTGGGTTTGCTGCGATGCTTAGTACAACGTGCACTATGTTCTGCAGGTAGAATGCACTAATTGGGGCGATCAAACGTCGAAATATCTCTAACGGGAAGGAAATTACGGACATTTGTCGTTCAAATCTACGAATGATCGCGTGTGGCAAGTTGTTGGGCTTGTCTCGACGCTTAGTACAGCGTGCAGCATGTTCTTCGCGTAAAATGCTGTTAATTTGACGTTTAAACGTCGAAATATCTGCAACGGGAATGAAATCACGGTCATTTTTCGTCAAAGTCGGCGAATGATCGTGTTTGCCGAGTTGTTGGGTTTGTTACTATGCTTCGTAGCGCGTGCACTATGTTCTTCTGGTAAAATGCAGTAATTCGGACGTTTATACGTCGAAATATCTCTAACGGGAAGGAAATTACGGACATTGTTCGTTCAAATCTACGAATGATCGCGTTTGGCAAGTTGTTGGGCTTATTGCGATGCTTAGTACAACGTGCAGTATGTTCTGCAGGTAGAATGCAGTAGGTGGGGCGTTTATACGTCGGAATATCTCAAACGGGAAGGAACTTGCGGGATTTTTCGTCAAAATCGACGAATGATCGCGTTTGGCAAGTTGTTGTGCTTGTTGCGATGCTTAGTACAACGTGCAGTATGTTCTGCAGGTAGAGTGCAGTAATTGGGGCGTTTAAACGTCGAAATATCTCTAACGGGAAGGAAATTACGGACATTTTTCGTCAAATCGACGAATGATCGCGTTTTCCGAGTTGGTGGGCTTGTATCGACGCTTTCCACAGCGTTCACTATGTTCTGCGCGTAAAATGCTGTAAATTGGGCGTTTAAACGTCGAAATATCTCCAACGGGAAGGATATTACGGTCATTTTTCGCAAAGTCGACGAATGATCGCGTTGTCCGAGTTGTTGGTTTTGTTACTACGCTTAGTAGCGCGTGCACTATGTTCTGCAGGTAGAATGCACTAATGGGGGCGTTTAAACGTCGAAATATCTGCAACGGGAATGAAATCACGGTCATTTTTCGTCAAAGTCGACGAATGATCGTGTTTGCCGAGTTGTGGGGTTTGTTACTATGCTTAGTAGCGCGTGCACTATGTTCTGCAGGTAGAATGCAGTAAGTGGGGCGTTTATACGTCGGAATATCTCAAACGGGAAGGAATTTGCGGGATTTTTCGTCAATATCGACGAATCATCGCAGTTAGCGAGTTGTTGTACTTGCTTCGTCGACTAATACAGCGTGCACTATGTTCTGCGCGCAAAATGCAGTCATTGTCGCGTTTAAATGTCGAAATATCTCAAACGGGATGGAAAATAGGGACATATTTCGACACAGACGACGAATGATCGAGTTGTGCGAGTTGTTGGGCTTGTTTCGACGCTTAGTACAACATGCCGTATGTTCGGCGGGTAGAATGTAGTAATTGGGGAACTTAAACTTCGAAATACCTCCAACGGGAAGGAAATGACGGTCAGTTTTCGTCAAAGTCGACGAATCATCGCGTTTTCGGAGATGTTAGGTTTGTTCCGACGCTTAGTAGCGCGTGCACTATGGTCTGCGCGTGAAATGCTGTAAATTGAGCGTTTAATCGTCGAAAAATCTCAAACGGGAATGAAATCACGGTCATTTTTCGTCAAAGTCGACGAATGATCGTGTTTGCCGAGTTGTTGGGTTTGTTACTATGCTTAGTAGCGCGTGCACTATGTTCTTCAGGTAAAATGCAGTAATTCGGACGTTTATACGTCGAAATATCTCTAACGGGAAGGAAATTACGGACATTGTTCGTTCAAATCTACGAATGATCGCGTTTGGCAAGTTGTTGGGCTTATTGCGATGCTTAGTACAACGTGCAGTATGTTCTGCAGGTAGAATGCAGTAAGTGGGGCGTTTATACGTCGGAATATCTCAAACGGGAAGGAATTTGCGGGATTTTTCGTCAGAATCGACGAATGATCGCGTTTGGCAAGTTGTTGTGCTTGTTGCGATGCTTAGTACAACGTGCAGTATGTCCTGCAGGTAGAGTGCAGTAAGTGTTGCGTTTATACGTCGGAATATCTCAAACGGGAGGGAACTTGCGGGATTTTTCGTCAAAATCGACGAATCATCGCGTTTTCGGAGATGTTAGGTTTGTTCCGACGCTTAGTAGCGCATGCACTATGGTCTGCGCGTGAAATGCTGTAAATTGAGCGTTTAATCGTCGACAAATCTCAAACGGGAAGGAAATTGCGGGCTTTTTTCGTCAAAATCGACGAATGATGGCGGTTAGCGAGTTGTTGGGCTTTGTTCGTCGACTAATACAGCGTGCCCTACGTTCTGCACGTGAAATGCTGTAAATTTAGCGTTTAAACGTCGAAATATCTCTAACGGGAAGGAAATTACGGACATTTTTCGTCAAATCGACGAATGATCGCGTTTTGCGAGTTGGTGGGCTTGTATCGACGCTTACCACAGCGTTCACTATGTTCTGCGCGTCAAATGCTGTAAATTGGGCGTTAAAACGTCGAAATATCTCCAACGGGAATGAAATCACGGTCAGTTTTCGTCAAAGTCGACGAATCATCGCGTTTTCGGAGATGTTAGGTTTGTTCCGACGCTTAGTAGCGCGTGCACTATGGTCTGCGAGTGAAATGCTGTCAATTGAGCGTTTAATCGTCGAAAAATCTCAAACGGGAAGGAAATTGCGGGCTTTTGTCGTCAAAATCGACGAATGATGGCGGTTAGCGAGTTGTTGGGCTTGTCGCGACGGTTAGTACAGCGTGCAGCATGTTCTTCGCGTAAAATGCTGTTAATTTGACGTTTAAACGTCGAAATATCTGCAACGGGAATGAAATCACGGTCATTTTTCGTCAAAGTCGACGAATGATCGTGTTTGCCGAGTTGTTGGGTTTGTTACTATGCTTAGTAGCGCGTGCACTATGTTCTTCAGGTAAAATGCAGTAATTCGGACGTTTGTACGTCGAAATATCTCTAACGGGAAGGAAATTACGGACATTTTTCGTTCAAATCTACGAATGATCGCGTTTGGCAAGTTGTTGGGCTTATTGCGATGCTTAGTACAACGTGCAGTATGTTCTGCAGGTAGAATGCACTAATTGGGGCGTTTAAACGTCGGAATACCTCAAACGGGAAGGAATTTGCGGGATTTTTCGTCAAAATCGACGAATCATCGCAGTTAGCGAGTTGTTGTACTTGCTTCGTCGACTAATACAGCGTGCACTATGTTCTGCGCGCAAAATGCAGTAATTGGCTCGTTTAAACGTCGAAATATCTCAAACGGGATGGAAAATAGGGACGTATTTCGACACAGACGACGAATGATCGAGTTATGCGAGTTGTTGGGCTTGTTTCGACGCTTAGCACAACGTGCAGCATGTTCTGCGCGTAAAATGCTGTAAATTGGGCGTTGAAACGTCGAAATATCTCCAACGGGAAGGATATTACGGTCATTTTTCGTCAAAGTCGACGAATGATCGCGTTTTCCGAGTTGTTGGGTTTGTTACTACACTTCGTGCAACGTGTCGTATGTTCTGCAGGTAGAGTGCAGTAATTGGGGCGTTTAAACGTCGAAATATCTCCAACGGGAAGGATATTACGGTATTTTTTCGTCAAAGTCGACGAATGAAAGCGTTTTCCGAGTTGTTGGGTTTGTTACTACGCTCAGGAGAGCGTTCACTATGTTCTGCGCGTAAAATGCTGTAAACTGGGCATTTAAACGTCGAAATATCTCCAACGGGAAGGATATTACGGTCATTTTTCGTCAAATTCGACGAATGATCGTGTTTGCCGAGTTGTGGGGTTTGTTACTATGCTTAGTAGCGCGTGCACTATGTTCTTCAGGTAAAATGCAGTAATTCGGACGTTTATACGTCGAAATATCTCTAACGGGAAGGAAATTACGGACATTTTTCGTTCAAATCTACGAATGATCGCGTTTGGCAAGTTGTTGGGCTTGTTGCGATGCTTAGTACAACGTGCAGTATGTTCTGCAGGTAGAATGCAGTAAGTGGGGCGTTTAAACGTCGGAATATCTCAAACGGGAAGGAATTTGCGGGATTTTTCGTCAAAATCGACGAATCATCGCAGTTAGCGAGTTGTTGTACTTGCTTCGTCGACTAATACAGCGTGCACTATGTTCTGCGCGTAAAATGCAGTAAATTGGGCGTTTAAACGTCGAAATATCTCCAACGGGAAGGATATTACGGTCATTTTTCGCAAAGTCGACGAATGATCGCGTTGTCCGAGTTGTTGGTTTTGTTACTACGCTTAGTAGCGCGTGCACTATGTTCTGCAGGTAGAATGCACTAATGGGGGCGTTTAAACGTCGAAATATCTGCAACGGGAATGAAATCACGGTCATTTTTCGTCAAAGTCGACGAATGATCGTGTTTGCCGAGTTGTGGGGTTTGTTACTATGCTTAGTAGCGCGTGCACTATGTTCTGCAGGTAGAATGCAGTAAGTGGGGCGTTTATACGTCGGAATATCTCAAACGGGAAGGAATTTGCGGGATTTTTCGTCAAAATCGACGAATCATCGCAGTTAGCGAGTTGTTGTACTTGCTTCGTCGACTAATACAGCGTGCACTATATTCTGGGCGCCAAATGCAGTAATTGGGGCGTTTAAACGTCGAAATATCTCTAACGGGAAGGAAATTACGGACATTTTTCGTCAAATCGACGTATGATCGCAGTTAGCGAGTTGTTGTACTTGCTTCGTCGACTAATACAGCGTGCACTATGTTCTGCGCGCAAAATGCAGTAATAGGCTCGTTTAAACGTCGAAATATCTCAAACGGGATGGAAGATAGGGACATATTTCGACACAGACGACGAATGATCGAGTTATGCGAGTTGTTGGGCTTGTTTCGACGCTTAGTACAGCGTGCAGCATGTTCTTCGCGTAAAATGCTGTAAATTGGGCGTTTAAACGTCGAAATATCTCCAACGGGAAGGATATTACGGTCATTTTTCGCAAAGTCGACGAATGATCGCGTTGTCCGAGTTGTTGGGTTTGTTACTACGCTTAGTAGCGCGTGCACTATGTTCTGCAGGTAGAATGCACTAATTGGGGCGTTTAAACGTCGAAATATCTGCAACGGGAATGAAATCACGGTCATTTTTCGTCAAAGTCGACGAATGATCGTGTTTGCCGAGTTGTGGGGTTTGTTACTATGCTTAGTAGCGCGTGCACTATGTTCTTCAGGTAAAATGCAGTAATTCGGACGTTTATACGTCGAAATATCTCTAACGGGAAGGAAATTACGGACATTTTTCGTTCAAATCTACGAATGATCGCGTTTGGCAAGATGTTGGGCTTGTTGCGATGCTTAGTACAACGTGCAGTATGTTCTGCAGGTAGAATGCAGTAAGTGGGGCGTTTATACGTCGGAATATCTCAAACGGGAAGGAATTTGCGGGATTTTTCGTCAAAATCGACGAATCATCGCGTTTTCGGAGATGTTAGGTTTGTTACTATGCTTAGTAGCGCGTGCACTATGTTCTTCATGTAAAATGCAGTAATTCGGACGTTTATACGTCGAAATATCTCTAACGGGAAGGAAATTACGGACATTTGTCGTTCAAATCTACGAATGATCGCGTTTGGCAAGTTGTTGGGCTTGTTGCGACGCTTAGTACAACGTGCAGCATGTTCTGCGCGTAAAATGCTGTAAATTGGGCGTTGAAACGTCGAAATATCTCCAACGGGAAGAATATTACGGTCATTTTTCGTCACAGTCGACGAGTGATCGCGTTTTCCGAGTTGTTGGGTTTGTTACTACGCTTAGTGCAACGTGTCGTATGTTCTGCAGGTAGAGTGCAGTAATTGGGGCGTTTAAACGTCGAAATATCTCCAACGGGAAGGATATTACGGTCATTTTTCGTCAAAGTCGACGAATGAACGCATGTTCCGAGTTGTTGGGTTTGCTGCGATGCTTAGTACAACGTGCACTATGTTCTGCAGGTAGAATGCACTAATTGGGGCGATCAAACGTCGAAATATCTCTAACGGGAAGGAAATTACGGACATTTGTCGTTCAAATCTACGAATGATCGCGTGTGGCAAGTTGTTGGGCTTGTCTCGACGCTTAGTACAGCGTGCAGCATGTTCTTCGCGTAAAATGCTGTTAATTTGACGTTTAAACGTCGAAATATCTGCAACGGGAATGAAATCACGGTCATTTTTCGTCAAAGTCGACGAATGATCGTGTTTGCCGAGTTGTTGGGTTTGTTACTATGCTTCGTAGCGCGTGCACTATGTTCTTCTGGTAAAATGCAGTAATTCGGACGTTTATACGTCGAAATATCTCTAACGGGAAGGAAATTACGGACATTGTTCGTTCAAATCTACGAATGATCGCGTTTGGCAAGTTGTTGGGCTTATTGCGATGCTTAGTACAACGTGCAGTATGTTCTGCAGGTAGAATGCAGTAGGTGGGGCGTTTATACGTCGGAATATCTCAAACGGGAAGGAACTTGCGGGATTTTTCGTCAAAATCGACGAATGATCGCGTTTGGCAAGTTGTTGTGCTTGTTGCGATGCTTAGTACAACGTGCAGTATGTTCTGCAGGTAGAGTGCAGTAATTGGGGCGTTTAAACGTCGAAATATCTCTAACGGGAAGGAAATTACGGACATTTTTCGTCAAATCGACGAATGATCGCGTTTTCCGAGTTGGTGGGCTTGTATCGACGCTTTCCACAGCGTTCACTATGTTCTGCGCGTAAAATGCTGTAAATTGGGCGTTTAAACGTCGAAATATCTCCAACGGGAAGGATATTACGGTCATTTTTCGCAAAGTCGACGAATGATCGCGTTGTCCGAGTTGTTGGTTTTGTTACTACGCTTAGTAGCGCGTGCACTATGTTCTGCAGGTAGAATGCACTAATGGGGGCGTTTAAACGTCGAAATATCTGCAACGGGAATGAAATCACGGTCATTTTTCGTCAAAGTCGACGAATGATCGCGTTTGGCAAGTTGTTGGGCTTATTGCGATGCTTAGTACAACGTGCAGTATGTTCTGCAGGTAGAATGCAGTAAGTGGGGCGTTTATACGTCGGAATATCTCAAACGGGAAGGAATTTGCGGGATTTTTCGTCAGAATCGACGAATGATCGCGTTTGGCAAGTTGTTGTGCTTGTTGCGATGCTTAGTACAACGTGCAGTATGTCCTGCAGGTAGAGTGCAGTAAGTGTTGCGTTTATACGTCGGAATATCTCAAACGGGAGGGAACTTGCGGGATTTTTCGTCAAAATCGACGAATCATCGCGTTTTCGGAGATGTTAGGTTTGTTCCGACGCTTAGTAGCGCATGCACTATGGTCTGCGCGTGAAATGCTGTAAATTGAGCGTTTAATCGTCGACAAATCTCAAACGGGAAGGAAATTGCGGGCTTTTTTCGTCAAAATCGACGAATGATGGCGGTTAGCGAGTTGTTGGGCTTTGTTCGTCGACTAATACAGCGTGCCCTACGTTCTGCACGTGAAATGCTGTAAATTTAGCGTTTAAACGTCGAAATATCTCTAACGGGAAGGAAATTACGGACATTTTTCGTCAAATCGACGAATGATCGCGTTTTGCGAGTTGGTGGGCTTGTATCGACGCTTACCACAGCGTTCACTATGTTCTGCGCGTCAAATGCTGTAAATTGGGCGTTAAAACGTCGAAATATCTCCAACGGGAATGAAATCACGGTCAGTTTTCGTCAAAGTCGACGAATCATCGCGTTTTCGGAGATGTTAGGTTTGTTCCGACGCTTAGTAGCGCGTGCACTATGGTCTGCGAGTGAAATGCTGTCAATTGAGCGTTTAATCGTCGAAAAATCTCAAACGGGAAGGAAATTGCGGGCTTTTGTCGTCAAAATCGACGAATGATGGCGGTTAGCGAGTTGTTGGGCTTGTCGCGACGGTTAGTACAGCGTGCAGCATGTTCTTCGCGTAAAATGCTGTTAATTTGACGTTTAAACGTCGAAATATCTGCAACGGGAATGAAATCACGGTCATTTTTCGTCAAAGTCGACGAATGATCGTGTTTGCCGAGTTGTTGGGTTTGTTACTATGCTTAGTAGCGCGTGCACTATGTTCTTCAGGTAAAATGCAGTAATTCGGACGTTTGTACGTCGAAATATCTCTAACGGGAAGGAAATTACGGACATTTTTCGTTCAAATCTACGAATGATCGCGTTTGGCAAGTTGTTGGGCTTATTGCGATGCTTAGTACAACGTGCAGTATGTTCTGCAGGTAGAATGCACTAATTGGGGCGTTTAAACGTCGGAATATCTCAAACGGGAAGGAATTTGCGGGATTTTTCGTCAAAATCGACGAATCATCGCAGTTAGCGAGTTGTTGTACTTGCTTCGTCGACTAATACAGCGTGCACTATGTTCTGCGCGCAAAATGCAGTAATTGGCTCGTTTAAACGTCGAAATATCTCAAACGGGATGGAAAATAGGGACGTATTTCGACACAGACGACGAATGATCGAGTTATGCGAGTTGTTGGGCTTGTTTCGACGCTTAGCACAACGTGCAGCATGTTCTGCGCGTAAAATGCTGTAAATTGGGCGTTGAAACGTCGAAATATCTCCAACGGGAAGGATATTACGGTCATTTTTCGTCAAAGTCGACGAATGATCGCGTTTTCCGAGTTGTTGGGTTTGCTACTACGCTTAGTGCAACGTGTCGTATGTTCTGCAGGTAGAGTGCAGTAATTGGGGCGTTTAAACGTCGAAATATCTCCAACGGGAAGGATATTACGGACATTTTTCGTTCAAATCTACGAATGATCGCGTTTGGCAAGTTGTTGGGCTTGTTGCGATGCTTAGTACAACGTGCCGTATGTTCGGCAGGTAGAATGTAGTAATTGGGGAACTTAAACGTCGAAATACCTCCAACGGGAAGGAAATGACGGTCAGTTTTCGTCAATGTCGACGAATCATCGTGTTTGCCGAGTTGTTGGGTTTGTTACTATGCTTAGTAGCGCGTGCACTATGGTCTGCGCGTGAAATGCTGTAAATTGAGCGTTTAATCGTCGAAATATCTCTAACGGGAAGGAAATTACGGACATATTTCGACGCAGTCGACGAATGATCGAGGTATGCGAGTTGTTGGGCTTGTCTCGACGCTTAGTACAACGTGCACTATGTTCTGCAGGTAGAATGCACTAATTGGGGCGTTCAAACGTCGAAATATCTCTAACGGGAAGGAAATGACGGACATTTTTCGTTCAAATCTACGAATGATGGCGTTAGGCAAGTTGTTGGGCTTATTGCGATGCTTAGTACAACGTGCAGTATGTTCTGCAGGTAGAATGCAGTAAGTGGGGCGTTTATACGTTGGAATATCTCAAACGGGAAGGAATTTGCGGGATTTTTCGTCAAAATCGACGAATGATCGCAGTTAGCGAGTTGTTGTACTGCTTCGTCGACTAATACAGCGTGCACTATGTTCTGCGCGCAAAATGCAGTAATTGGCTCGTTTAAACGTCGAAATATCTCAAACGGGATGGAAAATAGGGACGTATTTCGACACAGACGACGAATGGTCGAGTTATGCGAGTTGTTGGGCTTGTTTCGACGCTTAGTACACCGTGCAGCATGTTCTGCGCGTAAAATGCTGTAAATTGGGCGTTGAAACGTCGAAATATCTCCAACGGGAAGGATATTACGGTCATTTTTCGTCAAAGTCGACGAATGATCGCGTTTTCCGAGTTGTTGGGTTTGTTACTACGCTTAGTGCAACGTGTCGTATGTTCTGCAGGTAGAGTGCAGTAATTGGGGCGTTTAAACGTCGAAATATCTCCAACGGGAAGGATATTACGGACATTTTTCGTTCAAATCTACGAATGATCGCGTTTGGCAAGTTGTTGGGCTTTGTTCGTCGACTAATACAGCGTGCCCTACGTTCTGCACGTGAAATGCTGTAAATTTAGCGTTTAAACGTCGAAATATCTCTAACGGGAAGGAAATTACGGACATTTTTCGTCAAATCGACGAATGATCGCGTTTTGCGAGTTGGTGGGCTTGTATCGACGCTTACTACAGCGTTCACTATGTTCTGCGCGTAAAATGCAGTAAATTGGGCGTTTAAACGTCGAAATATCTCTAACGGGAAGGATATTACGGTCATTTTTCGTCAAAGTCGACGAATGATCGCGTTGTCCGAGTTGTTGGGTTTGTTACTACGCTTAGTAGCGCGTGCACTATGTTCTGCAGGTAGAATGCACTAATTGGGGCGTTTAAACGTCGAAATATCTGCAACGGGAAGGAATTTGCGGGATTTTTCGTCAAAATCGACGAATGAGAGCGTTTTCCGAGTTGTTGGGTTTGCTACTACGCTTAGTATCGCGTGCACTATGTTCTTCAGGTAAACTGCAGTAATTCGGACGTTTATACGTCGAAATATCTCTAACGGGAAGGAAATTACGGACATTTGTCGTTCAAATCTACGAATGATTTCGTTTGGCAAGTTGTTGTGCTTGTTGCGATGCTTAGTACAACGTGCAGTATGTTCTGCAGGTAGAATGCAGTACGTGTTGCGTTTATACGTCGGAATATCTCAAACGGGAAGGAATTTGCGGGATTTTTCGTCCAAATCGACGAATCAGCGCGTTTTCGGAGATGTTAGGGTTGTTCCGACGCTTAGTAGCGCGTGCACTATGGTCTGCGCGTGAAATGCTGTAAATTGAGCGTTTAATCGTCGAAAAATCTCAAACGGGAAAGACATTGTGGGCTTTTTTCGTCCAAATCGACGAATGATGGCGGTTAGCGAGTTGTTGGGCTTTGTTCGTCGACTAATACAGCGTGACCTACGTTCTGCACGTGAAATGCTGTAAATTTAGCGTTTAAACGTCGAAATATCTCTAACGGGAAGGAAATTACGGACATTTTTCTTCAAATCGACGAATGATCGCGTTTTGCGAGTTGGTGGGCTTGTCTCGACGCTTACCACAGCGTTCACTATGTTCTGCGCGTAAAATGCTGTAAATTGGGCGTTAAAACGTCGAAATATCTCCAACGGGAATGAAATCACGGTCATTTTTCGTCAAAGTCGACGAATGATCGTGTTTGCCGAGTTGTTGGGTTTGTTACTATGCTTAGTAGCGCGTGCACTATGTTCTTCAGGTAAAATGCAGTAATTCGGACGTTTATACGTCGAAATATCTGCAACGGGAATGAAATCACGGTCATTTTTCGTCAAAATCGACGAATGATCGTGTTTGCCGAGTTGTTGGGTTTGTTACAATGCTTAGTAGCGCGTGCACTATGTTCTTCAGGTAAAATGCAGTAATTCGGACGTTTATACGTCGAAATATCTCTAACGGGAAGGAAATTACGGACATTTTTCGTTCAAATCTACGAATGATCGCGTTTGGCACGTTGTTGGGCTTGTTGCGATGCTTAGTACAACGTGCAGTATATTCTGCAGATAGAGTGTAGTAATTGGGGAACTTAAACGTCGAAATATCTCCAACGGGAAGGAAATTACGGTCAGTTTTCGTCAAAGTCTACGAATCATCGCGTTTTCGGAGATGTTAGGTTTGTTCCGACGCTTAGTAGCACGTGCACTATGTTCTGCAGGTAAAATGCAGTAATTCGGACGTTTATACGTCGAAATATCTCTAACGGGAAGGAATTTGCGGGATTTTTCGTCAAAATCGACGAATGATCGCAGTTATTGAGTTGTTGTACTGCTTCGTCGACTAATAAAGCGTGCACTATGTTCTGCGCGCAAAATGCAGTAATTGGCTCGTTTAAACGTCGAAATATCTCAAACGGGATGGAAAATAGGGACGTATTTCGACACAGACGACGAATGACCGAGTTATGCGAGTTGTTGGGCTTGTTTCGACGCTTAGCACAACGTGCAGCATGTTCTGCGCGTAAAATGCTGTAAATTGGGCGTTGAAACGTCGAAATATCTCCAACGGGAAGGATATTACGGCTATTTTTCGTCAAAGTCGACGCATGATCGCGTTTACCGAGTTGTTGGGTTTGTTACTACGCTTAGTGCAACGTGTCGTATGTTCTGCAGGTAGAGTGCAGTAATTGGGGCGTTTAAACGTCGAAATATCTCCAACGGGAAGGATATTACGGTCATTTTTCGTCAAAGTCGACGAATGAAAGCGTTTGCCGAGTTGTTGGGTTTGTTACTACGCTCTGTAGAGCGTTCACTATGTTCTGCGCGTAAAATGCTGTAAATTGGGCGTTTAAACGTCGACATATCTCCAACGGGAAGGAAATTACGGACATTTTTCGTTCAAATCTACGAATGATCGCGTTTGGCAAGTAGTTGGGCTTGTCTCGACGCTTAGTACAGCGTGCAGCATGTTCTGCGCGTAAAATGCTGTGAATTGGGCGTTGAAACGTCGAAATATCTCCAACGGGAAGGATATCACGGTCATTTTTCGTCAAAGTCGACGCATGATCGCGTTTACCGAGTTGTTGGGTTTGTTACTACGCTTAGTGCAACGTGTCGTATGTTCTGCAGGTAGAATGCACTAACTGGGGCGTTTAAACGTCGAAATATCTGCAACGGGAATGAAATCACGGTCATTTTTCGTCAAATCGACGAATGATCGCGTTGTGCGAGTTGGTGGTCTTGTATCGACGCTTACCACAGCGTTCACTATGTTCTGCGCGTAAACTGCTGTAAATTGGGCGTTTAAACGTCGAAATATCTCCAACGGGAAGGATATTACGGTCATTTTGCGCAAAGTCGACGAATGATCGCGTTGTCCGAGTTGTTGGGTTTGTTACTACGCTTAGTAGCGCGTGCACTATGTTCTGCAGGTAGAATGCACTAAATGGGGCGTTTAAACGTCGAAATATCTGCAACGGGAATGAAATCACGGTCATTTTTCGTCAAAGTCGACGAATGATCGTGTTTGCCGAGTTGTGGGGTTTGTTACTATGCTTAGTAGCGCGTGCACTATGTTCTTCAGGTAAAATGCAGTAATTCGGACGTTTATACGTCGAAATATCTCTAACGGGAAGGAAATTACGGACATTTTTCGTTCAAATCTACGAATGATCGCGTTTGGCAAGTTGTTGGGATTGTTGCGATGCTTAGTACAACGTGCAGTATGTTCTGCAGGTAGACTGCAGTAAGTGGGGCGTTTATACGTCGGAATATCTCAAACGGGAAGGAATTTGCGGGATTTTTCGTCAAAATCGACGAATGATCGCAGTTAGCGAGTTGTTGTACTTGCTTCGTCGACTAATACAGCGTGCACTATATTCTGGGCGCCAAATGCACTAATTGGGGCGTTTAAACGTCGAAATATCTCTAACGGGAAGGAAATTACGGACATTTTTCGTCAAATCGACGTATGATCGCAGTTAGCGAGTTGTTGTACTTGCTTCGTCGACTAATACAGCGTGCACTATGTTCTGCGCGCAAAATGCAGTAATAGGCTCGTTTAAACGTCGAAATATCTCAAACGGGATGGAAGATAGGGACATATTTCGACACAGACGACGAATGATCGAGTTATGCGAGTTGTTGGGCTTGTTTCGACGCTTAGTACAACATGCCGTATGTTCGGCAGGTAGAATGTAGTAATTGGGGAACTTAAACGTCGAAATACCTCCAACGGGAAGGAAATGACAGTCAGTTTTCGTCAAAGTCGACGAATCATCGCGTTTTCGGAGATGTTGGGTTTGTTACTACGCTTAGTGCAACGTGCACTATGTTCTGCAGGTAGAATGCACTAATTGGGGCGTTTAAACGTCGGAATATCTCAAACGGGAAGGAATTTGCGGGATTTTTCGTCAAAATCGACGAATCATCGCAGTTAGCGAGTTGTTGTACTTGCTTCGTCGACTAATACAGCGTGCACTATGTTCTGCGCGCAAAATGCAGTAATTGGCTCGTTTAAACGTCGAAATATCTCATACGGGATGGAAAATAGGGACGTATTTCGACACAGACGACGAATGATCGAGTTATGCGAGTTGTTGGGCTTGTTTCGACGCTTAGCACAACGTGCAGCATGTTCTGCGCGTAAAATGCTGTAAATTGGGCGTTGAAACGTCGAAATATCTCCAACGGGAAGGATATTACGGTCATTTTTCGTCAAAGTCGACGAATGATCGCGTTTTCCGAGTTGTTGGGTTTGTTACTACACTTCGTGCAACGTGTCGTATGTTCTGCAGGTAGAGTGCAGTAATTGGGGCGTTTAAACGTCGAAATATCTCCAACGGGAAGGATATTACGGTATTTTTTCGTCAAAGTCGACGAGTGAAAGCGTTTTCCGAGTTGTTGGGTTTGTTACTACGCTCAGGAGAGCGTTCACTATGTTCTGCGCGTAAAATGCTGTAAACTGGGCATTTAAACGTCGAAATATCTCCAACGGGAAGGATATTACGGTCATTTTTCGTCAAATTCGACGAATGATCGTGTTTGCCGAGTTGTGGGGTTTGTTACTATGCTTAGTAGCGCGTGCACTATGTTCTTCAGGTAAAATGCAGTAATTCGGACGTTTATACGTCGAAATATCTCTAACGGGAAGGAAATTACGGACATTTTTCGTTCAAATCTACGAATGATCGCGTTTGGCAAGTTGTTGGGCTTGTTGCGATGCTTAGTACAACGTGCAGTATGTTCTGCAGGTAGAATGCAGTAAGTGGGGCGTTTAAACGTCGGAATATCTCAAACGGGAAGGAATTTGCGGGATTTTTCGTCAAAATCGACGAATCATCGCAGTTAGCGAGTTGTTGTACTTGCTTCGTCGACTAATACAGCGTGCACTATGTTCTGCGCGTAAAATGCAGTAAATTGGGCGTTTAAACGTCGAAATATCTCCAACGGGAAGGATATTACGGTCATTTTTCGCAAAGTCGACGAATGATCGCGTTGTCCGAGTTGTTGGTTTTGTTACTACGCTTAGTAGCGCGTGCACTATGTTCTGCAGGTAGAATGCACTAATGGGGGCGTTTAAACGTCGAAATATCTGCAACGGGAATGAAATCACGGTCATTTTTCGTCAAAGTCGACGAATGATCGTGTTTGCCGAGTTGTGGGGTTTGTTACTATGCTTAGTAGCGCGTGCACTATGTTCTGCAGGTAGAATGCAGTAAGTGGGGCGTTTATACGTCGGAATATCTCAAACGGGAAGGAATTTGCGGGATTTTTCGTCAAAATCGACGAATCATCGCAGTTAGCGAGTTGTTGTACTTGCTTCGTCGACTAATACAGCGTGCACTATATTCTGGGCGCCAAATGCAGTAATTGGGGCGTTTAAACGTCGAAATATCTCTAACGGGAAGGAAATTACGGACATTTTTCGTCAAATCGACGTATGATCGCAGTTAGCGAGTTGTTGTACTTGCTTCGTCGACTAATACAGCGTGCACTATGTTCTGCGCGCAAAATGCAGTAATAGGCTCGTTTAAACGTCGAAATATCTCAAACGGGATGGAAGATAGGGACATATTTCGACACAGACGACGAATGATCGAGTTATGCGAGTTGTTGGGCTTGTTTCGACGCTTAGTACAGCGTGCAGCATGTTCTTCGCGTAAAATGCTGTAAATTGGGCGTTTAAACGTCGAAATATCTCCAACGGGAAGGATATTACGGTCATTTTTCGCAAAGTCGACGAATGATCGCGTTGTCCGAGTTGTTGGGTTTGTTACTACGCTTAGTAGCGCGTGCACTATGTTCTGCAGGTAGAATGCACTAATTGGGGCGTTTAAACGTCGAAATATCTGCAACGGGAATGAAATCACGGTCATTTTTCGTCAAAGTCGACGAATGATCGTGTTTGCCGAGTTGTGGGGTTTGTTACTATGCTTAGTAGCGCGTGCACTATGTTCTTCAGGTAAAATGCAGTAATTCGGACGTTTATACGTCGAAATATCTCTAACGGGAAGGAAATTACGGACATTTTTCGTTCAAATCTACGAATGATCGCGTTTGGCAAGATGTTGGGCTTGTTTCGACGCTTAGTACAGCGTGCAGCATGTTCTTCGCGTAAAATGCTGTAAATTGGGCGTTGAAACGTCGAAATATCTCCAACGGGAAGAATATTACGGTCATTTTTCGTCACAGTCGACGAGTGATCGCGTTTTCCGAGTTGTTGGGTTTGTTACTACGCTTAGTGCAACGTGTCGTATGTTCTGCAGGTAGAGTGCAGTAATTGGGGCGTTTAAACGTCGAAATATCTCCAACGGGAAGGATATTACGGTCATTTTTCGTCAAAGTCGACGAATGAACGCATGTTCCGAGTTGTTGGGTTTGCTGCGATGCTTAGTACAACGTGCACTATGTTCTGCAGGTAGAATGCACTAATTGGGGCGATCAAACGTCGAAATATCTCTAACGGGAAGGAAATTACGGACATTTGTCGTTCAAATCTACGAATGATCGCGTGTGGCAAGTTGTTGGGCTTGTCTCGACGCTTAGTACAGCGTGCAGCATGTTCTTCGCGTAAAATGCTGTTAATTTGACGTTTAAACGTCGAAATATCTGCAACGGGAATGAAATCACGGTCATTTTTCGTCAAAGTCGACGAATGATCGTGTTTGCCGAGTTGTTGGGTTTGTTACTATGCTTCGTAGCGCGTGCACTATGTTCTTCTGGTAAAATGCAGTAATTCGGACGTTTATACGTCGAAATATCTCTAACGGGAAGGAATTTACGGACATTGTTCGTTCAAATCTACGAATGATCGCGTTTGGCAAGTTGTTGGGCTTATTGCGATGCTTAGTACAACGTGCAGTATGTTCTGCAGGTAGAATGCAGTAGGTGGGGCGTTTATACGTCGGAATATCTCAAACGGGAAGGAACTTGCGGGATTTTTCGTCAAAATCGACGAATGATCGCGTTTGGCAAGTTGTTGTGCTTGTTGCGATGCTTAGTACAACGTGCAGTATGTTCTGCAGGTAGAGTGCAGTAATTGGGGCGTTTAAACGTCGCAATATCTCTAACGGGAAGGAAATTACGGACATTTTTCGTCAAATCGACGAATGATCGCGTTTTCCGAGTTGGTGGGCTTGTATCGACGCTTTCCACAGCGTTCACTATGTTCTGCGCGTAAAATGCTGTAAATTGGGCGTTTAAACGTCGAAATATCTCCAACGGGAAGGATATTACGGTCATTTTTCGCAAAGTCGACGAATGATCGCGTTGTCCGAGTTGTTGGTTTTGTTACTACGCTTAGTAGCGCGTGCACTATGTTCTGCAGGTAGAATGCACTAATGGGGGCGTTTAAACGTCGAAATATCTGCAACGGGAATGAAATCACGGTCATTTTTCGTCAAAGTCGACGAATGATCGTGTTTGCCGAGTTGTGGGGTTTGTTACTATGCTTAGTAGCGCGTGCACTATGTTCTGCAGGTAGAATGCAGTAAGTGGGGCGTTTATACGTCGGAATATCTCAAACGGGAAGGAATTTGCGGGATTTTTCGTCAAAATCGACGAATCATCGCAGTTAGCGAGTTGTTGTACTTGCTTCGTCGACTAATACAGCGTGCACTATGTTCTGCGCGCAAAATGCAGTCATTGTCGCGTTTAAATGTCGAAATATCTCAAACGGGATGGAAAATAGGGACATATTTCGACACAGACGACGAATGATCGAGTTGTGCGAGTTGTTGGGCTTGTTTCGACGCTTAGTACAACATGCCGTATGTTCGGCGGGTAGAATGTAGTAATTGGGGAACTTAAACTTCGAAATACCTCCAACGGGAAGGAAATGACGGTCAGTTTTCGTCAAAGTCGACGAATCATCGCGTTTTCGGAGATGTTAGGTTTGTTCCGACGCTTAGTAGCGCGTGCACTATGGTCTGCGCGTGAAATGCTGTAAATTGAGCGTTTAATCGTCGAAAAATCTCAAACGGGAATGAAATCACGGTCATTTTTCGTCAAAGTCGACGAATGATCGTGTTTGCCGAGTTGTTGGGTTTGTTACTATGCTTAGTAGCGCGTGCACTATGTTCTTCAGGTAAAATGCAGTAATTCGGACGTTTATACGTCGAAATATCTCTAACGGGAAGGAAATTACGGACATTGTTCGTTCAAATCTACGAATGATCGCGTTTGGCAAGTTGTTGGGCTTATTGCGATGCTTAGTACAACGTGCAGTATGTTCTGCAGGTAGAATGCAGTAAGTGGGGCGTTTATACGTCGGAATATCTCAAACGGGAAGGAATTTGCGGGATTTTTCGTCAGAATCGACGAATGATCGCGTTTGGCAAGTTGTTGTGCTTGTTGCGATGCTTAGTACAACGTGCAGTATGTCCTGCAGGTAGAGTGCAGTAAGTGTTGCGTTTATACGTCGGAATATCTCAAACGGGAGGGAACTTGCGGGATTTTTCGTCAAAATCGACGAATCATCGCGTTTTCGGAGATGTTAGGTTTGTTCCGACGCTTAGTAGCGCATGCACTATGGTCTGCGCGTGAAATGCTGTAAATTGAGCGTTTAATCGTCGACAAATCTCAAACGGGAAGGAAATTGCGGGCTTTTTTCGTCAAAATCGACGAATGATGGCGGTTAGCGAGTTGTTGGGCTTTGTTCGTCGACTAATACAGCGTGCCCTACGTTCTGCACGTGAAATGCTGTAAATTTAGCGTTTAAACGTCGAAATATCTCTAACGGGAAGGAAATTACGGACATTTTTCGTCAAATCGACGAATGATCGCGTTTTGCGAGTTGGTGGGCTTGTATCGACGCTTACCACAGCGTTCACTATGTTCTGCGCGTCAAATGCTGTAAATTGGGCGTTAAAACGTCGAAATATCTCCAACGGGAATGAAATCACGGTCAGTTTTCGTCAAAGTCGACGAATCATCGCGTTTTCGGAGATGTTAGGTTTGTTCCGACGCTTAGTAGCGCGTGCACTATGGTCTGCGAGTGAAATGCTGTCAATTGAGCGTTTAATCGTCGAAAAATCTCAAACGGGAAGGAAATTGCGGGCTTTTGTCGTCAAAATCGACGAATGATCGCAGTTAGCGAGTTGTTGTACTGCTTCGTCGACTAATACAGCGTGCACTATGTTCTGCGCGCAAAATGCAGTAATTGGCTCGTTTAAACGTCGAAATATCTCAAACGGGATGGAAAATAGGGACGTATTTCGACACAGACGACGAATGATCGAGTTATGCGAGTTGTTGGGCTTGTTTCGACGCTTAGTACAACGTGCAGCATGTTCTGCGCGTAAAATGCTGTAAATTGGGCGTTGAAACGTCGAAATATCTCCAACGGGAAGGATATTACGGTCATTTTTCGTCAAAGTCGACGAATGATCGCGTTTTCCGAGTTGTTGGGTTTGTTACTACGCTTAGTGCAACGTGTCGTATGTTCTGCAGGTAGAGTGCAGTAATTGGGGCGTTTAAACGTCGAAATATCTCCAACGGGAAGGATATTACGGACATTTTTCGTTCAAATCTACGAATGATCGCGTTTGGCAAGTTGTTGGGCTTGTTGCGATGCTTAGTACAACGTGCCGTATGTTCGGCAGGTAGAATGTAGTAATTGGGGAACTTAAACGTCGAAATACCTCCAACGGGAAGGAAATGACGGTCAGTTTTCGTCAATGTCGACGAATCATCGTGTTTGCCGAGTTGTTGGGTTTGTTACTATGCTTAGTAGCGCGTGCACTATGGTCTGCGCGTGAAATGCTGTAAATTGAGCGTTTAATCGTCGAAATATCTCTAACGGGAAGGAAATTACGGACATATTTCGACGCAGTCGACGAATGATCGAGGTATGCGAGTTGTTGGGCTTGTCTCGACGCTTAGTACAACGTGCACTATGTTCTGCAGGTAGAATGCACTAATTGGGGCGTTCAAACGTCGAAATATCTCTAACGGGAAGGAAATTACGGACATTTTTCGTTCAAATCTACGAATGATGGCGTTAGGCAAGTTGTTGGGCTTATTGCGATGCTTAGTACAACGTGCAGTATGTTCTGCAGGTAGAATGCAGTAAGTGGGGCGTTTATACGTTGGAATATCTCAAACGGGAAGGAATTTGCGGGATTTTTCGTCAAAATCGACGAATGATCGCAGTTAGCGAGTTGTTGTACTGCTTCGTCGACTAATACAGCGTGCACTATGTTCTGCGCGCAAAATGCAGTAATTGGCTCGTTTAAACGTCGAAATATCTCAAACGGGATGGAAAATAGGGACGTATTTCGACACAGACGACGAATGGTCGAGTTATGCGAGTTGTTGGGCTTGTTTCGACGCTTAGTACACCGTGCAGCATGTTCTGCGCGTAAAATGCTGTAAATTGGGCGTTGAAACGTCGAAATATCTCCAACGGGAAGGATATTACGGTCATTTTTCGTCAAAGTCGACGAATGATCGCGTTTTCCGAGTTGTTGGGTTTGTTACTACGCTTAGTGCAACGTGTCGTATGTTCTGCAGGTAGAGTGCAGTAATTGGGGCGTTTAATCGTCGAAAAATCTCAAACGGGAAAGACATTGTGGGCTTTTTTCGTCAAAATCGACGAATGATGGCGGTTAGCGAGTTGTTGGGCTTTGTTCGTCGACTAATACAGCGTGACCTACGTTCTGCACGTGAAATGCTGTAAATTTAGCGTTTAAACGTCGAAATATCTCTAACGGGAAGGAAATTACGGACATTTTTCTTCAAATCGACGAATGATCGCGTTTTGCGAGTTGGTGGGCTTGTCTCGACGCTTACCACAGCGTTCACTATGTTCTGCGCGTAAAATGCTGTAAATTGGGCGTTAAAACGTCGAAATATCTCCAACGGGAATGAAATCACGGTCATTTTTCGTCAAAGTCGACGAATGATCGTGTTTGCCGAGTTGTTGGGTTTGTTACTATGCTTAGTAGCGCGTGCACTATGTTCTTCAGGTAAAATGCAGTAATTCGGACGTTTATACGTCGAAATATCTGCAACGGGAATGAAATCACGGTCATTTTTCGTCAAAATCGACGAATGATCGTGTTTGCCGAGTTGTTGGGTTTGTTACAATGCTTAGTAGCGCGTGCACTATGTTCTTCAGGTAAAATGCAGTAATTCGGACGTTTATACGTCGAAATATCTCTAACGGGAAGGAAATTACGGACATTTTTCGTTCAAATCTACGAATGATCGCGTTTGGCACGTTGTTGGGCTTGTTGCGATGCTTAGTACAACGTGCAGTATATTCTGCAGATAGAGTGTAGTAATTGGGGAACTTAAACGTCGAAATATCTCCAACGGGAAGGAAATTACGGTCAGTTTTCGTCAAAGTCTACGAATCATCGCGTTTTCGGAGATGTTAGGTTTGTTCCGACGCTTAGTAGCACGTGCACTATGTTCTGCAGGTAAAATGCAGTAATTCGGACGTTTATACGTCGAAATATCTCTAACGGGAAGGAATTTGCGGGATTTTTCGTCAAAATCGACGAATGATCGCAGTTATTGAGTTGTTGTACTGCTTCGTCGACTAATAAAGCGTGCACTATGTTCTGCGCGCAAAATGCAGTAATTGGCTCGTTTAAACGTCGAAATATCTCAAACGGGATGGAAAATAGGGACGTATTTCGACACAGACGACGAATGACCGAGTTATGCGAGTTGTTGGGCTTGTTTCGACGCTTAGCACAACGTGCAGCATGTTCTGCGCGTAAAATGCTGTAAATTGGGCGTTGAAACGTCGAAATATCTCCAACGGGAAGGATATTACGGCTATTTTTCGTCAAAGTCGACGCATGATCGCGTTTACCGAGTTGTTGGGTTTGTTACTACGCTTAGTGCAACGTGTCGTATGTTCTGCAGGTAGAGTGCAGTAATTGGGGCGTTTAAACGTCGAAATATCTCCAACGGGAAGGATATTACGGTCATTTTTCGTCAAAGTCGACGAATGAAAGCGTTTGCCGAGTTGTTGGGTTTGTTACTACGCTCTGTAGAGCGTTCACTATGTTCTGCGCGTAAAATGCTGTAAATTGGGCGTTTAAACGTCGACATATCTCCAACGGGAAGGAAATTACGGACATTTTTCGTTCAAATCTACGAATGATCGCGTTTGGCAAGTAGTTGGGCTTGTCTCGACGCTTAGTACAGCGTGCAGCATGTTCTGCGCGTAAAATGCTGTGAATTGGGCGTTGAAACGTCGAAATATCTCCAACGGGAAGGATATCACGGTCATTTTTCGTCAAAGTCGACGCATGATCGCGTTTACCGAGTTGTTGGGTTTGTTACTACGCTTAGTGCAACGTGTCGTATGTTCTGCAGGTAGAATGCACTAACTGGGGCGTTTAAACGTCGAAATATCTGCAACGGGAATGAAATCACGGTCATTTTTCGTCAAATCGACGAATGATCGCGTTGTGCGAGTTGGTGGTCTTGTATCGACGCTTACCACAGCGTTCACTATGTTCTGCGCGTAAACTGCTGTAAATTGGGCGTTTAAACGTCGAAATATCTCCAACGGGAAGGATATTACGGTCATTTTGCGCAAAGTCGACGAATGATCGCGTTGTCCGAGTTGTTGGGTTTGTTACTACGCTTAGTAGCGCGTGCACTATGTTCTGCAGGTAGAATGCACTAAATGGGGCGTTTAAACGTCGAAATATCTGCAACGGGAATGAAATCACGGTCATTTTTCGTCAAAGTCGACGAATGATCGTGTTTGCCGAGTTGTGGGGTTTGTTACTATGCTTAGTAGCGCGTGCACTATGTTCTTCAGGTAAAATGCAGTAATTCGGACGTTTATACGTCGAAATATCTCTAACGGGAAGGAAATTACGGACATTTTTCGTTCAAATCTACGAATGATCGCGTTTGGCAAGTTGTTGGGATTGTTGCGATGCTTAGTACAACGTGCAGTATGTTCTGCAGGTAGACTGCAGTAAGTGGGGCGTTTATACGTCGGAATATCTCAAACGGGAAGGAATTTGCGGGATTTTTCGTCAAAATCGACGAATGATCGCAGTTAGCGAGTTGTTGTACTTGCTTCGTCGACTAATACAGCGTGCACTATATTCTGGGCGCCAAATGCACTAATTGGGGCGTTTAAACGTCGAAATATCTCTAACGGGAAGGAAATTACGGACATTTTTCGTCAAATCGACGTATGATCGCAGTTAGCGAGTTGTTGTACTTGCTTCGTCGACTAATACAGCGTGCACTATGTTCTGCGCGCAAAATGCAGTAATAGGCTCGTTTAAACGTCGAAATATCTCAAACGGGATGGAAGATAGGGACATATTTCGACACAGACGACGAATGATCGAGTTATGCGAGTTGTTGGGCTTGTTTCGACGCTTAGTACAACATGCCGTATGTTCGGCAGGTAGAATGTAGTAATTGGGGAACTTAAACGTCGAAATACCTCCAACGGGAAGGAAATGACAGTCAGTTTTCGTCAAAGTCGACGAATCATCGCGTTTTCGGAGATGTTGGGTTTGTTACTACGCTTAGTGCAACGTGCACTATGTTCTGCAGGTAGAATGCACTAATTGGGGCGTTTAAACGTCGGAATATCTCAAACGGGAAGGAATTTGCGGGATTTTTCGTCAAAATCGACGAATCATCGCAGTTAGCGAGTTGTTGTACTTGCTTCGTCGACTAATACAGCGTGCACTATGTTCTGCGCGCAAAATGCAGTAATTGGCTCGTTTAAACGTCGAAATATCTCAAACGGGATGGAAAATAGGGACGTATTTCGACACAGACGACGAATGATCGAGTTATGCGAGTTGTTGGGCTTGTTTCGACGCTTAGCACAACGTGCAGCATGTTCTGCGCGTAAAATGCTGTAAATTGGGCGTTGAAACGTCGAAATATCTCCAACGGGAAGGATATTACGGTCATTTTTCGTCAAAGTCGACGAATGATCGCGTTTTCCGAGTTGTTGGGTTTGTTACTACACTTCGTGCAACGTGTCGTATGTTCTGCAGGTAGAGTGCAGTAATTGGGGCGTTTAAACGTCGAAATATCTCCAACGGGAAGGATATTACGGTATTTTTTCGTCAAAGTCGACGAGTGAAAGCGTTTTCCGAGTTGTTGGGTTTGTTACTACGCTCAGGAGAGCGTTCACTATGTTCTGCGCGTAAAATGCTGTAAACTGGGCATTTAAACGTCGAAATATCTCCAACGGGAAGGATATTACGGTCATTTTTCGTCAAATTCGACGAATGATCGTGTTTGCCGAGTTGTGGGGTTTGTTACTATGCTTAGTAGCGCGTGCACTATGTTCTTCAGGTAAAATGCAGTAATTCGGACGTTTATACGTCGAAATATCTCTAACGGGAAGGAAATTACGGACATTTTTCGTTCAAATCTACGAATGATCGCGTTTGGCAAGTTGTTGGGCTTGTTGCGATGCTTAGTACAACGTGCAGTATGTTCTGCAGGTAGAATGCAGTAAGTGGGGCGTTTATACGTCGGAATATCTCAAACGGGAAGGAATTTGCGGGTTTTTCGTCAAAATCGACGAATGATCGCAGTTAGCGAGTTGTTGTACTTGCTTCGTCGACTAATACAGCGTGCACTATATTCTGCGCGCAAAATGCAGTACTTGGGGCGTTTAAACGTCGAAATATCTCTAACGGGAAGGAAATTACGGACATTTTTCGTCAAATCGACGAATGATCGCGTTTTCCGAGTTGGTGGGCTTGTATCGACGCTTTCCACAGCGTTCACTATGTTCTGCCCGTAAAATGCTGTAAATTGGGCGTTTAAACGTCGAAATATCTCCAACGGGAAGGATATTACGGTCATTTTTCGCAAAGTCGACGAATGATCGCGTTGTCCGAGTTGTTGGTTTTGTTACTACGCTTAGTAGCGCGTGCACTATGTTCTGCAGGTAGAATGCACTAATGGGGGCGTTTAAACGTCGAAATATCTGCAACGGGAATGAAATCACGGTCATTTTTCGTCAAAGTCGACGAATGATCGTGTTTGCCGAGTTGTGGGGTTTGTTACTATGCTTAGTAGCGCGTGCACTATGTTCTGCAGGTAGAATGCAGTAAGTGGGGCGTTTATACGTCGGAATATCTCAAACGGGAAGGAATTTGCGGGATTTTTCGTCAAAATCGACGAATCATCGCAGTTAGCGAGTTGTTGTACTTGCTTCGTCGACTAATACAGCGTGCACTATATTCTGCGCGCAAAATGCAGTAATTGGGGCGTTTAAACGTCGAAATATCTATAACGGGAAGGAAATTACGGACATTGTTCGTCAAATCGACGAATGATCGCGTTTTGCGAGTTGGTGGGCTTGTATCGACGCTTACTACAGCGTTCACTATGTTCTGCGCGTAAAATGCTGTAAATTGGGCGTTGAAACGTCGAAATATCTCTAACGGGAAGGAAATTACGGACATTTTTCGTTCAAATCTACGAATGATCGCGTTTGGCAAGTTGTTGGGATTGTTGCGATGCTTAGTACAACGTGCAGTATGTTCTGCAGGTAGAATGCAGTAAGTGGGGCGTTTATACGTCGGAATATCTCAAACGGGAAGGAATTTGCGGGATTTTTCGTCAAAATCGACGAATGATCGCAGTTAGCGAGTTGTTGTACTTGCTTCGTCGAATAATACAGCGTGCACTATATTCTGGGCGCCAAATGCAGTAATTGGGGCGTTTAAACGTCGAAATATCTCTAACGGGAAGGAAATTACGGACATTTTTCGTCAAATCGACGTATGATCGCAGTTAGCGAGTTGTTGTACTTGCTTCGTCGACTAATACAGCGTGCACTATGTTCTGCGCGCAAAATGCAGTAATAGGCTCGTTTAAACGTCGAAATATCTCAAACGGGATGGAAGATAGGGACATATTTCGACACAGACGACGAATGATCGAGTTATGCGAGTTGTTGGGCTTGTTTCGACGCTTAGTACAGCGTGCAGCATGTTCTTCGCGTAAAATGCTGTAAATTGGGCGTTGAAACGTCGAAATATCTCCAACGGGAAGAATATTACGGTCATTTTTCGTCACAGTCGACGAGTGATCGCGTTTTCCGAGTTGTTGGGTTTGTTACTACGCTTAGTGCAACGTGTCGTATGTTCTGCAGGTAGAGTGCAGTAATTGGGGCGTTTAAACGTCGAAATATCTCCAACGGGAAGGATATTACGGTCATTTTTCGTCAAAGTCGACGAATGAACGCATGTTCCGAGTTGTTGGGTTTGCTGCGATGCTTAGTACAACGTGCACTATGTTCTGCAGGTAGAATGCACTAATTGGGGCGATCAAACGTCGAAATATCTCTAACGGGAAGGAAATTACGGACATTTGTCGTTCAAATCTACGAATGATCGCGTGTGGCAAGTTGTTGGGCTTGTCTCGACGCTTAGTACAGCGTGCAGCATGTTCTTCGCGTAAAATGCTGTTAATTTGACGTTTAAACGTCGAAATATCTGCAACGGGAATGAAATCACGGTCATTTTTCGTCAAAGTCGACGAATGATCGTGTTTGCCGAGTTGTTGGGTTTGTTACTATGCTTCGTAGCGCGTGCACTATGTTCTTCTGGTAAAATGCAGTAATTCGGACGTTTATACGTCGAAATATCTCTAACGGGAAGGAATTTACGGACATTGTTCGTTCAAATCTACGAATGATCGCGTTTGGCAAGTTGTTGGGCTTATTGCGATGCTTAGTACAACGTGCAGTATGTTCTGCAGGTAGAATGCAGTAGGTGGGGCGTTTATACGTCGGAATATCTCAAACGGGAAGGAACTTGCGGGATTTTTCGTCAAAATCGACGAATGATCGCGTTTGGCAAGTTGTTGTGCTTGTTGCGATGCTTAGTACAACGTGCAGTATGTTCTGCAGGTAGAGTGCAGTAATTGGGGCGTTTAAACGTCGCAATATCTCTAACGGGAAGGAAATTACGGACATTTTTCGTCAAATCGACGAATGATCGCGTTTTCCGAGTTGGTGGGCTTGTATCGACGCTTTCCACAGCGTTCACTATGTTTTGCGCGTAAAATGCTGTAAATTGGGCGTTTAAACGTCGAAATATCTCCAACGGGAAGGATATTACGGTCATTTTTCGCAAAGTCGACGAATGATCGCGTTGTCCGAGTTGTTGGTTTTGTTACTACGCTTAGTAGCGCGTGCACTATGTTCTGCAGGTAGAATGCACTAATGGGGGCGTTTAAACGTCGAAATATCTGCAACGGGAATGAAATCACGGTCATTTTTCGTCAAAGTCGACGAATGATCGTGTTTGCCGAGTTGTGGGGTTTGTTACTATGCTTAGTAGCGCGTGCACTATGTTCTGCAGGTAGAATGCAGTAAGTGGGGCGTTTATACGTCGGAATATCTCAAACGGGAAGGAATTTGCGGGATTTTTCGTCAAAATCGACGAATCATCGCAGTTAGCGAGTTGTTGTACTTGCTTCGTCGACTAATACAGCGTGCACTATGTTCTGCGCGCAAAATGCAGTCATTGTCGCGTTTAAATGTCGAAATATCTCAAACGGGATGGAAAATAGGGACATATTTCGACACAGACGACGAATGATCGAGTTGTGCGAGTTGTTGGGCTTGTTTCGACGCTTAGTACAACATGCCGTATGTTCGGCGGGTAGAATGTAGTAATTGGGGAACTTAAACTTCGAAATACCTCCAACGGGAAGGAAATGACGGTCAGTTTTCGTCAAAGTCGACGAATCATCGCGTTTTCGGAGATGTTAGGTTTGTTCCGACGCTTAGTAGCGCGTGCACTATGGTCTGCGCGTGAAATGCTGTAAATTGAGCGTTTAATCGTCGAAAAATCTCAAACGGGAATGAAATCACGGTCATTTTTCGTCAAAGTCGACGAATGATCGTGTTTGCCGAGTTGTTGGGTTTGTTACTATGCTTAGTAGCACGTGCACTATGTTCTTCAGGTAAAATGCAGTAATTCGGACGTTTGTACGTCGAAATATCTCTAACGGGAAGGAAATTACGGACATTTTTCGTTCAAATCTACGAATGATCGCGTTTGGCAAGTTGTTGGTCTTGTTGCGATGCTTAGTACAACGTGCAGTATTTTCTGCAGGTAGAATGCAGTAAGTGGGGCGTTTATACGTTGGAATATCTCAAACGGGAAGGAATTTGCGGGATTTTTCGTCAAAATCGACGAATGATCGCAGTTAGCGAGTTGTTGTACTGCTTCGTCGACTAATACAGCGTGCACTATGTTCTGCGCGCAAAATGCAGTAATTGGCTCGTTTAAACGTCGAAATATCTCAAACTGGATGGAAAATAGGGACGTATTTCGACACAGACGACGAATGATCGAGTTATGCGAGTTGTTGGGCTTGTTTCGACGCTTAGTACAACGTGCAGCATGTTCTGCGCGTAAAATGCTGTAAATTGGGCGATGAAACGTCGAAATATCTCCAACGGGAAGGATATTACGGTCATTTTTCGTCAAAGTCGACGAATGATCGCGTTTTCCGAGTTGTTGGGTTTGTTACTACGCTTAGTGCAACGTGTCGTATGTTCTGCAGGTAGAGTGCAGTAATTGGGGCGTTTTAACGTCGAAATATCTCCAACGGGAAGGATATTACGGACATTTTTCGTTCAAATCTACGAATGATCGCGTTTGGCAAGTTGTTGGGCTTGTTGCGATGCTTAGTACAACGTGCCGTATGTTCGGCAGGTAGAATGTAGTAATTGGGGAGCTTAAACGTCGAAATACCTCCAACGGGAAGGAAATGACGGTCAGTTTTCGTCAATGTCGACGAATCATCGTGTTTGCCGAGTTGTTGGGTTTGTTACTATGCTTAGTACCGCGTGCACTATGGTCTGCGCGTGAAATGCTGTAAATTGAGCGTTTAATCGTCGAAATATCTCTAACGGGAAGGAAATTACGGACATTTTTCGTTCAAATCTACGAATGATCGCGTTTGGCAAGTTGTTGGGCTTGTTGCGACGCTTAGTACAACGTGCAGCATGTTCTGCGCGTAAAATGCTGTAAATTGGGCGTTGAAACGTCGAAATATCTCCAACGGGAAGAATATTACTGTCATTTTTCGTCAAAGTCGACGAATGATCGCGTTTTCCGAGTTGTTGGGTTTGTTACTACGCTTAGTGCAACGTGTCGTATGTTCTGCAGGTAGAGTGCAGTAATTGGGGCGTATAAACGTCGAAATATCTCCAACGGGAAGGATATTACGGTCATTTTTCGTCAAAGTCGACGAATGAACGCATGTTCCGAATTGTTGGGTTTGCTGCGATGCTTAGTACAACGTGCACTATGTTCTGCAGGTAGAATGCACTAATTGGGGCGATCAAACGTCGAAATATCTCTAACGGGAAGGAAATTACGGACATTGTTCGTTCAAATCTACGAATGATCGCGTTTGGCAAGTTGTTGGGCTTATTGCGATGCTTAGTACAACGTGCAGTATGTTCTGCAGGTTGAATGCAGTAAGTGGGGCGTTTATACGTCGGAATATCTCAAACGGGAAGGAATTTGCGGGATTTTTCGTCAGAATCGACGAATGATCGCGTTTGGCAAGTTGTTGGGCTTGTTGCGATGCTTAGTACAACGTGCAGTATATTCTGCAGATAGAGTGTAGTAATTGGGGAACTTAAACGTCGAAATATCTCCAACGGGAAGGAAATTACGGTCAGTTTTCGTCAAAGTCGACGAATCATCGCGTTTTCGGAGATGTTAGGTTTGTTCCGACGCTTAGTAGCGCGTGCACTATGGTCTGCGCGTGAAATGCTGTAAATTGAGCGTTTAATCGTCGAAAAATCTCAAACGGGAAGGTAATTGCGGGCTTTTTTCGTCAAAATCGACGAATGATGGCGGTTAGCGAGTTGTTGGGCTTTGTGCGTCGACTAATACAGCGTGCCCTACGTTCTGCACGTGAAATGCTGTAAATTTAGCGTTTTAAACGTCGAAATATCTCTAACGGGAAGGAAATTACGGACATTTTTCGTCAAATCGACGAATGATCGCAGTTAGCGAGTTGTGGTACCTGCTTCGTCGACTAATGCAGCGTGCACTATGTTCTGCGCGCAAAATGCAGTCATTGTCGCGTTTAAATGTCGAAATATCTCAAACGGGATGGAAAATAGGGACATATTTCGACACAGACGACGAATGATCGAGTTGTGCGAGTTGTTGGGCTTGTTTCGACGCTTAGTACAACATGCCGTATGTTCGGCGGGTAGAATGTAGTAATTGGGGAACTTAAACTTCGAAATACCTCCAACGGGAAGGAAATGACGGTCAGTTTTCGTCAAAGTCGACGAATCATCGCGTTTTCGGAGATGTTAGGTTTGTTCCGACGCTTAGTAGCGCGTGCACTATGGTCTGCGCGTGAAATGCTGTAAATTGAGCGTTTAATCGTCGAAAAATCTCAAACGGGAATGAAATCACGGTCATTTTTCGTCAAAGTCGACGAATGATCGTGTTTGCCGAGTTGTTGGGTTTGTTACTATGCCTAGTAGCGCGTGCACTATGTTCTTCAGGTAAAATGCAGTAATTCGGACGTTTATACGTCGAAATATCTCTAACGGGAAGGAAATTACGGACATTGTTCGTTCAAATCTACGAATGATCGCGTTTGGCAAGTTGTTGGGCTTATTGCGATGCTTAGTACAACGTGCAGTATGTTCTGCAGGTAGAATGCAGTAAATGGGGCGTTTATACGTCGGAATATCTCAAACGGGAAGGAATTTGCGGGATTTTTCGTCAGAATCGACGAATGATCGCGTTTCGCAAGTTGTTGTGCTTGTTGCGATGCTTAGTACAACGTGCAGTATGTTCTGCAGGTAGAGTGCAGTAAGTGTTGCGTTTATACGTCGGAATATCTCAAACGGGAGGGAACTTGCGGGATTTTTCGTCAAAATCGACGAATCATCGCGTTTTCGGAGATGTTAGGTTTGTTCCGACGCTTAGTAGCGCATGCACTATGGTCTGCGCGTGAAATGCTGTAAATTGAGCGTTTAATCGTCGACAAATCTCAAACGGGAAGGAAATTGCGGGCTTTTTTCGTCAAAATCGACGAATGATGGCGGTTAGCGAGTTGTTGGGCTTTGTTCGTCGACTAATACAGCGTGCCCTACGTTCTGCACGTGAAATGCTGTAAATTTAGCGTTTAAACGTCGAAATATCTCTAACGGGAAGGAAATTACGGACATTTTTCGTCAAATCGACGAATGATCGCGTTTTGCGAGTTGGTGGGCTTGTATCGACGCTTACCACAGCGTTCACTATGTTCTGCGCGTCAAATGCTGTAAATTGGGCGTTAAAACGTCGAAATATCTCCAACGGGAATGAAATCACGGTCAGTTTTCGTCAAAGTCGACGAATCATCGCGTTTTCGGAGATGTTAGGTTTGTTCCGACGCTTAGTAGCGCGTGCACTATGGTCTGCGAGTGAAATGCTGTCAATTGAGCGTTTAATCGTCGAAAAATCTCAAACGGGAAGGAAATTGCGGGCTTTTGTCGTCAAAATCGACGAATGATGGCGGTTAGCGAGTTGTTGGGCTTGTCGCGACGGTTAGTACAGCGTGCACCATGTTCTTCGCGTAAAATGCTGTTAATTTGACGTTTAAACGTCGAAATATCTGCAACGGGAATGAAATCACGGTCATTTTTCGTCAAAGTCGACGAATGATCGTGTTTGCCGAGTTGTTGGGTTTGTTACTATGCTTAGTAGCGCGTGCACTATGTTCTTCAGGTAAAATGCAGTAATTCGGACGTTTGTACGTCGAAATATCTCCAACGGGAAGGATATTACGGACATTTTTCGTTCAAATCTACGAATGATCGCGTTTGGCAAGTTGTTGGGCTTGTTGCGATGCTTAGTACAACGTGCAGTATGTTCTGCAGGTAGAATGCAGTAAGTGGGGCGTTTATACGTTGGAATATCTCAAACGGGAAGGAATTTGCGGGATTTTTCGTCAAAATCGACGAATGATCGCAGTTAGCGAGTTGTTGTACTGCTTCGTCGACTAATACAGCGTGCACTATGTTCTGCGCGCAAAATGCAGTAATTGGCTCGTTTAAACGTCGAAATATCTCAAACGGGATGGAAAATAGGGACGTATTTCGACACAGACGACGAATGATCGAGTTATGCGAGTTGTTCGGCTTGTTTCGACGCTTAGTACAACGTGCAGCATGTTCTGCGCGTAAAATGCTGTAAATTGGGCGTTGAAACGTCGAAATATCTCCAACGGGAAGGATATTACGGTCATTTTTCGTCAAAGTCGACGAATGATCGCGTTTTCCGAGTTGTTGGGTTTGTTACTACGCTTAGTGCAACGTGTCGTATGTTCTGCAGGTAGAGTGCAGTAATTGGGGCGTTTAAACGTCGAAATATCTCCAACGGGAAGGATATTACGGACATTTTTCGTTCAAATCTACGAATGATCGCGTTTGGCAAGTTGTTGGGCTTTGTTCGTCGACTAATACAGCGTGCCCTACGTTCTGCACGTGAAATGCTGTAAATGTAGCGTTTAAACGTCGAAATATCTCTAACGGGAAGGAAATTACGGACATTTTTCGTTCAAATCTACGAATGATCGCGTTTGGCAAGTTGTTGGGCTTGTTGCGATGCTTAGTACAACGTGCACTATGTTCTGCAGGTAGAATGCACTAATTGGGGCGTTTAAACGTCGAAATATCTCTAACGGGAAGGAAATTACGGACATTTTTCGACAAATCGACGAATGATCGCGTTTTGCGAGTTGGTGGGCTTGTATCGACGCTTACTACAGCGTTCACTATGTTCTGCGCGTAAAATGCTGTAAATTGGGCGTTTAAACGTCGAAATATCTCCAACGGGAAGGAAATTACGGACATTGTTCGTTCAGATCTACGAATAATCGCGTTTGGCAAGTTGTTGGGCTTGTCTCGACGCTTAGTACAGCGTGCAGCATGTTCTGCGCGTAAAATGCTGTAAATTGGGCGTTGAAACGTCGTAATATCTCCAACGGGAAGGATATCACGGTCATTTTTCGTCAAAGTCGACGAATGATCGCGTTGTCCGAGTTGTTGGGTTTGTTACTACGCTTAGTAGCGCGTGCACTATGTTCTGCAGGTAGAATGCACTAATTGGGGCGTTTAAACGTCGAAATATCTGCAACGGGAATGAAATCACGATCATTTTTCGTCAAAGTCGACGAATGATCGCGTTTGGCAAGTTGTTGGGCTTGTTACTATGCTTAGTATCGCGTGCACTATGTTCTTCAGGTAAAATGCAGTAATTCGGACGTTTATACGTCGAAATATCTCTAACGGGAAGGAAATTACGGACATTTTTTGTTCAAATCTACGAATGATCGCGTTTGGCAAGTTGTTGGGCGTGTTGCGATGCTTAGTACAACGTGCAGTATGTTCTGCAGGTAGAGTGCAGTAATTGGGACGTTTAAACGTCGAAATATCTCCAACGGGAAGGATATTACGGACATTTTTCGTTCAAATCTACGAATGATCGCGTTTGGCAAGTTGTTGGGCTTGTTGCGATGCTTAGTACAACGTGCAGAATGTTCTGCAGATAGAATGAAGTAAGTGGGGCGTTTATACGTTGGAATATCTCAAACGGGAAGGAATTTGCGGGATTTTTCGTCAAAATCGAAGAATGATCGCAGTTAGTGAGTTGTTGTACTGCTTCGTCGACTAATACAGCGTGCACGATGTTCTGCGCGCAAAATGCAGTAATTGGCTCGTTTAAACGTCGAAATATCTCAAACGGGATGGAAAATAGGGACGTATTTCGACACAGACGACGAATGATAGAGTTATGCGAGTTGTTGGGCTTGTTTCGACGCTTAGTACAACGTGCACTATGTTCTGCAGCTAGAATGCACTAATTGGGGCGTTTAAACTTCGAAATATCTCTAACGGGAAGGAAATTACGTACATTGTTCGTCAAATCGACGAATGATCGCGTTTTGCGAGTTGGTGGGCTTGTATCGACGCTTACTACTGTCACGTCCCGCGCTCCGCACGTGCCGTAAGAAGAACAAGAAACCTACTCTATACAAAACACGCGAATAAGGATTTGGATGCACAAACGAACACACGGCACTACGAAACGAAAGGAAGGATTAACAAAATGAGAGCGACTAACAGATCCAACCAATAAACGAAATACATATACACACAACTCTAAATAAACCTACCAATAACCGACTTGCCATTTGAAAACCTATGGTTCAATATAATATAAACTCAACCAGCATAAAATAAAATAAATAGAACCAACTAATGGATTGAACGAGTCACGAACCAAACAAATAAACCAGGAAATAAGAATAACTACAGAAAGGGAAATGATTGAAACACTAGGAATATATGTATATATAAATATATTTTAATCAATCAACGCCGCAACAACTCGGACAGTTACATATAAGTATAAACATATATGCCAAACATGTAATAATCTAGTAAATATTAGAGACAGTACCTCCAATACTATGCAACAAATACAATATTATCAACTTATGAAATATATGTGTATATGAAATCAAAAACTAATAATCTAACTAATACATAAAACATACAATATTATATTACTAAAAAAATAAAGCTTACATTGTCAGAAATATATATATGTGTGCGCATTCTATATTATTAAATCAAATCAGTAATCTAAGATACATACTTAAAACTAGCCTACGTTCCGGTAAAGAGTTATAAAATAAGAACTACATTACGAAACATGCATGTCTATATATAAAAATATATATAAATAACCTATATTCTAAACTAAATTACTACTAATAATCTACAAAAGAAATAGAACACACAACGCAACACTTGGGTCTAAGTAACAACCTGTCGATAGGTCAAACGTTCAAAATAATTGACACCGCAACGACTTGAAGGTTTGCATACAGAAATTCTACCATCAAACACTAATATGTAAAAACGTATTAAACACACAATAATTTAGAAATAAAACCTTCAATACTATGTTGTCACAATACCAGATATATATATGTATATATGAAATCAAATAATTGACACATAACCTCAAATACACAACATTACATCGCTAAAGAATCGAAATGAAAATCACACTGCCAAAATTATATACATATATACGTGCGTGTGTGTGTGTTCTATCTTATTAAATGAAGTTAATAAACAATTAACATTTCATCTGGTATAAATACTACACTGCCAGAAGAAATATATACATATACATATATATATATTGTGTGTATATGAGTTTGTCTTATATTATCAAATACTCTATAAAATAAACTACTCAAAACAATAAATAAAGCTATCGAAGAATTACAAAACATTAATCATATTAAAATCACACACAATATAAATAAATAAATATATATATATGTATATTCACACGAACAATACTATTGTCACTTTAAAGTAATACGAATAACACTATTAATAAACAAATGTTCTAATTGCGGTAAAATAAGGAAACACGACCGACAGAAAATACTTCGATATTAAACAAAACTAAAGACCCGCCACTATAACCTCACTTATGAGCAGCCATGTTAGATTTACACGCGCATCGGAACACGCGTTATGGTTATAGGGATATTAGGGATTAATGGAAACCAGACGCGAGAAACAAATCATGAAAACACATTATTAACATTTTTCTTTAATAAATTCTATGCGCAACTACATTGTCAAATATGAATATATATATATAATTAATTAAAAAAGGGAAATATAAAGTTAAACACTATTGATGAATTACAAAACATTAGTCATATTAAAATGACACACAACCTAAATTTATATATATATATATTCACACCAACAATACTATTGTCACTTTAAAGTAATAATAACGATATTAATGTTCTAATTGCGGAAAAACAAGCGATAGAAAATTACTTCGATACTTCGGAACAACTAACACAATAACACGCGTTACGGTGATAGGAATATTAGGGATTAATGGAAATCAGGCGTGAGGAACAAATCATGAAAACACATCGTTAACGTTTTTCTTTAATAAATTCTATGCGCAACTACATTGTCAAATATAAATATAAAAATATATATATATATAATTAACAAAGAAAAAAGGGGGGAATATAAAATTAAATACACATATATTTAACAAACAAAAAAAAAACTAAATAAAATAACCTTACACTATCACGTTTAAAAAAAAAGTATATATATATATATATTGAACACACACAAAAAAAAAAAAAGAGAAGAAAAAAACAAAATGCATCAAAACAAAATATAATAATAAGGAACACGCGATCACCAAACAACGAACCAACGAAGCACCTACACCAAATCAAAATCGAAGCAAGGAGCTCCAAGATAAAGTTCGCTGAACTCACGCATACACCAATAACGCACAACAGGGGAAATTCCCTTTCTCCCAGAAGCATGGTGACGAAGATGTGCCTTCTAAACCTCTCCAGGAATTTCGTTTGGAAAATAAACTTTTACACAACGATCTGTATCAACGACTTCAACCAGAGGGGGCTCCCACTCCAGCACGACGGTCTCTGCATCGAAGAAACTTTCATCAACAGCAACAAAATTGTCAAAACTCAACTCCGACGAGAAATCCACGGCCTCGGCATCAATGTCGAATACTCTCTCCGACCACTCTGGTTCATCACAGCGCCGCATACGTTTGATGGGCCTTCCCAAATCGCCCATGGGTTCTTCGGAATCCCTCTTTCGCTTGCGCTGAAACAATACAATATAGTTTAAATAAAACGAAACAGAACGAATCAAGCGGATTAAAAATAAGACAAAGTACGCACCATAGAAGTCTGGATAGGAACCCCTGATGGAAATGCCTCCGCAAACATTGTTTAAACGTCGATCACCGAAGCCTAGAGAAACAACAAGAAAAGGAAAAAGGATCAAAATCACGAAAACAACCATAATATACAAATATCTATCTAAATCAAACTTACGCAAACTAATTCGAAGGAGGAGGCCCTTGTTGTGGGAGAGCAGCGGATCGCGCGTGTTGCCCGAGCAAACATCGAAATGATAATGATGCTGCAGCCGCCAGCCCTTGCACGTGCCGAAGAAACACAGATAAATCCCACGGTACAAACATGGAAGATTCTCGGAAAAGACAAGACCAGCATGGAACGTCTCAAGTCTCCTAGACGCTAGCTCAGCAGAAACACTGGACCGAGTGGAACTAAGTCGAAATATGAAACTTACATTCTCTCACGTACGATCTCTGGAAGCCAAAACTGCAAAATCCCGATTCCCACGGAAGGGTACTCCCAGTGGACCACCACCACAACCACCACCTCGTGGGGATGGCATTATAAATAAGCATAGCACATAGAGCAGCGCGCAGTATAATTAATACGTTCATTATAACGTCTTATACCGTGCTATATCGTGCGTTTAGAAATCTTGTATAACACTTTGCGTTTCGGCGGTCTTTAGTTGTCTAGACAAGAAAGGAAAGTCGCGACTTAGGAAAAATAAAATATTTTGAAGTCTTCATTTCATCGCTTAAACAAAAGCGCATTGTAATTGCGGTATTAATTCGGTTAGTAATTTGTAAACCGTGTATCGAAACAAATAAATAAAGTAAAAGTTTGATAATAAATTATATCCGAGTTTCGAGAAATAAACCCAGAAATTAAAACACCAACGACCATCAGAGCAGACGAAGTGATGGCACCCGACGCCACTGGTTTCTCAAGGTAAGAAAATAAATTTTAAAAATATTTCCTTCTTCTCTGATAATTTCGTTGCACTCGAGAATTACCTATCATCAATCTCGTTTTATTTCCGTGAACGGTTTGAAGATAGAATCATTATTTTAAACTTTAAACAAAAGGGGGTGTTCGCTGTGTTGGCTTGTGCAAACGGTGTTTTCAGCTACTGAAACACCCGTTGATCTTCGCATTCCTCCTCCCATTGTTGGCAAAATATTGCCCGTCTTTGGGCAAGGCTTGCGAAATCACACAAGTCCCGCACAGAGAGGACCATTAAATACATCGTTGACGTCGATCGAATATTAAGAGCGATACCGGCATTTCTATTGACCAATTTCCTTGCCATCATTGCATGCAATTATACAAAAAGGAGAGAGAAATAGTAGAACAATTTCCTTTAAAAATTTAACCGAAGGATCGTTCGCTGTGTTGACTTGTGCAAACGGTGTTTTCAATAATCGAAAACGCCTATCGATCTTCGCATTCCTCCTCCCATTGTTGGCAAAATATTGCCCGTCTTTGGGCAAGGCTTGCGAAATCACACAAGTTCCACACAGAGAGGATCGTTAGAATCACCCTCGATAATCAAACTCAAAGGCAAGAAAATCGTGGTGATAGAATCCATCGTGGCAAATAAACTGAGCTTTGGTTCCAACGACAAACTATTATAGCGAAATTAAAAGAGAAGAAGAAGGCAAAACGTAAAAAAAATAAATTCATATCAAGCAACGAAAAATTTGACATTCAAATATTGTATCCAGCTTTAATCCTCTCCCGTGCTAGTATCCCTGCACATAGCAGGTTAGCCAAAAAGCGGAATCGGTTTTGCCAGTAGCATTATACTCTAGTCGACGCTACCCGTAACGTTTGAAATAAATAAAATTTTTGAAATAGTCCTTAGACTATTTCTGGTGGCAGCAACTACCGTATTAATCGGAAATCCAAATAAATACTTCATACACAATAATATCATTTCAATATTTCCCTTCCGACTAAACTCTAAATCACAAATAAATCAAAAATAAATAAAAAAAAAAAAAATTTTACAGAATTTTAATCTTAACTTGACTTAAAACTAATAAATACGTAACACTACAGCGTTCACTATGTTCTGCGCGTAAAATGCTGTAAATTGGGCGTTGAAACGTCGAAATATCTCCAACGGGAAGGATATTACGGTCATTTTTCGTCAAAGTCGACGAATGATAGCGTTTTCCGAGTTGTTGGGTTTGTTACTACGCTTAGTGCAACGTGTCGTATGTTCTGCAGGTAGAGTGCAGTAATTGGGGCGTTTAAACGTCGAAATATCTCCAACGGGAAGGAAATTACGGACATTTTTCGTTCAAATCTACGAATGATCGCGTTTGGCAAGTTGTTGGGCTTGTTGCGATGCTTAGTACAACGTGCACTATGTTCTGCAGGTAGAATGCACTAATTGGGGCGTTTAAACGTCGAAATATCTCTAACGGGAAGGAAATTACGGACATTTTTCGTCAAATCGACGAATGATCGCGTTTTGCGAGTTAGTGGGCTTGTATCAACGCTTACTACAGCGTTCACTATGTTCTGCGCGTAAAATGCTGTAAATTGGGCGTTTAAACGTCGAAATATCTCCAACGGGAAGGAAATTACGGACATTTTTCGTTCAAATCTACGAATGATCGCGTTTGGCAAGTTGTGGGGCTTGTCTCGACGCTTAGTACAGCGTGCAGCATGTTCTGCGCGTAAAATGCTGTAAATTGGGCGTTGCAACGTCGAAATATCTCCAACGGGAAGGATATCACGGTCATTTTTCGTCAAAGTCGATGAATGATCGCGTTGTCCGAGTTGTTGGGTTTGTTACTACGCTTAGTAGCGCGTGCACTATGTTCTGCAGGTAGAATGCACTAATTGGGGCGTTTAAACGTCGAAATATCTGCAACGGGAATGAAATCACGGTCATTTTTCGTCAAAGTCGACGAATGTTCGCGTTTGGCAAGTTGTTGGGCTTGTTGCGATGCTTAGTACAACGTGCAGTATGTTCTGCAGGTAGAATGCAGTAAGTGGGGCGTTTATACGTCGGAATATCTCAAACGGGAAGGAATTTGTGGGATTTTTCGTCAAAATCGACGAATGATCGCAGTTAGCGAGTTGTTGTACTTGCTTCGTCGACTAATACAGCGTGCACTATATTCTGCGCGCAACATGCAGTAATTGGGGCGTTTAAACGTCGAAATATCTCTAACGGGAAGGAAATTACGGACATTTTTCGTCAAATCTACGAATGATCGCGTTTGGGAAGTTGTTGTGCTTGTTGCGATGCTTAGTACAACGTGCAGTATGTTCTGCAGGTCGAATGCAGTACGTGTTGCGTTTATACGTCGGAATATCTCAAACGGGAAGGAATTTGCGGGATTTTTCGTCAATATCGACGAATCATCGCGTTTTCGGAGTTGTTAGGTTTGTTCCGACGCTTAGTAGCGTGTGCACTATGGTCTGCGCCTGAAATGCTGTAAATTGAGCGTTTAATCGTCGAAAAATCTCAAACGGGAAGGAAATTGCGGGCTTTTTTCGTCAAAATCGACGAATGATGGCGGTTAGCGAGTTGTTGGGCTTTGTTCGTCGACTAATACAGCGTGCCCTACGTTCTGCACGTGAAATGCTGTAAATTGGGCGTTAAAACGTCGAAATATCTCCAACGGGAATGAAATCACGGTCATTTTTCGTCAAAGTCGACGAATGATCGTGTTTGCCGAGTTGTTGGGTTTGTTACTATGCTTAGTAGCGCGTGCACTATGTTCTTCTGGTAAAATGCAGTAATTCGGACGTTTATACGTCGAAATATCTCTAACGGGAAGGAAATTACGGACATTTTTCGTTCAAATCTACGAATGATCGCGTTTGGCAAGTTGTTGGGCTTGTTGCGATGCTTAGTACAACGTGCAGTATATTCTGCAGATAGAGTGTAGTAATTGGGGAACTTAAACGTCGAAATATCTCCAACGGGAAGGAAATTACGGTCAGTTTTCGTCAAAGTCGACGAATCATCGCGTTTTCGGAGATGTTAGGTTTGTTACGAAGCTTAGTACAACGTGCAGTATTTTCTGCGCGCAAAATGCAGTAATTGGCTCGTGTAAACGTCGAAATATCTCAAACGGGATGGAAAATAGGGACGTATTTCGACACAGACGACGAATGATCGAGTTATGCGAGTTGTTGGGGTTGCTTCGACGCTTAGTACAACGTGCAGCATGTTCTGCGCGTAAAATGCTGTAAATTGGGCGTTGAAACGTCGAAATATCTCCAACGGGAAGGATATTACGGTCATTTTTCGTTCAAATCTACGAATGATCGCGTTTGGCAAGTTGTGGGGCTTGTCTCGACGCTTAGTACAGCGTGCAGCATGTTCTGCGCGTAAAATGCTGTAAATTGGGCGTTGAAACGCCGAAATATCTCCAACGGGAAGGATATCACGGTCATTTTTCGTCAAAGTCGACGAATGATCGCGTTGTCCGAGTTGTTGGGTTTGTTACTACGCTTAGTAGCGCGTGCACTATGTTCTGCAGGTAGAATGCACTAACTGGGGCGTTTAAACGTCGAAATATCTCCAACGGGAAGGATATTACGGACATTTTTCGTTCAAATCTACGAATGATCGCGTTTGGCAAGTTGTTGGGCTTGTTGCGATGCTTAGTACAACGTGCAGAATGTTCTGCAGATAGAATGAAGTAAGTGGGGCGTTTATACGTTGGAATATCTCAAACGGGAAGGAATTTGCGGGATTTTTCGTCAAAATCGAAGAATGATCGCAGTTAGCGAGTTGTTGTACTGCTTCGTCGACTAATACAGCGTGCACGATGTTCTGCGCGCAAAATGCAGTAATTGGCTCGTTTAAACGTCGAAATATCTCAAACGGGATGGAAAATAGGGACGTATTTCGACACAGACGACGAATGATAGAGTTATGCGAGTTGTTGGGCTTGTTTCGACGCTTAGTACAACGTGCACTATGTTCTGCAGCTAGAATGCACTAATTGGGGCGTTTAAACTTCGAAATATCTCTAACGGGAAGGAAATTACGTACATTGTTCGTCAAATCGACGAATGATCGCGTTTTGCGAGTTGGTGGGCTTGTATCGACGCTTACTACAGCGTTCACTATGTTCTGCGCGTAAAATGCTGTAAATTGGGCGTTGAAACGTCGAAATATCTCCAACGGGAAGGATATTACGGTCATTTTTCGTCAAAGTCGACGAATGATAGCGTTTTCCGAGTTGTTGGGTTTGTTACTACGCTTAGTGCAACGTGTCGTATGTTCTGCAGGTAGAGTGCAGTAATTGGGGCGTTTAAACGTCGAAATATCTCCAACGGGAAGGAAATTACGGACATTTTTCGTTCAAATCTACGAATGATCGCGTTTGGCAAGTTGTTGGGCTTGTTGCGATGCTTAGTACAACGTGCACTATGTTCTGCAGGTAGAATGCACTAATTGGGGCGTTTAAACGTCGAAATATCTCTAACGGGAAGGAAATTACGGACATTTTTCGTCAAATCGACGAATGATCGCGTTTTGCGAGTTAGTGGGCTTGTATCAACGCTTACTACAGCGTTCACTATGTTCTGCGCGTAAAATGCTGTAAATTGGGCGTTTAAACGTCGAAATATCTCCAACGGGAAGGAAATTACGGACATTTTTCGTTCAAATCTACGAATGATCGCGTTTGGCAAGTTGTGGGGCTTGTCTCGACGCTTAGTACAGCGTGCAGCATGTTCTGCGCGTAAAATGCTGTAAATTGGGCGTTGCAACGTCGAAATATCTCCAACGGGAAGGATATCACGGTCATTTTTCGTCAAAGTCGATGAATGATCGCGTTGTCCGAGTTGTTGGGTTTGTTACTACGCTTAGTAGCGCGTGCACTATGTTCTGCAGGTAGAATGCACTAATTGGGGCGTTTAAACGTCGAAATATCTGCAACGGGAATGAAATCACGGTCATTTTTCGTCAAAGTCGACGAATGTTCGCGTTTGGCAAGTTGTTGGGCTTGTTGCGATGCTTAGTACAACGTGCAGTATGTTCTGCAGGTAGAATGCAGTAAGTGGGGCGTTTATACGTCGGAATATCTCAAACGGGAAGGAATTTGTGGGATTTTTCGTCAAAATCGACGAATGATCGCAGTTAGCGAGTTGTTGTACTTGCTTCGTCGACTAATACAGCGTGCACTATATTCTGCGCGCAACATGCAGTAATTGGGGCGTTTAAACGTCGAAATATCTCTAACGGGAAGGAAATTACGGACATTTTTCGTCAAATCTACGAATGATCGCGTTTGGGAAGTTGTTGTGCTTGTTGCGATGCTTAGTACAACGTGCAGTATGTTCTGCAGGTCGAATGCAGTACGTGTTGCGTTTATACGTCGGAATATCTCAAACGGGAAGGAATTTGCGGGATTTTTCGTCAATATCGACGAATCATCGCGTTTTCGGAGTTGTTAGGTTTGTTCCGACGCTTAGTAGCGTGTGCACTATGGTCTGCGCCTGAAATGCTGTAAATTGAGCGTTTAATCGTCGAAAAATCTCAAACGGGAAGGAAATTGCGGGCTTTTTTCGTCAAAATCGACGAATGATGGCGGTTAGCGAGTTGTTGGGCTTTGTTCGTCGACTAATACAGCGTGCCCTACGTTCTGCACGTGAAATGCTGTAAATTGGGCGTTAAAACGTCGAAATATCTCCAACGGGAATGAAATCACGGTCATTTTTCGTCAAAGTCGACGAATGATCGTGTTTGCCGAGTTGTTGGGTTTGTTACTATGCTTAGCAGCGCGTGCACTATGTTCTTCTGGTAAAATGCAGTAATTCGGACGTTTATACGTCGAAATATCTCTAACGGGAAGGAAATTACGGACATTTTTCGTTCAAATCTACGAATGATCGCGTTTGGCAAGTTGTTGGGCTTGTTGCGATGCTTAGTACAACGTGCAGTATATTCTGCAGATAGAGTGTAGTAATTGGGGAACTTAAACGTCGAAATATCTCCAACGGGAAGGAAATTACGGTCAGTTTTCGTCAAAGTCGACGAATCATCGCGTTTTCGGAGATGTTAGGTTTGTTACGAAGCTTAGTACAACGTGCAGTATTTTCTGCGCGCAAAATGCAGTAATTGGCTCGTGTAAACGTCGAAATATCTCAAACGGGATGGAAAATAGGGACGTATTTCGACACAGACGACGAATGATCGAGTTATGCGAGTTGTTGGGGTTGCTTCGACGCTTAGTACAACGTGCAGCATGTTCTGCGCGTAAAATGCTGTAAATTGGGCGTTGAAACGTCGAAATATCTCCAACGGGAAGGATATTACGGTCATTTTTCGTTCAAATCTACGAATGATCGCGTTTGGCAAGTTGTGGGGCTTGTCTCGACGCTTAGTACAGCGTGCAGCATGTTCTGCGCGTAAAATGCTGTAAATTGGGCGTTGAAACGCCGAAATATCTCCAACGGGAAGGATATCACGGTCATTTTTCGTCAAAGTCGACGAATGATCGCGTTGTCCGAGTTGTTGGGTTTGTTACTACGCTTAGTAGCGCGTGCACTATGTTCTGCAGGTAGAATGCACTAACTGGGGCGTTTAAACGTCGAAATATCTCCAACGGGAAGGATATTACGGACATTTTTCGTTCAAATCTACGAATGATCGCGTTTGGCAAGTTGTTGGGCTTGTTGCGATGCTTAGTACAACGTGCAGAATGTTCTGCAGATAGAATGAAGTAAGTGGGGCGTTTATACGTTGGAATATCTCAAACGGGAAGGAATTTGCGGGATTTTTCGTCAAAATCGAAGAATGATCGCAGTTAGCGAGTTGTTGTACTGCTTCGTCGACTAATACAGCGTGCACGATGTTCTGCGCGCAAAATGCAGTAATTGGCTCGTTTAAACGTCGAAATATCTCAAACGGGATGGAAAATAGGGACGTATTTCGACACAGACGACGAATGATAGAGTTATGCGAGTTGTTGGGCTTGTTTCGACGCTTAGTACAACGTGCACTATGTTCTGCAGCTAGAATGCACTAATTGGGGCGTTTAAACTTCGAAATATCTCTAACGGGAAGGAAATTACGTACATTGTTCGTCAAATCGACGAATGATCGCGTTTTGCGAGTTGGTGGGCTTGTATCGACGCTTACTACAGCGTTCACTATGTTCTGCGCGTAAAATGCTGTAAATTGGGCGTTGAAACGTCGAAATATCTCCAACGGGAAGGATATTACGGTCATTTTTCGTCAAAGTCGACGAATGATAGCGTTTTCCGAGTTGTTGGGTTTGTTACTACGCTTAGTGCAACGTGTCGTATGTTCTGCAGGTAGAGTGCAGTAATTGGGGCGTTTAAACGTCGAAATATCTCCAACGGGAAGGAAATTACGGACATTTTTCGTTCAAATCTACGAATGATCGCGTTTGGCAAGTTGTTGGGCTTGTTGCGATGCTTAGTACAACGTGCACTATGTTCTGCAGGTAGAATGCACTAATTGGGGCGTTTAAACGTCGAAATATCTCTAACGGGAAGGAAATTACGGACATTTTTCGTCAAATCGACGAATGATCGCGTTTTGCGAGTTAGTGGGCTTGTATCAACGCTTACTACAGCGTTCACTATGTTCTGCGCGTAAAATGCTGTAAATTGGGCGTTTAAACGTCGAAATATCTCCAACGGGAAGGAAATTACGGACATTTTTCGTTCAAATCTACGAATGATCGCGTTTGGCAAGTTGTGGGGCTTGTCTCGACGCTTAGTACAGCGTGCAGCATGTTCTGCGCGTAAAATGCTGTAAATTGGGCGTTGAAACGTCGAAATATCTCCAACGGGAAGGATATCACGGTCATTTTTCGTCAAAGTCGACGAATGATCGCGTTTGGCAAGTTGTTGGGCTTGTTGCGATGCTTAGTACAACGTGCAGTATGTTCTGCAGGTAGAATGCAGTAAGTGGGGCGTTTATACGTCGGAATATCTCAAACGGGAAGGAATTTGTGGGATTTTTCGTCAAAATCGACGAATGATCGCAGTTAGCGAGTTGTTGTACTTGCTTCGTCGACTAATACAGCGTGCACTATATTCTGCGCGCAACATGCAGTAATTGGGGCGTTTAAACGTCGAAATATCTCTAATGGGAAGGAAATTACGGACATTTTTCGTCAAATCTACGAATGATCGCGTTTGGCAAGTTGTTGTGCTTGTTGCGATTGTCACGTCCCGCGCTCCGCACGTGCCGTAAGAAGAACAAGAAACCTACTCTATACAAAACACGCGAATAAGGATTTGGATGCACAAACGAACACACGGCACTACGAAACGAAAGGAAGGATTAACAAAATGAGAGCGACTAACAGATCCAACCAATAAACGAAATACATATACACACAACTCTAAATAAACCTACCAATAACCGACTTGCCATTTGAAAACCTATGGTTCAATATAATATAAACTCAACCAGCATAAAATAAAATAAATAGAACCAACTAATGGATTGAACGAGTCACGAACCAAACAAATAAACCAGGAAATAAGAATAACTACAGAAAGGGAAATGATTGAAACACTAGGAATATATGTATATATAAATATATTTTAATCAATCAACGCCGCAACAACTCGGACAGTTACATATAAGTATAAACATATATGCCAAACATGTAATAATCTAGTAAATATTAGAGACAGTACCTCCAATACTATGCAACAAATACAATATTATCAACTTATGAAATATATGTGTATATGAAATCAAAAACTAATAATCTAACTAATACATAAAACATACAATATTATATTACTAAAAAAATAAAGCTTACATTGTCAGAAATATATATATGTGTGCGCATTCTATATTATTAAATCAAATCAGTAATCTAAGATACATACTTAAAACTAGCCTACGTTCCGGTAAAGAGTTATAAAATAAGAACTACATTACGAAACATGCATGTCTATATATAAAAATATATATAAATAACCTATATTCTAAACTAAATTACTACTAATAATCTACAAAAGAAATAGAACACACAACGCAACACTTGGGTCTAAGTAACAACCTGTCGATAGGTCAAACGTTCAAAATAATTGACACCGCAACGACTTGAAGGTTTGCATACAGAAATTCTACCATCAAACACTAATATGTAAAAACGTATTAAACACACAATAATTTAGAAATAAAACCTTCAATACTATGTTGTCACAATACCAGATATATATATGTATATATGAAATCAAATAATTGACACATAACCTCAAATACACAACATTACATCGCTAAAGAATCGAAATGAAAATCACACTGCCAAAATTATATACATATATACGTGCGTGTGTGTGTGTTCTATCTTATTAAATGAAGTTAATAAACAATTAACATTTCATCTGGTATAAATACTACACTGCCAGAAGAAATATATACATATACATATATATATATTGTGTGTATATGAGTTTGTCTTATATTATCAAATACTCTATAAAATAAACTACTCAAAACAATAAATAAAGCTATCGAAGAATTACAAAACATTAATCATATTAAAATCACACACAATATAAATAAATAAATATATATATATGTATATTCACACGAACAATACTATTGTCACTTTAAAGTAATACGAATAACACTATTAATAAACAAATGTTCTAATTGCGGTAAAATAAGTAAACACGACCGACAGAAAATACTTCGATATTAAACAAAACTAAAGACCCGCCACTATAACCTCACTTATGAGCAGCCATGTTAGATTTACACGCGCATCGGAACACGCGTTATGGTTATAGGGATATTAGGGATTAATGGAAACCAGACGCGAGAAACAAATCATGAAAACACATTATTAACATTTTTCTTTAATAAATTCTATGCGCAACTACATTGTCAAATATGAATATATATATATAATTAATTAAAAAAGGGAAATATAAAGTTAAACACTATTGATGAATTACAAAACATTAGTCATATTAAAATGACACACAACCTAAATTTATATATATATATATTCACACCAACAATACTATTGTCACTTTAAAGTAATAATAACGATATTAATGTTCTAATTGCGGAAAAACAAGCGATAGAAAATTACTTCGATACTTCGGAACAACTAACACAATAACACGCGTTACGGTGATAGGAATATTAGGGATTAATGGAAATCAGGCGTGAGGAACAAATCATGAAAACACATCGTTAACGTTTTTCTTTAATAAATTCTATGCGCAACTACATTGTCAAATATAAATATAAAAATATATATATATATAATTAACAAAGAAAAAAGGGGGGGAATATAAAATTAAATACACATATATTTAACAAACAAAAAGAACTAAATAAAATAACCTTACACTATCACGTTTAAAAAAAGTATATATATATATATATTGAACACACACAAAAAAAAAGAGAGAAGAAAAAAACAAAATGCATCAAAACAAAATATAATAATAAGGAACACGCGATCACCAAACAACGAACCAACGAAGCACCTACACCAAATCAAAATCGAAGCAAGGAGCTCCAGGATAAAGTTCGCTGAACTCACGCATACGTTTGATGGGCCTTCCCAAATCGCCCATGGGTTCTTCGGAATCCCTCTTTCGCTTGCGCTGAAACAATACAATATAGTTTAAATAAAACGAAACAGAACGAATCAAGCGGATTAAAAATAAGACAAAGTACGCACCATAGAAGTCTGGATAGGAACCCCTGATGGAAATGCCTCCGCAAACATTGTTTAAACGTCGATCACCGAAGCCTAGAGAAACAACAAGAAAAGGAAAAAGGATCAAAATCACGAAAACAACCATAATATACAAATATCTATCTAAATCAAACTTACGCAAACTAATTCGAAGGAGGAGGCCCTTGTTGTGGGAGAGCAGCGGATCGCGCGTGTTGCCCGAGCAAACATCGAAATGATAATGATGCTGCAGCCGCCAGCCCTTGCACGTGCCGAAGAAACACAGATAAATCCCACGGTACAAACATGGAAGATTCTCGGAAAAGACAAGACCAGCATGGAACGTCTCAAGTCTCCTAGACGCTAGCTCAGCAGAAACACTGGACCGAGTGGAACTAAGTCGAAATATGAAACTTACATTCTCTCACGTACGATCTCTGGAAGCCAAAACTGCAAAATCCCGATTCCCACGGAAGGGTACTCCCAGTGGACCACCACCACAACCACCACCTCGTGGGGATGGCATTATAAATAAGCATAGCACATAGAGCAGCGCGCAGTATAATTAATACGTTCATTATAACGTCTTATACCGTGCTATATCGTGCGTTTAGAAATCTTGTATAACACTTTGCGTTTCGGCGGTCTTTAGTTGTCTAGACAAGAAAGGAAAGTCGCGACTTAGGAAAAATAAAATATTTTGAAGTCTTCATTTCATCGCTTAAACAAAAGCGCATTGTAATTGCGGTATTAATTCGGTTAGTAATTTGTAAACCGTGTATCGAAACAAATAAATAAAGTAAAAGTTTGATAATAAATTATATCCGAGTTTCGAGAAATAAACCCAGAAATTAAAACACCAACGACCATCAGAGCAGACGAAGTGATGGCACCCGACGCCACTGGTTTCTCAAGGTAAGAAAATAAATTTTAAAAATATTTCCTTCTTCTCTGATAATTTCGTTGCACTCGAGAATTACCTATCATCAATCTCGTTTTATTTCCGTGAACGGTTTGAAGATAGAATCATTATTTTAAACTTTAAACAAAAGGGGGTGTTCGCTGTGTTGGCTTGTGCAAACGGTGTTTTCAGCTACTGAAACACCCGTTGATCTTCGCATTCCTCCTCCCATTGTTGGCAAAATATTGCCCGTCTTTGGGCAAGGCTTGCGAAATCACACAAGTCCCGCACAGAGAGGACCATTAAATACATCGTTGACGACGATCGAATATTAAGAGCGATACCGGCATTTCTATTGACCAATTTCCTTGCCATCATTGCATGCAATTATACAAAAAGGAGAGAGAAATAGTAGAACAATTTCCTTTAAAAATTTAACCGAAGGATCGTTCGCTGTGTTGACTTGTGCAAACGGTGTTTTCAATAATCGAAAACGCCTATCGATCTTCGCATTCCTCCTCCCATTGTTGGCAAAATATTGCCCGTCTTTGGGCAAGGCTTGCGAAATCACACAAGTTCCACACAGAGAGGATCGTTAGAATCACCCTCGATAATCAAACTCAAAGGCAAGAAAATCGTGGTGATAGAATCCATCGTGGCAAATAAACTGAGCTTTGGTTCCAACGACAAACTATTATAGCGAAATTAAAAGAGAAGAAGAAGGCAAAACGTAAAAAAAATAAATTCATATCAAGCAACGAAAAATTTGACATTCAAATATTGTATCCAGCTTTAATCCTCTCCCGTGCTAGTATCCCTGCACATAGCAGGTTAGCCAAAAAGCGGAATCGGTTTTGCCAGTAGCATTATACTCTAGTCGACGCTACCCGTAACGTTTGAAATAAATAAAATTTTTGAAATAGTCCTTAGACTATTTCTGGTGGCAGCAACTACCGTATTAATCGGAAATCCAAATAAATACTTCATACACAATAATATCATTTCAATATTTCCCTTCCGACTAAACTCTAAATCACAAATAAATCAAAAATAAATAAAAAAAAAAAAAAAAAATTTTACAGAATTTTAATCTTAACTTGACTTAAAACTAATAAATACGTAACACGATGCTTAGTACAACGTGCAGTATGTTCTGCAGGTCGAATGCAGTACGTGTTGCGTTTATACGTCGGAATATCTCAAACGGGAAGGAATTTCCGGTTTTTGTCGTCAATATCGACGAATCATCGCGTTTTCGGAGTTGTTAGGTTTGTTCCGACGCTTAGTAGCGTGTGCACTATGGTCTGCGCCTGAAATGCTGTAAATTGAGCGTTTAATCGTCGAAAAATCTCAAACGGGAAGGAAATTGCGGGCTTTTTTCGTCAAAATCTACGAATGATCGCGTTTGGCAAGTTGTTGGGCTTGTTGCGACGCTTAGTACAACGTGCACTATGTTCTGCAGGTAGAATGCACTAATTGGGGCGTTTAAACTTCGAAATATCTCTAACGGGAAGGAAATTACGTACATTGTTCGTCAAATCGACGAATGATCGCGTTTTGCGAGTTGGTGGGCTTGTATCGACGCTTACTACAGCGTTCACTATGTTCTGCGCGTAAAATGCTGTAAATTGGGCGTTGAAACGTCGAAATATCTCCAACGGGAAGGATATTACGGTCATTTTTCGTCAAAGTCGACGAATGATAGCGTTTTCCGAGTTGTTGGGTTTGTTACTACGCTTAGTGCAACGTGTCGTATGTTCTGCAGGTAGAGTGCAGTAATTGGGGCGTTTAAACGTCGAAATATCTCCAACGGGAAGGAAATTACGGACATTTTTCGTTCAAATCTACGAATGATCGCGTTTGGCAAGTTGTTGGGCTTGTTGCGATGCTTAGTACAACGTGCACTATGTTCTGCAGGTAGAATGCACTAATTGGGGCGTTTAAACGTCGAAATATCTCTAACGGGAAGGAAATTACGGACATTTTTCGTCAAATCGACGAATGATCGCGTTTTGCGAGTTAGTGGGCTTGTATCAACGCTTACTACAGCGTTCACTATGTTCTGCGCGTAAAATGCTGTAAATTGGGCGTTTAAACGTCGAAATATCTCCAACGGGAAGGAAATTACGGACATTTTTCGTTCAAATCTACGAATGATCGCGTTTGGCAAGTTGTGGGGCTTGTCTCGACGCTTAGTACAGCGTGCAGCATGTTCTGCGCGTAAAATGCTGTAAATTGGGCGTTGAAACGTCGAAATATCTCCAACGGGAAGGATATCACGGTCATTTTTCGTCAAAGTCGACGAATGATCGCGTTTGGCAAGTTGTTGGGCTTGTTGCGATGCTTAGTACAACGTGCAGTATGTTCTGCTGGTAGAATGCAGTAAGTGGGGCGTTTATACGTCGGAATATCTCAAACGGGAAGGAATTTGTGGGATTTTTCGTCAAAATCGACGAATGATCGCAGTTAGCGAGTTGTTGTACTTGCTTCGTCGACTAATACAGCGTGCACTATATTCTGCGCGCAACATGCAGTAATTGGGGCGTTTAAACGTCGAAATATCTCTAATGGGAAGGAAATTACGGACATTTTTCGTCAAATCTACGAATGATCGCGTTTGGCAAGTTGTTGTGCTTGTTGCGATTGTCACGTCCCGCGCTCCGCACGTGCCGTAAGAAGAACAAGAAACCTACTCTATACAAAACACGCGAATAAGGATTTGGATGCACAAACGAACACACGGCACTACGAAACGAAAGGAAGGATTAACAAAATGAGAGCGACTAACAGATCCAACCAATAAACGAAATACATATACACACAACTCTAAATAAACCTACCAATAACCGACTTGCCATTTGAAAACCTATGGTTCAATATAATATAAACTCAACCAGCATAAAATAAAATAAATAGAACCAACTAATGGATTGAACGAGTCACGAACCAAACAAATAAACCAGGAAATAAGAATAACTACAGAAAGGGAAATGATTGAAACACTAGGAATATATGTATATATAAATATATTTTAATCAATCAACGCCGCAACAACTCGGACAGTTACATATAAGTATAAACATATATGCCAAACATGTAATAATCTAGTAAATATTAGAGACAGTACCTCCAATACTATGCAACAAATACAATATTATCAACTTATGAAATATATGTGTATATGAAATCAAAAACTAATAATCTAACTAATACATAAAACATACAATATTATATTACTAAAAAAATAAAGCTTACATTGTCAGAAATATATATATGTGTGCGCATTCTATATTATTAAATCAAATCAGTAATCTAAGATACATACTTAAAACTAGCCTACGTTCCGGTAAAGAGTTATAAAATAAGAACTACATTACGAAACATGCATGTCTATATATAAAAATATATATAAATAACCTATATTCTAAACTAAATTACTACTAATAATCTACAAAAGAAATAGAACACACAACGCAACACTTGGGTCTAAGTAACAACCTGTCGATAGGTCAAACGTTCAAAATAATTGACACCGCAACGACTTGAAGGTTTGCATACAGAAATTCTACCATCAAACACTAATATGTAAAAACGTATTAAACACACAATAATTTAGAAATAAAACCTTCAATACTATGTTGTCACAATACCAGATATATATATGTATATATGAAATCAAATAATTGACACATAACCTCAAATACACAACATTACATCGCTAAAGAATCGAAATGAAAATCACACTGCCAAAATTATATACATATATACGTGCGTGTGTGTGTGTTCTATCTTATTAAATGAAGTTAATAAACAATTAACATTTCATCTGGTATAAATACTACACTGCCAGAAGAAATATATACATATACATATATATATATTGTGTGTATATGAGTTTGTCTTATATTATCAAATACTCTATAAAATAAACTACTCAAAACAATAAATAAAGCTATCGAAGAATTACAAAACATTAATCATATTAAAATCACACACAATATAAATAAATAAATATATATATATGTATATTCACACGAACAATACTATTGTCACTTTAAAGTAATACGAATAACACTATTAATAAACAAATGTTCTAATTGCGGTAAAATAAGGAAACACGACCGACAGAAAATACTTCGATATTAAACAAAACTAAAGACCCGCCACTATAACCTCACTTATGAGCAGCCATGTTAGATTTACACGCGCATCGGAACACGCGTTATGGTTATAGGGATATTAGGGATTAATGGAAACCAGACGCGAGAAACAAATCATGAAAACACATTATTAACATTTTTCTTTAATAAATTCTATGCGCAACTACATTGTCAAATATGAATATATATATATAATTAATTAAAAAAGGGAAATATAAAGTTAAACACTATTGATGAATTACAAAACATTAGTCATATTAAAATGACACACAACCTAAATTTATATATATATATATTCACACCAACAATACTATTGTCACTTTAAAGTAATAATAACGATATTAATGTTCTAATTGCGGAAAAACAAGCGATAGAAAATTACTTCGATACTTCGGAACAACTAACACAATAACACGCGTTACGGTGATAGGAATATTAGGGATTAATGGAAATCAGGCGTGAGGAACAAATCATGAAAACACATCGTTAACGTTTTTCTTTAATAAATTCTATGCGCAACTACATTGTCAAATATAAATATAAAAATATATATATATATAATTAACAAAGAAAAAAGGGGGGGAATATAAAATTAAATACACATATATTTAACAAACAAAAAGAACTAAATAAAATAACCTTACACTATCACGTTTAAAAAAAGTATATATATATATATATTGAACACACACAAAAAAAAAGAGAGAAGAAAAAAACAAAATGCATCAAAACAAAATATAATAATAAGGAACACGCGATCACCAAACAACGAACCAACGAAGCACCTACACCAAATCAAAATCGAAGCAAGGAGCTCCAGGATAAAGTTCGCTGAACTCACGCATACGTTTGATGGGCCTTCCCAAATCGCCCATGGGTTCTTCGGAATCCCTCTTTCGCTTGCGCTGAAACAATACAATATAGTTTAAATAAAACGAAACAGAACGAATCAAGCGGATTAAAAATAAGACAAAGTACGCACCATAGAAGTCTGGATAGGAACCCCTGATGGAAATGCCTCCGCAAACATTGTTTAAACGTCGATCACCGAAGCCTAGAGAAACAACAAGAAAAGGAAAAAGGATCAAAATCACGAAAACAACCATAATATACAAATATCTATCTAAATCAAACTTACGCAAACTAATTCGAAGGAGGAGGCCCTTGTTGTGGGAGAGCAGCGGATCGCGCGTGTTGCCCGAGCAAACATCGAAATGATAATGATGCTGCAGCCGCCAGCCCTTGCACGTGCCGAAGAAACACAGATAAATCCCACGGTACAAACATGGAAGATTCTCGGAAAAGACAAGACCAGCATGGAACGTCTCAAGTCTCCTAGACGCTAGCTCAGCAGAAACACTGGACCGAGTGGAACTAAGTCGAAATATGAAACTTACATTCTCTCACGTACGATCTCTGGAAGCCAAAACTGCAAAATCCCGATTCCCACGGAAGGGTACTCCCAGTGGACCACCACCACAACCACCACCTCGTGGGGATGGCATTATAAATAAGCATAGCACATAGAGCAGCGCGCAGTATAATTAATACGTTCATTATAACGTCTTATACCGTGCTATATCGTGCGTTTAGAAATCTTGTATAACACTTTGCGTTTCGGCGGTCTTTAGTTGTCTAGACAAGAAAGGAAAGTCGCGACTTAGGAAAAATAAAATATTTTGAAGTCTTCATTTCATCGCTTAAACAAAAGCGCATTGTAATTGCGGTATTAATTCGGTTAGTAATTTGTAAACCGTGTATCGAAACAAATAAATAAAGTAAAAGTTTGATAATAAATTATATCCGAGTTTCGAGAAATAAACCCAGAAATTAAAACACCAACGACCATCAGAGCAGACGAAGTGATGGCACCCGACGCCACTGGTTTCTCAAGGTAAGAAAATAAATTTTAAAAATATTTCCTTCTTCTCTGATAATTTCGTTGCACTCGAGAATTACCTATCATCAATCTCGTTTTATTTCCGTGAACGGTTTGAAGATAGAATCATTATTTTAAACTTTAAACAAAAGGGGGTGTTCGCTGTGTTGGCTTGTGCAAACGGTGTTTTCAGCTACTGAAACACCCGTTGATCTTCGCATTCCTCCTCCCATTGTTGGCAAAATATTGCCCGTCTTTGGGCAAGGCTTGCGAAATCACACAAGTCCCGCACAGAGAGGACCATTAAATACATCGTTGACGACGATCGAATATTAAGAGCGATACCGGCATTTCTATTGACCAATTTCCTTGCCATCATTGCATGCAATTATACAAAAAGGAGAGAGAAATAGTAGAACAATTTCCTTTAAAAATTTAACCGAAGGATCGTTCGCTGTGTTGACTTGTGCAAACGGTGTTTTCAATAATCGAAAACGCCTATCGATCTTCGCATTCCTCCTCCCATTGTTGGCAAAATATTGCCCGTCTTTGGGCAAGGCTTGCGAAATCACACAAGTTCCACACAGAGAGGATCGTTAGAATCACCCTCGATAATCAAACTCAAAGGCAAGAAAATCGTGGTGATAGAATCCATCGTGGCAAATAAACTGAGCTTTGGTTCCAACGACAAACTATTATAGCGAAATTAAAAGAGAAGAAGAAGGCAAAACGTAAAAAAAATAAATTCATATCAAGCAACGAAAAATTTGACATTCAAATATTGTATCCAGCTTTAATCCTCTCCCGTGCTAGTATCCCTGCACATAGCAGGTTAGCCAAAAAGCGGAATCGGTTTTGCCAGTAGCATTATACTCTAGTCGACGCTACCCGTAACGTTTGAAATAAATAAAATTTTTGAAATAGTCCTTAGACTATTTCTGGTGGCAGCAACTACCGTATTAATCGGAAATCCAAATAAATACTTCATACACAATAATATCATTTCAATATTTCCCTTCCGACTAAACTCTAAATCACAAATAAATCAAAAATAAATAAAAAAAAAAAAAAAAAATTTTACAGAATTTTAATCTTAACTTGACTTAAAACTAATAAATACGTAACACGATGCTTAGTACAACGTGCAGTATGTTCTGCAGGTCGAATGCAGTACGTGTTGCGTTTATACGTCGGAATATCTCAAACGGGAAGGAATTTCCGGTTTTTGTCGTCAATATCGACGAATCATCGCGTTTTCGGAGTTGTTAGGTTTGTTCCGACGCTTAGTAGCGTGTGCACTATGGTCTGCGCCTGAAATGCTGTAAATTGAGCGTTTAATCGTCGAAAAATCTCAAACGGGAAGGAAATTGCGGGCTTTTTTCGTCAAAATCTACGAATGATCGCGTTTGGCAAGTTGTTGGGCTTGTTGCGACGCTTAGTACAACGTGCACTATGTTCTGCAGGTAGAATGCACTAATTGGGGCGTTTAAACTTCGAAATATCTCTAACGGGAAGGAAATTACGTACATTGTTCGTCAAATCGACGAATGATCGCGTTTTGCGAGTTGGTGGGCTTGTATCGACGCTTACTACAGCGTTCACTATGTTCTGCGCGTAAAATGCTGTAAATTGGGCGTTGAAACGTCGAAATATCTCCAACGGGAAGGATATTACGGTCATTTTTCGTCAAAGTCGACGAATGATAGCGTTTTCCGAGTTGTTGGGTTTGTTACTACGCTTAGTGCAACGTGTCGTATGTTCTGCAGGTAGAGTGCAGTAATTGGGGCGTTTAAACGTCGAAATATCTCCAACGGGAAGGAAATTACGGACATTTTTCGTTCAAATCTACGAATGATCGCGTTTGGCAAGTTGTTGGGCTTGTTGCGATGCTTAGTACAACGTGCACTATGTTCTGCAGGTAGAATGCACTAATTGGGGCGTTTAAACGTCGAAATATCTCTAACGGGAAGGAAATTACGGACATTTTTCGTCAAATCGACGAATGATCGCGTTTTGCGAGTTAGTGGGCTTGTATCAACGCTTACTACAGCGTTCACTATGTTCTGCGCGTAAAATGCTGTAAATTGGGCGTTTAAACGTCGAAATATCTCCAACGGGAAGGAAATTACGGACATTTTTCGTTCAAATCTACGAATGATCGCGTTTGGCAAGTTGTGGGGCTTGTCTCGACTCTTAGTACAGCGTGCAGCATGTTCTGCGCGTAAAATGCTGTAAATTGGGCGTTGAAACGTCGAAATATCTCCAACGGGAAGGATATCACGGTCATTTTTCGTCAAAGTCGACGAATGATCGCGTTTGGCAAGTTGTTGGGCTTGTTGCGATGCTTAGTACAACGTGCAGTATGTTCTGCAGGTAGAATGCAGTAAGTGGGGCGTTTATACGTCGGAATATCTCAAACGGGAAGGAATTTGTGGGATTTTTCGTCAAAATCGACGAATGATCGCAGTTAGCGAGTTGTTGTACTTGCTTCGTCGACTAATACAGCGTGCACTATATTCTGCGCGCAACATGCAGTAATTGGGGCGTTTAAACGTCGAAATATCTCTAATGGGAAGGAAATTACGGACATTTTTCGTCAAATCTACGAATGATCGCGTTTGGCAAGTTGTTGTGCTTGTTGCGATTGTCACGTCCCGCGCTCCGCACGTGCCGTAAGAAGAACAAGAAACCTACTCTATACAAAACACGCGAATAAGGATTTGGATGCACAAACGAACACACGGCACTACGAAACGAAAGGAAGGATTAACAAAATGAGAGCGACTAACAGATCCAACCAATAAACGAAATACATATACACACAACTCTAAATAAACCTACCAATAACCGACTTGCCATTTGAAAACCTATGGTTCAATATAATATAAACTCAACCAGCATAAAATAAAATAAATAGAACCAACTAATGGATTGAACGAGTCACGAACCAAACAAATAAACCAGGAAATAAGAATAACTACAGAAAGGGAAATGATTGAAACACTAGGAATATATGTATATATAAATATATTTTAATCAATCAACGCCGCAACAACTCGGACAGTTACATATAAGTATAAACATATATGCCAAACATGTAATAATCTAGTAAATATTAGAGACAGTACCTCCAATACTATGCAACAAATACAATATTATCAACTTATGAAATATATGTGTATATGAAATCAAAAACTAATAATCTAACTAATACATAAAACATACAATATTATATTACTAAAAAAATAAAGCTTACATTGTCAGAAATATATATATGTGTGCGCATTCTATATTATTAAATCAAATCAGTAATCTAAGATACATACTTAAAACTAGCCTACGTTCCGGTAAAGAGTTATAAAATAAGAACTACATTACGAAACATGCATGTCTATATATAAAAATATATATAAATAACCTATATTCTAAACTAAATTACTACTAATAATCTACAAAAGAAATAGAACACACAACGCAACACTTGGGTCTAAGTAACAACCTGTCGATAGGTCAAACGTTCAAAATAATTGACACCGCAACGACTTGAAGGTTTGCATACAGAAATTCTACCATCAAACACTAATATGTAAAAACGTATTAAACACACAATAATTTAGAAATAAAACCTTCAATACTATGTTGTCACAATACCAGATATATATATGTATATATGAAATCAAATAATTGACACATAACCTCAAATACACAACATTACATCGCTAAAGAATCGAAATGAAAATCACACTGCCAAAATTATATACATATATACGTGCGTGTGTGTGTGTTCTATCTTATTAAATGAAGTTAATAAACAATTAACATTTCATCTGGTATAAATACTACACTGCCAGAAGAAATATATACATATACATATATATATATTGTGTGTATATGAGTTTGTCTTATATTATCAAATACTCTATAAAATAAACTACTCAAAACAATAAATAAAGCTATCGAAGAATTACAAAACATTAATCATATTAAAATCACACACAATATAAATAAATAAATATATATATATGTATATTCACACGAACAATACTATTGTCACTTTAAAGTAATACGAATAACACTATTAATAAACAAATGTTCTAATTGCGGTAAAATAAGGAAACACGACCGACAGAAAATACTTCGATATTAAACAAAACTAAAGACCCGCCACTATAACCTCACTTATGAGCAGCCATGTTAGATTTACACGCGCATCGGAACACGCGTTATGGTTATAGGGATATTAGGGATTAATGGAAACCAGACGCGAGAAACAAATCATGAAAACACATTATTAACATTTTTCTTTAATAAATTCTATGCGCAACTACATTGTCAAATATGAATATATATATATAATTAATTAAAAAAGGGAAATATAAAGTTAAACACTATTGATGAATTACAAAACATTAGTCATATTAAAATGACACACAACCTAAATTTATATATATATATATTCACACCAACAATACTATTGTCACTTTAAAGTAATAATAACGATATTAATGTTCTAATTGCGGAAAAACAAGCGATAGAAAATTACTTCGATACTTCGGAACAACTAACACAATAACACGCGTTACGGTGATAGGAATATTAGGGATTAATGGAAATCAGGCGTGAGGAACAAATCATGAAAACACATCGTTAACGTTTTTCTTTAATAAATTCTATGCGCAACTACATTGTCAAATATAAATATAAAAATATATATATATATAATTAACAAAGAAAAAAGGGGGGGAATATAAAATTAAATACACATATATTTAACAAACAAAAAGAACTAAATAAAATAACCTTACACTATCACGTTTAAAAAAAGTATATATATATATATATTGAACACACACAAAAAAAAAGAGAGAAGAAAAAAACAAAATGCATCAAAACAAAATATAATAATAAGGAACACGCGATCACCAAACAACGAACCAACGAAGCACCTACACCAAATCAAAATCGAAGCAAGGAGCTCCAGGATAAAGTTCGCTGAACTCACGCATACGTTTGATGGGCCTTCCCAAATCGCCCATGGGTTCTTCGGAATCCCTCTTTCGCTTGCGCTGAAACAATACAATATAGTTTAAATAAAACGAAACAGAACGAATCAAGCGGATTAAAAATAAGACAAAGTACGCACCATAGAAGTCTGGATAGGAACCCCTGATGGAAATGCCTCCGCAAACATTGTTTAAACGTCGATCACCGAAGCCTAGAGAAACAACAAGAAAAGGAAAAAGGATCAAAATCACGAAAACAACCATAATATACAAATATCTATCTAAATCAAACTTACGCAAACTAATTCGAAGGAGGAGGCCCTTGTTGTGGGAGAGCAGCGGATCGCGCGTGTTGCCCGAGCAAACATCGAAATGATAATGATGCTGCAGCCGCCAGCCCTTGCACGTGCCGAAGAAACACAGATAAATCCCACGGTACAAACATGGAAGATTCTCGGAAAAGACAAGACCAGCATGGAACGTCTCAAGTCTCCTAGACGCTAGCTCAGCAGAAACACTGGACCGAGTGGAACTAAGTCGAAATATGAAACTTACATTCTCTCACGTACGATCTCTGGAAGCCAAAACTGCAAAATCCCGATTCCCACGGAAGGGTACTCCCAGTGGACCACCACCACAACCACCACCTCGTGGGGATGGCATTATAAATAAGCATAGCACATAGAGCAGCGCGCAGTATAATTAATACGTTCATTATAACGTCTTATACCGTGCTATATCGTGCGTTTAGAAATCTTGTATAACACTTTGCGTTTCGGCGGTCTTTAGTTGTCTAGACAAGAAAGGAAAGTCGCGACTTAGGAAAAATAAAATATTTTGAAGTCTTCATTTCATCGCTTAAACAAAAGCGCATTGTAATTGCGGTATTAATTCGGTTAGTAATTTGTAAACCGTGTATCGAAACAAATAAATAAAGTAAAAGTTTGATAATAAATTATATCCGAGTTTCGAGAAATAAACCCAGAAATTAAAACACCAACGACCATCAGAGCAGACGAAGTGATGGCACCCGACGCCACTGGTTTCTCAAGGTAAGAAAATAAATTTTAAAAATATTTCCTTCTTCTCTGATAATTTCGTTGCACTCGAGAATTACCTATCATCAATCTCGTTTTATTTCCGTGAACGGTTTGAAGATAGAATCATTATTTTAAACTTTAAACAAAAGGGGGTGTTCGCTGTGTTGGCTTGTGCAAACGGTGTTTTCAGCTACTGAAACACCCGTTGATCTTCGCATTCCTCCTCCCATTGTTGGCAAAATATTGCCCGTCTTTGGGCAAGGCTTGCGAAATCACACAAGTCCCGCACAGAGAGGACCATTAAATACATCGTTGACGACGATCGAATATTAAGAGCGATACCGGCATTTCTATTGACCAATTTCCTTGCCATCATTGCATGCAATTATACAAAAAGGAGAGAGAAATAGTAGAACAATTTCCTTTAAAAATTTAACCGAAGGATCGTTCGCTGTGTTGACTTGTGCAAACGGTGTTTTCAATAATCGAAAACGCCTATCGATCTTCGCATTCCTCCTCCCATTGTTGGCAAAATATTGCCCGTCTTTGGGCAAGGCTTGCGAAATCACACAAGTTCCACACAGAGAGGATCGTTAGAATCACCCTCGATAATCAAACTCAAAGGCAAGAAAATCGTGGTGATAGAATCCATCGTGGCAAATAAACTGAGCTTTGGTTCCAACGACAAACTATTATAGCGAAATTAAAAGAGAAGAAGAAGGCAAAACGTAAAAAAAATAAATTCATATCAAGCAACGAAAAATTTGACATTCAAATATTGTATCCAGCTTTAATCCTCTCCCGTGCTAGTATCCCTGCACATAGCAGGTTAGCCAAAAAGCGGAATCGGTTTTGCCAGTAGCATTATACTCTAGTCGACGCTACCCGTAACGTTTGAAATAAATAAAATTTTTGAAATAGTCCTTAGACTATTTCTGGTGGCAGCAACTACCGTATTAATCGGAAATCCAAATAAATACTTCATACACAATAATATCATTTCAATATTTCCCTTCCGACTAAACTCTAAATCACAAATAAATCAAAAATAAATAAAAAAAAAAAAAAAAAATTTTACAGAATTTTAATCTTAACTTGACTTAAAACTAATAAATACGTAACACGATGCTTAGTACAACGTGCAGTATGTTCTGCAGGTCGAATGCAGTACGTGTTGCGTTTATACGTCGGAATATCTCAAACGGGAAGGAATTTCCGGTTTTTGTCGTCAATATCGACGAATCATCGCGTTTTCGGAGTTGTTAGGTTTGTTCCGACGCTTAGTAGCGTGTGCACTATGGTCTGCGCCTGAAATGCTGTAAATTGAGCGTTTAATCGTCGAAAAATCTCAAACGGGAAGGAAATTGCGGGCTTTTTTCGTCAAAATCTACGAATGATCGCGTTTGGCAAGTTGTTGGGCTTGTTGCGATGCTTAGTACAACGTGCACTATGTTCTGCAGGTAGAATGCACTAATTGGGGCGTTTAAACGTCGAAATATCTCTAACGGGAAGGAAATTACGGACATTTTTCGTCAAATCGACGAATGATCGCGTTTTGCGAGTTAGTGGGCTTGTATCAACGCTTACTACAGCGTTCACTATGTTCTGCGCGTAAAATGCTGTAAATTGGGCGTTTAAACGTCGAAATATCTCCAACGGGAAGGAAATTACGGACATTTTTCGTTCAAATCTACGAATGATCGCGTTTGGCAAGTTGTGGGGCTTGTCTCGACGCTTCGTACAGCGTGCAGCATGTTCTGCGCGTAAAATGCTGTAAATTGGGCGTTGAAACGTCGAAATATCTCCAACGGGAAGGATATCACGGTCATTTTTCGTCAAAGTCGACGAATGATCGCGTTGTCCGAGTTGTTGGGTTTGTTACTACGCTTAGTAGCGCGTGCACTATGTTCTGCAGGTAGAATGCACTAATTGGGGCGTTTAAACGTCGAAATATCTGCAACGGGAATGAAATCACGGTCATTTTTCGTCAAAGTAGACGAATGATCGCGTTTGGCAAGTTGTTGGGCTTGTTGCGATGCTTAGTACAACGTGCAGTATGTTCTGCAGGTAGAATGCAGTAAGTGGGGCGTTTATACGTCGGAATATCTCAAACGGGAAGGAATTTGTGGGATTTTTCGTCAAAATCGACGAATGATCGCAGTTAGCGAGTTGTTGTACTTGCTTCGTCGACTAATACAGCGTGCACTATATTCTGCGCGCAACATGCAGTAATTGGGGCGTTTAAACGTCGAAATATCTCTAACGGGAAGGAAATTACGGACATTTTTCGTCAAATCTACGAATGATCGCGTTTGGCAAGTTGTTGTGCTTGTTGCGATGCTTAGTACAACGTGCAGTATGTTCTGCAGGTCGAATGCAGTACGTGTTGCGTTTATACGTCGGAATATCTCAAACGGGAAGGAATTTGCGGGATTTTTCGTCAATATCGACGAATCATCGCGTTTTCGGAGTTGTTAGGTTTGTTCCGACGCTTAGTAGCGTGTGCACTATGGTCTGCGCCTGAAATGCTGTAAATTGAGCGTTTAATCGTCGAAAAATCTCAAACGGGAAGGAAATTGCGGGCTTTTTTCGTCAAAATCGACGAATGATGGCGGTTAGCGAGTTGTTGGGCTTTGTTCGTCGACTAATACAGCGTGCCCTACGTTCTGCACGTGAAATGCTGTAAATTGGGCGTTAAAACGTCGAAATATCTCCAACGGGAATGAAATCACGGTCATTTTTCGTCAAAGTCGACGAATGATCGTGTTTGCCGAGTTGTTGGGTTTGTTACTATGCTTAGTAGCGCGTGCACTATGTTCTTCTGGTAAAATGCAGTACTTCGGACGTTTATACGTCGAAATATCTCTAACGGGAAGGAAATTACGGACATTTTTCGTTCAAATCTACGAATGATCGCGTTTGGCAAGTTGTTGGGCTTGTTGCGATGCTTAGTACAACGTGCAGTATATTCTGCAGATAGAGTGTAGTAATTGGGGAACTTAAACGTCGAAATATCTCCAACGGGAAGGAAATTACGGTCAGTTTTCGTCAAAGTCGACGAATCATCGCGTTTTCGGAGATGTTAGGTTTGTTACGAAGCTTAGTACAACGTGCAGTATTTTCTGCAGGTAGAATGCAGTAAGTGGGGCGTTTATACGTTGGAATATCTCAAACGGGAAGGAATTTGCGGGATTTTTCGTCAAAATCGACGAATGATCGCAGTTAGCGAGTTGTTGTACTGCTTCGTCGACTAATACAGCGTGCACTATGTTCTGCGCGCAAAATGCAGTAATTGGCTCGTGTAAACGTCGAAATATCTCAAACGGGATGGAAAATAGGGACGTATTTCGACACAGACGACGAATGATCGAGTTATGCGAGTTGTTGGGGTTGTTTCGACGCTTAGTACAACGTGCAGCATGTTCTGCGCGTAAAATGCTGTAAATTGGGCGTTGAAACGTCGAAATATCTCCAACGGGAATGAAATCACGGTCATTTTTCGTCAAAGTCGACGAATGATCGTGTTTGCCGAGTTGTTGGGTTTGTTACTATGCTTAGTAGCGCGTGCACTATGTTCTTCTGGTAAAATGCAGTACTTCGGACGTTTATACGTCGAAATATCTCTAACGGGAAGGAAATTACGGACATTTTTTGTTCAAATCTACGAATGATCGCGTTTGGCAAGTTGTTGGGCTTGTTGCGATGCTTAGTACAACGTGCAGTATGTTCTGCAGGTCGAATGCAGTAAGTGGGGCGTTTATACGTCGGAATATCTCCAACGGGAAGGAATTTGCGGGATTTTTCGTCAAAATCGACGAATGATCGCAGTTAGCGAGTTGTTGTACTTGCTTCGTCGACTAATACAGCGTGCACTATATTCTGCGCGCAAAATGCAGTCATTGGGGCGTTTAAACGTCGAAATATCTCTAACGGGAAGGAAAGTACGGACATTTTTCGTTCAAATCTACGAATAATCGCGTTTGGCAAGTTGTTGGGCTTGTTGCGATGCTTAGTACAACGTGCAGTATGTTCTGCAGATAGAATGAAGTAAGTGGGGCGTTTATACGTTGGAATATCTCAAACGGGAAGGAATTTGCGGGATTTTTCGTCAAAATCGACGAATGATCGCAGTTAGCGAGTTGTTGTACTGCTTCGTCGACTAATACAGCGTGTACGATGTTCTGCGCGCAAAATGCAGTAATTGGCTCGTTTAAACGTCGAAATATCTCAAACGGGATGGAAAATAGGGACGTATTTCGACACAGACGACGAATGATCGAGTTATGCGAGTTGTTGTGCTTGTTGTGATGCTTAGTACAACGTGCAGTATGTTCTGCAGGTCGAATGCAGTACGTGTTGCGTTTATACGTCGGAATATCTCAAACGGGAAGGAATTTGCGGGATTTTTCGTCAATATCGACGAATCATCGCGTTTTCGGAGTTGTTAGGTTTGTTCCGACGCTTAGTAGCGTGTGCACTATGGTCTGCGCCTGAAATGCTGTAAATTGAGCGTTTAATCGTCGAAAAATCTCAAACGGGAAGGAAATTGCGGGCTTTTTTCGTCAAAATCGACGAATGATGGCGGTTAGCGAGTTGTTGGGCTTTGTTCGTCGACTAATACAGCGTGCCCTACGTTCTGCACGTGAAATGCTGTAAATTGGGCGTTAAAACGTCGAAATATCTCCAACGGGAATGAAATCACGGTCATTTTTCGTCAAAGTCGACGAATGATCGTGTTTGCCGAGTTGTTGGGTTTGTTACTATGCTTAGTAGCGCGTGCACTATGTTCTTCTGGTAAAATGCAGTACTTCGGACGTTTATACGTCGAAATATCTCTAACGGGAAGGAAATTACGGACATTTTTCGTTCAAATCTACGAATGATCGCGTTTGGCAAGTTGTTGGGCTTGTTACGAAGCTTAGTACAACGTGCAGTATTTTCTGCAGGTAGAATGCAGTAAGTGGGGCGTTTATACGTTGGAATATCTCAAACGGGAAGGAATTTGCGGGATTTTTCGTCAAAATCGACGAATGATCGCAGTTAGCGAGTTGTTGTACTGCTTCGTCGACTAATACAGCGTGCACTATGTTCTGCGCGCAAAATGCAGTAATTGGCTCGTGTAAACGTCGAAATATCTCAAACGGGATGGAAAATAGGGACGTATTTCGACACAGACGACGAATGATCGAGTTATGCGAGTTGTTGGGGTTGTTTCGACGCTTAGTACAACGTGCAGCATGTTCTGCGCGTAAAATGCTGTAAATTGGGCGTTGAAACGTCGAAATATCTCCAACGGGAAGGATATTACGGTCATTTTTCGTTCAAATCTACGAATGATCGCGTTTGGCAAGTTGTGGGGCTTGTCTCGACGCTTAGTACAGCGTGCAGCATGTTCTGCGCGTAAAATGCTGTAAATTGGGCGTTGAAACGTCGAAATATCTCCAACGGGAATGAAATCACGATCATTTTTCGTCAAAGTCGACGAATGATCGCGTTTGGCAAGTTGTTGGGCTTGTTACTATGCTTAGTATCGCGTGCACTATGTTCTTCAGGTAAAATGCAGTAATTCGGACGTTTATACGTCGAAATATCTCTAACGGGAAGGAAATTACGGACCTTTTTTGTTCAAATCTACGAATGATCGCGTTTGGCAAGTTGTTGGGCTTGTTGCGATGCTTAGTACAACGTGCAGTATGTTCTGCAGGTCGAATGCAGTAAGTGGGGCGTTTATACGTCGGAATATCTCCAACGGGAAGGAATTTGCGGGATTTTTCGTCAAAATCGACGAATGATCGCAGTTAGCGAGTTGTTGTACTTGCTTCGTCGACTAATACAGCGTGCACTATATTCTGCGCGCAAAATGCAGTCATTGGGGCGTTTAAACGTCGAAATATCTCTAACGGGAAGGAAAGTACGGACATTTTTCGTTCAAATCTACGAATAATCGCGTTTGGCAAGTTGTTGGGCTTGTTGCGATGCTTAGTACAACGTGCAGTATGTTCTGCAGATAGAATGAAGTAAGTGGGGCGTTTATACGTTGGAATATCTCAAACGGGAAGGAATTTGCGGGATTTTTCGTCAAAATCGACGAATGATCGCAGTTAGCGAGTTGTTGTACTGCTTCGTCGACTAATACAGCGTGTACGATGTTCTGCGCGCAAAATGCAGTAATTGGCTCGTTTAAACGTCGAAATATCTCAAACGGGATGGAAAATAGGGACGTATTTCGACACAGACGACGAATGATCGAGTTATGCGAGTTGTTGGGCTTGTTTCGACGCTTAGTACACCGTGCACTATGTTCTGCAGCTAGAATGCACTAATTGGGGCGTTTAAACTTCGAAATATCTCTAACGGGAAGGAAATTACGGACATTGTTCGTCAAATCGACGAATGATCGCGTTTTGCGAGTTGGTGGGCTTGTATCGACGCTTACTACAGCGTTCACTATGTTCTGCGCGTAAAATGCTGGAAATTGGGCGTTGAAACGTCGAAATATCTCCAACGGGAAGGATATTACGGTCATTTTTCGTCAAAGTCGACGAATGATCGCGTTTTCCGAGTTGTTGGGTTTGTTACTACGCTTAGTGCAACGTGTCGTATGTTCTGCAGGTAGAGTGCAGTAATTGGGGCGTTTAAACGTCGAAATATCTCCAACGGGAAGGATATTACGGTCATTTTTCGTCAAAGTCGACGAATGAAAGCGTTTTCCGAGTTGTTGGGTTTGTGACTACGCTCAGTAGAGCGTGCACTATGATCTGCAGGTAGAATGCACTAATTGGGGCGTTTAAACGTCGAAATATCTCTAACGGGAAGGAAATTACGGACATTTTTCGTCAGATCGACGAATGATAGTGTTTGCCGAGTTGTTGGGTTTGTTACGACGCTTAGTAGCGCGTGCACTATATTCTGCAGGTAGAAAGCAGTAATTGGGGCGTTTAAACGTCGAAATATCTCCACCGGGAGGGATATTACGCTCATTTTTCCTCAAAATCGACGAATGATCGCTGTTAGCAAGTTGTTTTGCATGCTGCGTCGACTAATACAGCGTGCGCTATGTAAAATGCTGCGCCTAAAATGCTGTAAATTGGGCGTTTAAACGTCGAAATATCTCCAACGGGAAGGAAATCACGGTCATTTTTCGTCAAAGTCGACGAATGATCGTGTTTGCCGAGTTCTTGGGTTTGTTACTATGCTTAGTACCGCGTGCACTATGTTCTTCAGGTAAAATGCAGTAATTGGGACGTTTAGACGTCGAAATATCTCTAACGGGAAGGACATTGCGGACATTTTTCGTTCAAATCTACGAATGATCGCGTTTGGCAAGTTGTTGGGCTTGTTTCGATGCTTAGTACAACGTGCAGTATGTTCTGCAGGTAGAATGCAGTAAGTGGGGCATTTATACGTCGGAATATCTCAAACGGGAAGAATTTGCGGACCTTTTTCGTCAAAATCAACGAATGATCGCGGTTAGCGAGTTGTTGGGCTTGGCTCGTCGATTAATACAGAGTTCACAATGTTCTGCGCGTAAAATGCTGTAAACTGGGCGTTTAAACGTCGAAATATCTCTAACGGGAAGGACATTGCGGACATTTTTCGTTCAAATCTACGAATGATCGCGTTTGGCAAGTTGTTGGGCTTGTTTCGATGCTTAGTACAACGTGCAGTATGTTCTGCAGGTAGAATGCAGTAAGTGGGGCATTTATACGTCGGAATATCTCAAACGGGAAAGAATTTGCGGGCTTTTTTCTTCAAAATCGACGAATGATCGCGGTTAGCAAGTTGTTTTGCTTGCTTCGTCGACTAATACAGTGTGCACTATGTTCTGCGCGAAAAATGCAGTAAATTGGGCGTTTAAACGTCGAAATAGCTCTAACGGGATGGAAGATAGGGACATATATCGACACAGTCGATGAATGATCGCGTTATGCGTGTTGTTGGGCTTGTTTCGACGCTTAGTAGAACGTGCCGTATGTTCTGCAGGTAGAATGCAGTAATTGGGGCGCTTCAACGTCGAAATATCTCCAACGGGAAGGATATTATGGTCATTTTTCGTCAAAGTCGACGACTGATCGCGTTGTCCGAGTTGTTGTGTTTGTTACTACCCTAAGTAGCGCGTGCACTATGTTGTGCAGGTAGAACGCACTAATTGGGGGGTTTATACGTGGAAATATCTCACACGGGAAGGAAATTGCGGGCTTTTCTCGTCAAAATCGACGAATGATGGCGGTTAGCAAGTTGTTGTGCTTGGTTCGTCGACTAATACAGCGTGCATTATGTAAAATGCTGCGCGTAAAAGGCTGTAAATTGGGCGTTTAAACGTCGAAATATCTCCAACGGAAAGGAAATCACGGACAGTTTTCGTCAAAGTCGACGAATGATCGTGTTTGCCGAGTTGTTGGGTTTGTTACTATGCTTAGTAGCGCGTGCACTATGTTCTTCAGGTAAAATGCAGTAATTCGGACGTTTGTACGTCGAAATATCTCTAACGGGAAGGGCATTGCGGACATTTTTCGTTCAAATCTACGAATGATCGCGTTTGGCAAGTTGTTGGGTTTTGTGCGTCGACTAATGCAGCGTGCACTACGTTCTGCACGTGAAATGCTGTAAATTGGGCGTTTAAACGTCTAAATATCTCTAACGGGAAGGAAATAACGAACATATTTCGACGCAGTCGACGAATGATCGAGTTATGCGAGTTATGGGGCTTGTCTCGACGCTTAGTACAACGTGCAGTATGTTCTGCAGGTAGAATGCAGTAAGTGGGGCATTTATACGTCGGAATATCTCAAACGGGAAGGAATTTGCGGGATTTTTCGTCAATATCGACGAATCATCGCGTTTTCGGAGTTGTTAGGTTTGTTCCGACGCTTAGTAGCGTGTGCACTATGGTCTGCGCCTGAAATGCTGTAAATTGAGCGTTTAATCGTCGAAAAATCTCAAACGGGAAGGAAATTGCGAGCTTTTTTCGTCAAAATCGACGAATGATGGCGGTTAGCGAGTTGTTGGGCTTTGTTCGTCGACCAATACAGCGTGCCCTACGTTCTGCACGTGAAATGCTGTAAATTTAGCGTTTAAACGTCGAAATATCTCTAACGGGAAGGAAATTACGGACATTTTTCGTCAAATCGACGAATGATCGCGTTTTGCGAGTTGGTGGGCTTGTATCGACGCTTACCACAGCGTTCACTATGTTCGGCGCGTAAAATGCTGTAAATTGGGCGTTAAAACGTCGAAATATCTCCAACGGGAATGAAATCACGGTCATTTTTCGTCAAAGTCGACGAATGATCGTGTTTGCCGAGTTGTTGGGTTTGTTACTATGCTTAGTAGCGCGTGCACTATGTTCTTCTGGTAAAATGCAGTAATTCGGACGTTTATACGTCGAAATATCTCTAACGGGAAGGAAATTACGGACATTTTTCGTTCAAATCTACGAATGATCGCGTTTGGCAAGTTGTTGGGCTTGTTGCGATGCTTAGTACAACGTGCAGTATATTCTGCAGATAGAGTGTAGTAATTGGGGAACTTAAACGTCGAAATATCTCCAACGGGAAGGAAATTACGGTCAGTTTTCGTCAAAGTCGACGAATCAGCGCGTTTTCGGAGATGTTAGGTTTGTTACGAAGCTTAGTACAACGTGCAGTATTTTCTGCAGGTAGAATGCAGTAAGTGGGGCGTTTATACGTTGGAATATCTCAAACGGGAAGGAATTTGCGGGATTTTTCGTCAAAATCGACGAATGATCGCAGTTAGCGAGTTGTTGTACTGCTTCGTCGACTAATACAGCGTGCACTATGTTCTGCGCGCAAAATGCAGTAATTGGCTCGTGTAAACGTCGAAATATCTCAAACGGGATGGAAAATAGGGACGTATTTCGACACAGACGACGAATGATCGAGTTATGCGAGTTGTTGGGGTTGTTTCGACGCTTAGTACAACGTGCAGCATGTTCTGCGCGTAAAATGCTGTAAATTGGGCGTTGAAACGTCGAAATATCTCCAACGGGAAGGATATTACGGTCATTTTTCGTCAAAGTCGACGAATGATCGCGTTTTCCGAGTTGTTGGGTTTGTTACTACGCTTAGTGCAACGTGTCGTATGTTCTGCAGGTAGAGTGCAGTAATTGGGGCGTTTAAACGTCGAAATGTCTCCAACGGGAAGGATATTACGGTCATGTTTCGTCAAAGTCGACAAATGAAAACGTTTTCCGAGTTGTGGGGTTTGTTACTACGCTCAGTAGAGCGTGCACTATGTTCTGCAGGTAGAATGCACTAATTGGGGCGTTTAAACGTCGAAATATCTCTAACGGGAAGGAAATTACGGACATTTTTCGTTCAAATCTACGAATGATCGCGTTTGGCAAGTTGTTGGGCTTGTTGCGATGCTTAGTACAACGTGCACTATGTTCTGCAGGTAGAATGCACTAATTGGGGCGTTTAAACGTCGAAATATCTCTAACGGGAAGGAAATTACGGACATTTTTCGACAAATCGACGAATGATCGCGTTTTGCGAGTTGGTGGGCTTGTATCGACGCTTACTACAGCGTTCACTATGTTCTGCGCGTAAAATGCTGTAAATTGGGCGTTTAAACGTCGAAATATCTCCAACGGGAAGGAAATTACGGACATTTTTCGTCAAATCGACGAATGATCGCGTTTTGCGAGTTGGTGGGCTTGTATCGACGCTTACCACAGCGTTCACTATGTTCGGCGCGTAAAATGCTGTAAATTGGGCGTTAAAACGTCGAAATATCTCCAACGGGAATGAAATCACGGTCATTTTTCGTCAAAGTCGACGAATGATCGTGTTTGCCGAGTTGTTGGGTTTGTTACTATGCTTAGTAGCGCGTGCACTATGTTCTTCTGGTAAAATGCAGTAATTCGGACGTTTATACGTCGAAATATCTCTAACGGGAAGGAAATTACGGACATTGTTCGTTCAAATCTACGAATGATCGCGTTTGGCAAGTTGTTGGGCTTGTTGCGATGCTTAGTACAACGTGCAGTATATTCTGCAGATAGAGTGTAGTAATTGGGGAACTTAAACGTCGAAATATCTCCAACGGGAAGGAAATTACGGTCAGTTTTCGTCAAAGTCGACGAATCATCGCGTTTTCGGAGATGTTAGGTTTGTTACGAAGCTTAGTACAACGTGCAGTATTTTCTGCAGGTAGAATGCAGTAAGTGGGGCGTTTATACGTTGGAATATCTCAAACGGGAAGGAATTTGCGGGATTTTTCGTCAAAATCGACGAATGATCGCAGTTAGCGAGTTGTTGTACTGCTTCGTCGACTAATACAGCGTGCACTATGTTCTGCGCGCAAAATGCAGTAATTGGCTCGTGTAAACGTCGAAATATCTCAAACGGGATGGAAAATAGGGACGTATTTCGACACAGACGACGAATGATCGAGTTATGCGAGATGTTGGGGTTGTTTCGACGCTTAGTACAACGTGCAGCATGTTCTGCGCGTAAAATGCTGTAAATTGGGCGTTGAAACGTCGAAATATCTCCAACGGGAAGGATATTACGGTCATTTTTCGTCAAAGTCGACGAATGATCGCGTTTTCCGAGTTGTTGGGTTTGTTACTACGCTTAGTGCAACGTGTCGTATGTTCTGCAGGTAGAGTGCAGTAATTGGGGCGTTTAAACGTCGAAATGTCTCCAACGGGAAGGATATTACGGTCATGTTTCGTCAAAGTCGACAAATGAAAACGTTTTCCGAGTTGTGGGGTTTGTTACTACGCTCAGTAGAGCGTGCACTATGTTCTGCAGGTAGAATGCACTAATTGGGGCGTTTAAACGTCGAAATATCTCTAACGGGAAGGAAATTACGGACATTTTTCGTTCAAATCTACGAATGATCGCGTTTGGCAAGTTGTTGGGCTTGTTGCGATGCTTAGTACAACGTGCACTATGTTCTGCAGGTAGAATGCACTAATTGGGGCGTTTAAACGTCGAAATATCTCTAACGGGAAGGAAATTACGGACATTTTTCGTCAAATCGACGAATGATCGCGTTTTGCGAGTTGGTGGGCTTTTATCGACGCTTACTACAGCGTTCACTATGTTCTGCGCGTAAAATGCTGTAAATTGGGCGTTTAAACGTCGAAATATCTCCAACGGGAAGGAAATTACGGACATTTTTCGTTCAGATCTTCGAATGATCGCGTTGTCCGAGTTGTTGGGTTTGTTACTACGCTTAGTAGCGCGTGCACTATGTTCTGCAGGTAGAATGCACTAATTGGGGCGTTTAAACGTCGAAATATCTGCAACGGTAATGAAATCACGATCATTTTTCGTCAAAGTCGACGAATGATCGCGTTTGGCAAGTTGTTGGGCTTGTTACTATGCTTAGTATCGCGTGCACTATGTTCTTCAGGTAAAATGCAGTAATTCGGACGTTTATACGTCGAAATATCTCTAACGGGAAGGAAATTACGGACCTTTTTTGTTCAAATCTACGAATGATCGCATTTGGCAAGTTGTTGGGCTTGCTGCGATGCTTAGTACAACGTGCAGTATGTTCTGCAGGTAGAATGCAGTAAGTGGGGCGTTTATACGTCGGAATATCTCCAACGGGAAGGAATTTGCGGGATTTTTCGTCAAAATCGACGAATGATCGCAGTTAGCGAGTTGTTGTACTTGCTTCGTCGACTAATACAGCGTGCACTATATTCTGCGCGCAAAATGCAGTCATTGGGGCGTTTAAACGTCGAAATATCTGCAACGGGAATGAAATCACGGTCATTTTTCGTCAAAGTCGACGAATGATCGCGTTTGGCAAGTTGTTGGGCTTGTTGCGATGCTTAGTACAACGTGCAGTATGTTCTGCAGGTAGAATGCAGTAAGTGGGGCGTTTATACGTCGGAATATCTCAAACGGGAAGGAATTTGTGGGATTTTTCGTCAAAATCGACGAATGGTCGCAGTTAGCGAGTTGTTGTACTTGCTTCGTCGCCTAATACAGCGTGCACTATATTCTGCGCGCAACATGCAGTAATTGGGGCGTTTAAACGTCGAAATATCTCTAACGGGAAGGAAATTACGGACATTTTTCGTCAAATCGACGAATGATCGCGTTTGGCAAGTTGTTGTGCTTGTTGCGATGCTTAGTACAACGTGCAGTATGTTCTGCAGGTCGAATGCAGTACGTGTTGCGTTTATACGTCGGAATATCTCAAACGGGAAGGAATTTGCGGGATTTTTCGTCAATATCGACGAATCATCGCGTTTTCGGAGTTGTTAGGTTTGTTCCGACGCTTAGTAGCGTGTGCACTATGGTCTGCGCCTGAAATGCTGTAAATTGAGCGTTTAATCGTCGAAAAATCTCAAACGGGAAGGAAATTGCGGGCTTTTTTCGTCAAAATCGACGAATGATGGCGGTTAGCGAGTTGTTGGGCTTTGTTCGTCGACTAATACAGCGTGCCCTACGTTCTGCACGTGAAATGCTGTAAATTGAGCGTTTAAACGTCGAAATATCTCTAACGGGAAGGAAATTACGGACATTTTTCGTCAAATCGACGAATGATCGCGTTTTGCGAGTTGGTGGGCTTGTATCGACGCTTACCACAGCGTTCACTATGTTCTGCGCGTAAAATGCTGTAAATTGGGCGCAAAAACGTCGAAATATCTCCAACGGGAATGAAATCACGGTCATTTTTCGTCAAAGTCGACGAATGATCGTGTTTGCCGAGTTGTTGGGTTTGTTACTATGCTTAGTAGCGCGTGCACTATGTTCTTCTGGTAAAATGCAGTAATTCGGACGTTTATACGTCGAAATATCTCTAACGGGAAGGAAATTACGGACATTTTTCGTTCAAATCTACGAATGATCGCGTTTGGCAAGTTGTTGGGCTTGTTGCGATGCTTAGTACAACGTGCAGTATATTCTGCAGATAGAGTGTAGTAATTGGGGAACTTAAACGTCGAAATATCTCCAACGGGAAGGAAATTACGGTCAGTTTTCGTCAAAGTCGACGAATCATCGCGTTTTCGGAGATGTTAGGTTTGTTACGAAGCTTAGTACAACGTGCAGTATTTTCTGCAGGTAGAATGCAGTAAGTGGGGCGTTTATACGTTGGAATATCTCAAACGGGAAGGAATTTGCGGGATTTTTCGTCAAAATCGACGAATGATCGCAGTTAGCGAGTTGTTGTACTGCTTCGTCGACTAATACAGCGTGCACTATGTTCTGCGCGCAAAATGCAGTAATTGGCTCGTGTAAACGTCGAAATATCTCAAACGGGATGGAAAATAGGGACGTATTTCGACACAGACGACGAATGATCGAGTTATGCGAGTTGTTGGGGTTGTTTCGACGCTTAGTACAACGTGCAGCATGTTCTGCGCGTAAAATGCTGTAAATTGGGCGTTGAAACGTCGAAATATCTCCAACGGGAAGGATATTACGGTCATTTTTCGTCAAAGTCGACGAATGATCGCGTTTTCCGAGTTGTTGGGTTTGTTACTATGCTTAGTAGCGCGTGCACTATGTTCTGCAGGTAGAATGCACTAATTGGGGCGTTTAAACGTCGAAATATCTCTAACGGGAAGGAAATTACGGACATTTTTCGTTCAAATCTACGAATGATCGCGTTTGGCAAGTTGTTGGGCTTGTTGCGATGCTTAGTACAACGTGCACTATGTTCTGCAGGTAGAATGCACTAATTGGGGCGTTTAAACGTCGAAATATCTCTAACGGGAAGGAAATTACGGACATTTTTCGTCAAATCGACGAATGATCGCGTTTTGCGAGTTGGTGGGCTTGTATCGACGCTTACTACAGTGTCACGTCCCGCGCTCCGCACGTGCCGTAAGAAGAACAAGAAACCTACTCTATACAAAACACGCGAATAAGGATTTGGATGCACAAACGAACACACGGCACTACGAAACGAAAGGAAGGATTAACAAAATGAGAGCGACTAATAGATCCAACCAATAAACAAAATACATATACACACAACTCAAAATAAACCTACCAATAACCGACTTGCCATTTGAAAGCCTATGGTTCAATATAATATAAACTCAACCAGTATAAAATAAAATAAATAGAACCAACTAATGGATTGAACGAGTCACGAACCAAACAAATAAACCAGGAAATAAGAATAACTACAGAAAGGGAAATGATTGAAACACTAGGAATATATGTATATATAAATATATTTTAATCAATCAACGCCGCAACAACTCGGACAGTTACATATAAGTATAAACATATATGCCAAACATGTAATAATCTAGTAAATATTAGAGACAGTACCTCCAATATTACGCAACAAATACAATATTATCAACTTATGAAATATATGTGTATATGAAATCAAAAACTAATAGTCTAACGAATACATAAAACATACAATATTATATTATTAAAGAAATAAAGGTTACATTGTCAGAAATATATATATGTGTGCGCATTCTATATTATTAAATCAAATCAGTAATCTAAGATACATACTTAAAACTAGCCTACGTTCCGGTAAAGAGTTATAAAATAAGAACTACATTACGAAAAACATGCATGTCTATATATAAAAATATATATAAATAACCTATATTCTAAACTAAATTACTACTAATAATCTACAAAAGAAATAGAACACACAACGCAACACTTGGGACTAAGTAACAACCTGTCGATAGGTCAAACGTTCAAAATAATTAACACCGCAACGACTTGAAGATTTGCATACAGAAATTCTACTATCAAACACTAATATGTAAAAACGCATTAAACACACAATAATTTAGAAATAAAACCTTCAATACTATGTTGTCAGAATACCAGATATATATATGTATATATGAAATCAAATAATTGACACATAACCTCAAATACACAACATTACATCGCTAAAGAATCTAAATGAAAATCACACTGCCAAATTATATACATATATACGTGCGTGTGTGTGTGTTCTATCTTATTAAATGAAGTTAATAAACAATTAACATTTCATTTGGTATAAATACTACACTGCCAGAAGAAATATGTATATATACACACACATATATGTGTGTGTGTGTGTGTGTGTGTGTGTGTGTGTGTGTGTGTGTATGAGTGTCTTATATTATCGAACACTCTATAAAATAAACTACTCAAAACAACAAGTAAAGCTATCAAAGAATTACAAAACATTAATCATATTAAAATCACACACAATATAAATAAATATATATATATATATATATATATATATATATATGTATATTCACACCAACAATACTATTGTCACTTTAAAGTAATAATAACGATATTAATGTTCTAATTGCGGAAAAACAAGCGATAGAAAATTACTTCGATACTTCGGAACAACTAACACAATAACACGCGTTACGGTGATAGGAATATTAGGGATTAATGGAAATCAGGCGTGAGGAACAAATCATGAAAACACATCGTTAACGTTTTTCTTTAATAAATTCTATGCGCAACTACATTGTCAAATATAAATATAAAAATATATATATATATAATTAACAAAGAAAAAAGGGGGGAATATAAAATTAAATACACATATATTTAACAAACAAAAAAAACTAAATAAAATAACCTTACACTATCACGTTTAAAAAAAAGTATATATATATATATATTGAACACACACAAAAAAAAAAAGAGAAGAAAAAAACAAAATGCATCAAAACAAAATATAATAATAAGGAACACGCGATCACCAAACAACGAACCAACGAAGCACCTACACCAAATCAAAATCGAAGCAAGGAGCTCCAAGATAAAGTTCGCTGAACTCACGCATACACCAATAACGCACAACAGGGGAAATTCCCTTTCTCCCAGAATCATGGTGACGAAGATGTGCCTTCTAAACCTCTCCAGGAATTTCGTTTGGAAAATAAACTTTTACACAACGATCTGTATCAACGACTTCAACCAGAGGGGGCTCCCACTCCAGCACGACGGTCTCTGCATCGAAGAAACTTTCATCAACAGCAACAAAATTGTCAAAACTCAACTCCGACGAGAAATCCACGGCCTCGGCATCAATGTCGAATACTCTCTCCGACCACTCTGGTTCATCACAGCGCCGCATACGTTTGATGGGCCTTCCCAAATCGCCCATGGGTTCTTCGGAATCCCTCTTTCGCTTGCGCTGAAACAATACAATATAGTTTAAATAAAACGAAACAGAACGAATCAAGCGGATTAAAAATAAGACAAAGTACGCACCATAGAAGTCTGGATAGGAACCCCTGATGGAAATGCCTCCGCAAACATTGTTTAAACGTCGATCACCGAAGCCTAGAGAAACAACAAGAAAAGGAAAAAGGATCAAAATCACGAAAACAACCATAATATACAAATATCTATCTAAATCAAACTTACGCAAACTAATTCGAAGGAGGAGGCCCTTGTTGTGGGAGAGCAGCGGATCGCGCGTGTTGCCCGAGCAAACATCGAAATGATAATGATGCTGCAGCCGCCAGCCCTTGCACGTGCCGAAGAAACACAGATAAATCCCACGGTACAAACATGGAAGATTCTCGGAAAAGACAAGACCAGCATGGAACGTCTCAAGTCTCCTAGACGCTAGCTCAGCAGAAACACTGGACCGAGTGGAACTAAGTCGAAATATGAAACTTACATTCTCTCACGTACGATCTCTGGAAGCCAAAACTGCAAAATCCCGATTCCCACGGAAGGGTACTCCCAGTGGACCACCACCACAACCACCACCTCGTGGGGATGGCATTATAAATAAGCATAGCACATAGAGCAGCGCGCAGTATAATTAATACGTTCATTATAACGTCTTATACCGTGCTATATCGTGCGTTTAGAAATCTTGTATAACACTTTGCGTTTCGGCGGTCTTTAGTTGTCTAGACAAGAAAGGAAAGTCGCGACTTAGGAAAAATAAAATATTTTGAAGTCTTCATTTCATCGCTTAAACAAAAGCGCATTGTAATTGCGGTATTAATTCGGTTAGTAATTTGTAAACCGTGTATCGAAACAAATAAATAAAGTAAAAGTTTGATAATAAATTATATCCGAGTTTCGAGAAATAAACCCAGAAATTAAAACACCAACGACCATCAGAGCAGACGAAGTGATGGCACCCGACGCCACTGGTTTCTCAAGGTAAGAAAATAAATTTTAAAAATATTTCCTTCTTCTCTGATAATTTCGTTGCACTCGAGAATTACCTATCATCAATCTCGTTTTATTTCCGTGAACGGTTTGAAGATAGAATCATTATTTTAAACTTTAAACAAAAGGGGGTGTTCGCTGTGTTGGCTTGTGCAAACGGTGTTTTCAGCTACTGAAACACCCGTTGATCTTCGCATTCCTCCTCCCATTGTTGGCAAAATATTGCCCGTCTTTGGGCAAGGCTTGCGAAATCACACAAGTCCCGCACAGAGAGGACCATTAAATACATCGTTGACGACGATCGAATATTAAGAGCGATACCGGCATTTCTATTGACCAATTTCCTTGCCATCATTGCATGCAATTATACAAAAAGGAGAGAGAAATAGTAGAACAATTTCCTTTAAAAATTTAACCGAAGGATCGTTCGCTGTGTTGACTTGTGCAAACGGTGTTTTCAATAATCGAAAACGCCTATCGATCTTCGCATTCCTCCTCCCATTGTTGGCAAAATATTGCCCGTCTTTGGGCAAGGCTTGCGAAATCACACAAGTTCCACACAGAGAGGATCGTTAGAATCACCCTCGATAATCAAACTCAAAGGCAAGAAAATCGTGGTGATAGAATCCATCGTGGCAAATAAACTGAGCTTTGGTTCCAACGACAAACTATTATAGCGAAATTAAAAGAGAAGAAGAAGGCAAAACGTAAAAAAAATAAATTCATATCAAGCAACGAAAAATTTGACATTCAAATATTGTATCCAGCTTTAATCCTCTCCCGTGCTAGTATCCCTGCACATAGCAGGTTAGCCAAAAAGCGGAATCGGTTTTGCCAGTAGCATTATACTCTAGTCGACGCTACCCGTAACGTTTGAAATAAATAAAATTTTTGAAATAGTCCTTAGACTATTTCTGGTGGCAGCAACTACCGTATTAATCGGAAATCCAAATAAATACTTCATACACAATAATATCATTTCAATATTTCCCTTCCGACTAAACTCTAAATCACAAATAAATCAAAAATAAATAAAAAAAAAAAAAAAAAATTTTACAGAATTTTAATCTTAACTTGACTTAAAACTAATAAATACGTAACACAGTTAGATAGATTAAAAATTTTTGGTGGCAGCGGTGGGATACGCTCCGCAGAGGATTAAAGCTCTTACGAACATCAACTAAAAAAAATAAGTAGGAAAATGTCGACCGCCCGGGAGTCGCTAAGCGAGGATACGCTTTCGGCGTTGACGGAAAAATTGAAAGCATGGGACGAAAATTTCCGTGTATTAACCGACATAAGCTCAAGACTAATTAAATTAGAAGAAGACGTGCGCGTAAGCAGACAGACGAACGATACCGAAATACCCGTATCACCGATAACACCGCGAGAAACAAGATTGACTGATAATTACCAGCCGATTAAATTAAAGGACGCGATTGAATCAGTACCAGTGTTCGACGGATACAGACCGTCTGTGTTCCAGTTTTTGAGATCATGCGAGCGAGCGCGAAATATGATTCCTAGGCATCAAGAGCCACAGTTAGTAAAATTACTAATGAATAAACTTCGCGGACACGCGTTTCTCGCCGTAGAGGACCATGAGGTAGTAACTTTAAACGATTTCGGGAATAAATTAAAAGATATGTTCGGCCCAGGAAAAACCGTTAACGAATACAGGGGAGAGTTGGGAACGGTATTCCAACGACCAGGAGAAAATATACTAGATTACATAGACCGCGTCAGAAATCTCAGATTGGCTATAATTGATGGAGAAAGATGTCAATACGGTTCCATATCGCAAGACGTTCAAGATACGATCGATTGGGACACCAGAGAGGCTTTCATTAAGGGACTCCCGAACGAAGTATATTTACGAGTAAAGTTATCCGAGTACCAATCTTTAGAAGACGCGTATCGCCAAGCCGTAAAAGCAACGCGGGAACTAAAACAAGTAAACGACAGAATGCGATACCAACGTCCGACATTTTCAAGTAATAACAACCGAAACAACGTCCGTCCCCCTAATAATAATTACATCGAGAATAACCGAAATAACGCTCGTCCTTCTAATAACAATTACACCGGGAACAACCGAAATAACGTTAACCCGTCAAATAATAACTACGCCAGGAACAACATCCAAGATCGAAGATCGGCACCTCCTTCGCAGAATTTTTCGAATACTACGAGACAAAATATTACATGTAATTATTGTAAAAAACCCGGACATTTAGTGAAAGACTGTTACAAATTTAAAGCCCGAGTAGATGCCGGATTAATCGTACCCTATAATTCGAGACCGTCGGGAAACCAAACGCGTCCTTCGGGAGAATGGGGCGAGCCACGAAGGAACGATACGCCGAATCGCCCAAGAGTACAGGCGGCATCGAGGAGACCGGCGCCGACGGCAACAAACAGAACAAGGGCAGCCGCCCCCGCGAGATCGACTCCACCACCCGTAACGAGAGACAGAACGAACGCAATGCCGACCGTAAGGTCGAACGAACAACCACTAAATACTGTGGGGGAGTCATCCCACAACCAAACGAGGTCACAAACAGAGAATCCGGAATCTCAAGACAAAAAGGAAAGAGTGAAGCGCAAGCAACCGGCGAAGGAAAATCACCAAGAGTCGGACTCAGATTCGGACAACGACCTCTCCGAATTATTTCAGTAAAATTTAATGATTCCCCAACGACTCCAACTGCGCGAATAGTCTCCCCAGATTTAAAAACCAAGACGAGTTTATTATTAGACTCTGGATCGGAAATTAACATTATCAAAAAACCTGCTTTACCCGATTCAGCCATCATCGACGAGAAGGAATCAATCGAAGTGCGAGGAATTACGGCAACGAGCCTGGTCTCCCTAGGGCAGACGGTAATACAGGTTGCGGGCCATCCGGTTAATTTTCATGTAGTTGATGATTCATTGCTAATCGATCAAGACGGAATCCTAGGATCCGAATTTTTTGCAGGTTGTAAAGCTCGTTTAGATTACGAGGAAAAGCATGTCAAATGGGGAAATATTTATATACCCTTCGATACTAGAGAAAAAATAATTATACCGAAGCGAAGTTCAGTGACGTGTTCAATTAATATCGCAAATCCAGAAATAAAGGAGGGATTTATTCCCAGAATCGAGCCGATCAAAGGAATCTATTTTGGTAATGCAGTTGTGAGGAATCATAAAGGAAAAGGTTACATAAGAGTAATAAATACTACTTCAAGAAATTACGAATTTACAACACCGACAATGGTAATTAAGGAATTCGAAAACCCATCCCCGCTTCCTAGGACAGCGTGTAATACAGTTTTAAAATCGAAAGAAAGTAGATACGATAAAATAATTGAATTACTACGACTCGAACATTTGAACAAAGAAGAAACGGAAAATGTTAAAAGGTTGATTCGTAATAATCAAGATAGGTTTCATATTCCAGGAGATATATTGGAAGCAACTGAAGTTTTGGAACATAGAATAATTACAACGGATGATATACCAATTAATACTAAACAGTATCGATACCCACCAGTACATCGAGAAGAGATAAATCGGCAAATTCAAGAATTACTAGATACGGACGTAGTGGAACCATCGGTATCTCCATATAACTCTCCGCTTTGGATTGTACCCAAAAAACCTGATTCGCAAGGAAATAAACGCTGGAGATTAGTTATCGATTATAGAAAGTTGAACGATAAAACGATCGGCGATGCTTTCCCACTACCCAACATTACAGAAATATTGGATCAATTAGGAAGTGCAAAATATTTTTCCACGTTTGACTTAGCATCAGGCTTTCACCAGATCCGTATGTCACAGGAAGATGCCCACAAAACTGCATTTTCGACACCATACGGACATTTTCAATTCAAAAGAATGCCCTTTGGATTAAAAAATGCCCCAGCAACGTTTCAACGTTTGATGAACTCAGTGTTATCTGGTCTGCAAGGAATAGAATTATTCGTCTATCTGGATGACATAGTGATTTATTCGAGGTCTCTCCAAGAACACGAAATTAAATTTAATAAGTTAATGGAAAGACTGAGGAAAGCTAAATTACGATTACAGCCTGATAAGTGCGAATTTTTACGACACGAGGTGAATTACTTAGGACACATAATTAGTGAAGATGGCGTAAAACCCGACCCAAAGAAAATCGAAGCCGTATCAAAATTTCCACGACCGAAAAGGGTGAAAAATATCAAACAATTTCTGGGACTAGCAGGATACTACAGGAAATTTATACCCGATTTCTCCAAGGTCGCGAAACCATTGACACAACTATTAAAGAAAGTGTCACGTCCCGCGCTCCGCACGTGCCGTAAGAAGAACAAGAAACCTACTCTATACAAAACACGCGAATAAGGATTTGGATGCACAAACGAACACACGGCACTACGAAACGAAAGGAAGGATTAACAAAATGAGAGCGACTAACAGATCCAACCAATAAACGAAATACATATACACACAACTCTAAATAAACCTACCAATAACCGACTTGCCATTTGAAAACCTATGGTTCAATATAATATAAACTCAACCAGCATAAAATAAAATAAATAGAACCAACTAATGGATTGAACGAGTCACGAACCAAACAAATAAACCAGGAAATAAGAATAACTACAGAAAGGGAAATGATTGAAACACTAGGAATATATGTATATATAAATATATTTTAATCAATCAACGCCGCAACAACTCGGACAGTTACATATAAGTATAAACATATATGCCAAACATGTAATAATCTAGTAAATATTAGAGACAGTACCTCCAATACTATGCAACAAATACAATATTATCAACTTATGAAATATATGTGTATATGAAATCAAAAACTAATAATCTAACTAATACATAAAACATACAATATTATATTACTAAAAAAATAAAGCTTACATTGTCAGAAATATATATATGTGTGCGCATTCTATATTATTAAATCAAATCAGTAATCTAAGATACATACTTAAAACTAGCCTACGTTCCGGTAAAGAGTTATAAAATAAGAACTACATTACGAAACATGCATGTCTATATATAAAAATATATATAAATAACCTATATTCTAAACTAAATTACTACTAATAATCTACAAAAGAAATAGAACACACAACGCAACACTTGGGACTAAGTAACAACCTGTCGATAGGTCAAACGTTCAAAATAATTGACACCGCAACGACTTGAAGGTTTGCATACAGAAATTCTACCATCAAACACTAATATGTAAAAACGCATTAAACACACAATAATTTAGAAATAAAACCTTCAATACTATGTTGTCACAATACCAGATATATATATGTATATATGAAATCAAATAATTGACACATAACCTCAAATACACAACATTACATCGCTAAAGAATCGAAATGAAAATCACACTGCCAAAATTATATACATATATACGTGCGTGTGTGTGTGTTCTATCTTATTAAATGAAGTTAATAAACAATTAACATTTCATCTGGTATAAATACTACACTGCCAGAAGAAATATATACATATACATATATATATATTGTGTGTATATGAGTTTGTCTTATATTATCAAATACTCTATAAAATAAACTACTCAAAACAATAAATAAAGCTATCGAAGAATTACAAAACATTAATCATATTAAAATCACACACAATATAAATAAATAAATATATATATATGTATATTCACACGAACAATACTATTGTCACTTTAAAGTAATACGAATAACACTATTAATAAACAAATGTTCTAATTGCGGTAAAATAAGGAAACACGACCGACAGAAAATACTTCGATATTAAACAAAACTAAAGACCCGCCACTATAACCTCACTTATGAGCAGCCATGTTAGATTTACACGCGCATCGGAACACGCGTTATGGTTATAGGGATATTAGGGATTAATGGAAACCAGACGCGAGAAACAAATCATGAAAACACATTATTAACATTTTTCTTTAATAAATTCTATGCGCAACTACATTGTCAAATATGAATATATATATATAATTAATTAAAAAAGGGAAATATAAAGTTAAACACTATTGATGAATTACAAAACATTAGTCATATTAAAATGACACACAACCTAAATTTATATATATATATATTCACACCAACAATACTATTGTCACTTTAAAGTAATAATAACGATATTAATGTTCTAATTGCGGAAAAACAAGCGATAGAAAATTACTTCGATACTTCGGAACAACTAACACAATAACACGCGTTACGGTGATAGGAATATTAGGGATTAATGGAAATCAGGCGTGAGGAACAAATCATGAAAACACATCGTTAACGTTTTTCTTTAATAAATTCTATGCGCAACTACATTGTCAAATATAAATATAAAAATATATATATATATAATTAACAAAGAAAAAAGGGGGGAATATAAAATTAAATACACATATATTTAACAAACAAAAAGAACTAAATAAAATAACCTTACACTATCACGTTTAAAAAAAGTATATATATATATATATTGAACACACACAAAAAAAAAGAGAGAAGAAAAAAACAAAATGCATCAAAACAAAATATAATAATAAGGAACACGCGATCACCAAACAACGAACCAACGAAGCACCTACACCAAATCAAAATCGAAGCAAGGAGCTCCAGGATAAAGTTCGCTGAACTCACGCATACGTTTGATGGGCCTTCCCAAATCGCCCATGGGTTCTTCGGAATCCCTCTTTCGCTTGCGTTGAAACAATACAATATAGTTTAAATAAAACGAAACAGAACGAATCAAGCGGATTAAAAATAAGACAAAGTACGCACCATAGAAGTCTGGATAGGAACCCCTGATGGAAATGCCTCCGCAAACATTGTTTAAACGTCGATCACCGAAGCCTAGAGAAACAACAAGAAAAGGAAAAAGGATCAAAATCACGAAAACAACCATAATATACAAATATCTATCTAAATCAAACTTACGCAAACTAATTCGAAGGAGGAGGCCCTTGTTGTGGGAGAGCAGCGGATCGCGCGTGTTGCCCGAGCAAACATCGAAATGATAATGATGCTGCAGCCGCCAGCCCTTGCACGTGCCGAAGAAACACAGATAAATCCCACGGTACAAACATGGAAGATTCTCGGAAAAGACAAGACCAGCATGGAACGTCTCAAGTCTCCTAGACGCTAGCTCAGCAGAAACACTGGACCGAGTGGAACTAAGTCGAAATATGAAACTTACATTCTCTCACGTACGATCTCTGGAAGCCAAAACTGCAAAATCCCGATTCCCACGGAAGGGTACTCCCAGTGGACCACCACCACAACCACCACCTCGTGGGGATGGCATTATAAATAAGCATAGCACATAGAGCAGCGCGCAGTATAATTAATACGTTCATTATAACGTCTTATACCGTGCTATATCGTGCGTTTAGAAATCTTGTATAACACTTTGCGTTTCGGCGGTCTTTAGTTGTCTAGACAAGAAAGGAAAGTCGCGACTTAGGAAAAATAAAATATTTTGAAGTCTTCATTTCATCGCTTAAACAAAAGCGCATTGTAATTGCGGTATTAATTCGGTTAGTAATTTGTAAACCGTGTATCGAAACAAATAAATAAAGTAAAAGTTTGATAATAAATTATATCCGAGTTTCGAGAAATAAACCCAGAAATTAAAACACCAACGACCATCAGAGCAGACGAAGTGATGGCACCCGACGCCACTGGTTTCTCAAGGTAAGAAAATAAATTTTAAAAATATTTCCTTCTTCTCTGATAATTTCGTTGCACTCGAGAATTACCTATCATCAATCTCGTTTTATTTCCGTGAACGGTTTGAAGATAGAATCATTATTTTAAACTTTAAACAAAAGGGGGTGTTCGCTGTGTTGGCTTGTGCAAACGGTGTTTTCAGCTACTGAAACACCCGTTGATCTTCGCATTCCTCCTCCCATTGTTGGCAAAATATTGCCCGTCTTTGGGCAAGGCTTGCGAAATCACACAAGTCCCGCACAGAGAGGACCATTAAATACATCGTTGACGTCGATCGAATATTAAGAGCGATACCGGCATTTCTATTGACCAATTTCCTTGCCATCATTGCATGCAATTATACAAAAAGGAGAGAGAAATAGTAGAACAATTTCCTTTAAAAATTTAACCGAAGGATCGTTCGCTGTGTTGACTTGTGCAAACGGTGTTTTCAATAATCGAAAACGCCTATCGATCTTCGCATTCCTCCTCCCATTGTTGGCAAAATATTGCCCGTCTTTGGGCAAGGCTTGCGAAATCACACAAGTTCCACACAGAGAGGATCGTTAGAATCACCCTCGATAATCAAACTCAAAGGCAAGAAAATCGTGGTGATAGAATCCATCGTGGCAAATAAACTGAGCTTTGGTTCCAACGACAAACTATTATAGCGAAATTAAAAGAGAAGAAGAAGGCAAAACGTAAAAAAAATAAATTCATATCAAGCAACGAAAAATTTGACATTCAAATATTGTATCCAGCTTTAATCCTCTCCCGTGCTAGTATCCCTGCACATAGCAGGTTAGCCAAAAAGCGGAATCGGTTTTGCCAGTAGCATTATACTCTAGTCGACGCTACCCGTAACGTTTGAAATAAATAAAATTTTTGAAATAGTCCTTAGACTATTTCTGGTGGCAGCAACTACCGTATTAATCGGAAATCCAAATAAATACTTCATACACAATAATATCATTTCAATATTTCCCTTCCGACTAAACTCTAAATCACAAATAAATCAAAAATAAATAAAAAAAAAAAAAAATTTTACAGAATTTTAATCTTAACTTGACTTAAAACTAATAAATACGTAACACAGTTAGATAGATTAAAATTTTTGGTGGCAGCGGTGGGATACGCTCCGCAGAGGATTAAAGCTCTTACGAACATCAACTAAAAAAAAAATAAGTAGGAAAATGTCGACCGCCCGGGAGTCGCTAAGCGAGGATACGCTTTCGGCGTTGACGGAAAAATTGAAAGCATGGGACGAAAATTTCCGTGTATTAACCGACATAAGCTCAAGACTAATTAAATTAGAAGAAGACGTGCGCGTAAGCAGACAGACGAACGATACCGAAATACCCGTATCACCGATAACACCGCGAGAAACAAGATTGACTGATAATTACCAGCCGATTAAATTAAAGGACGCGATTGAATCAGTACCAGTGTTCGACGGATACAGACCGTCTGTGTTCCAGTTTTTGAGATCATGCGAGCGAGCGCGAAATATGATTCCTAGGCATCAAGAGCCACAGTTAGTAAAATTACTAATGAATAAACTTCGCGGACACGCGTTTCTCGCCGTAGAGGACCATGAGGTAGTAACTTTAAACGATTTCGGGAATAAATTAAAAGATATGTTCGGCCCAGGAAAAACCGTTAACGAATACAGGGGAGAGTTGGGAACGGTATTCCAACGACCAGGAGAAAATATACTAGATTACATAGACCGCGTCAGAAATCTCAGATTGGCTATAATTGATGGAGAAAGATGTCAATACGGTTCCATATCGCAAGACGTTCAAGATACGATCGATTGGGACACCAGAGAGGCTTTCATTAAGGGACTCCCGAACGAAGTATATTTACGAGTAAAGTTATCCGAGTACCAATCTTTAGAAGACGCGTATCGCCAAGCCGTAAAAGCAACGCGGGAACTAAAACAAGTAAACGACAGAATGCGATACCAACGTCCGACATTTTCAAGTAATAACAACCGAAACAACGTCCGTCCCCCTAATAATAATTACATCGAGAATAACCGAAATAACGCTCGTCCTTCTAATAACAATTACACCGGGAACAACCGAAATAACGTTAACCCGTCAAATAATAACTACGCCAGGAACAACATCCAAGATCGAAGATCGGCACCTCCTTCGCAGAATTTTTCGAATACTACGAGACAAAATATTACATGTAATTATTGTAAAAAACCCGGACATTTAGTGAAAGACTGTTACAAATTTAAAGCCCGAGTAGATGCCGGATTAATCGTACCCTATAATTCGAGACCGTCGGGAAACCAAACGCGTCCTTCGGGAGAATGGGGCGAGCCACGAAGGAACGATACGCCGAATCGCCCAAGAGTACAGGCGGCATCGAGGAGACCGGCGCCGACGGCAACAAACAGAACAAGGGCAGCCGCCCCCGCGAGATCGACTCCACCACCCGTAACGAGAGACAGAACGAACGCAATGCCGACCGTAAGGTCGAACGAACAACCACTAAATACTGTGGGGGAGTCATCCCACAACCAAACGAGGTCACAAACAGAGAATCCGGAATCTCAAGACAAAAAGGAAAGAGTGAAGCGCAAGCAACCGGCGAAGGAAAATCACCAAGAGTCGGACTCAGATTCGGACAACGACCTCTCCGAATTATTTCAGTAAAATTTAATGATTCCCCAACGACTCCAACTGCGCGAATAGTCTCCCCAGATTTAAAAACCAAGACGAGTTTATTATTAGACTCTGGATCGGAAATTAACATTATCAAAAAACCTGCTTTACCCGATTCAGCCATCATCGACGAGAAGGAATCAATCGAAGTGCGAGGAATTACGGCAACGAGCCTGGTCTCCCTAGGGCAGACGGTAATACAGGTTGCGGGCCATCCGGTTAATTTTCATGTAGTTGATGATTCATTGCTAATCGATCAAGACGGAATCCTAGGATCCGAATTTTTTGCAGGTTGTAAAGCTCGTTTAGATTACGAGGAAAAGCATGTCAAATGGGGAAATATTTATATACCCTTCGATACTAGAGAAAAAATAATTATACCGAAGCGAAGTTCAGTGACGTGTTCAATTAATATCGCAAATCCAGAAATAAAGGAGGGATTTATTCCCAGAATCGAGCCGATCAAAGGAATCTATTTTGGTAATGCAGTTGTGAGGAATCATAAAGGAAAAGGTTACATAAGAGTAATAAATACTACTTCAAGAAATTACGAATTTACAACACCGACAATGGTAATTAAGGAATTCGAAAACCCATCCCCGCTTCCTAGGACAGCGTGTAATACAGTTTTAAAATCGAAAGAAAGTAGATACGATAAAATAATTGAATTACTACGACTCGAACATTTGAACAAAGAAGAAACGGAAAATGTTAAAAGGTTGATTCGTAATAATCAAGATAGGTTTCATATTCCAGGAGATATATTGGAAGCAACTGAAGTTTTGGAACATAGAATAATTACAACGGATGATATACCAATTAATACTAAACAGTATCGATACCCACCAGTACATCGAGAAGAGATAAATCGGCAAATTCAAGAATTACTAGATACGGACGTAGTGGAACCATCGGTATCTCCATATAACTCTCCGCTTTGGATTGTACCCAAAAAACCTGATTCGCAAGGAAATAAACGCTGGAGATTAGTTATCGATTATAGAAAGTTGAACGATAAAACGATCGGCGATGCTTTCCCACTACCCAACATTACAGAAATATTGGATCAATTAGGAAGTGCAAAATATTTTTCCACGTTTGACTTAGCATCAGGCTTTCACCAGATCCGTATGTCACAGGAAGATGCCCACAAAACTGCATTTTCGACACCATACGGACATTTTCAATTCAAAAGAATGCCCTTTGGATTAAAAAATGCCCCAGCAACGTTTCAACGTTTGATGAACTCAGTGTTATCTGGTCTGCAAGGAATAGAATTATTCGTCTATCTGGATGACATAGTGATTTATTCGAGGTCTCTCCAAGAACACGAAATTAAATTTAATAAGTTAATGGAAAGACTGAGGAAAGCTAAATTACGATTACAGCCTGATAAGTGCGAATTTTTACGACACGAGGTGAATTACTTAGGACACATAATTAGTGAAGATGGCGTAAAACCCGACCCAAAGAAAATCGAAGCCGTATCAAAATTTCCACGACCGAAAAGGGTGAAAAATATCAAACAATTTCTGGGACTAGCAGGATACTACAGGAAATTTATACCCGATTTCTCCAAGGTCGCGAAACCATTGACACAACTATTAAAGAAAGATACTCCCTTTAAATGGACAGAAAATCAAGAAAATGCATTCAATAATTTAAAGACAGCGCTAATGACAAAACCCATTTTACAGTATCCAGACTTTTCTGAACCCTTTAACCTTACTACAGACGCATCAGGATACGCAATAAGCGGTGTACTGAGTCAAGGGCAAATCGGAAAGGATTTACCGATTGCATATGCCTCAAGACTATTGAATTCCGCCGAACAAAACTACTCTACCATAGAAAAGGAGTGTCTGGCAATCGTTTACTGTACGATGCATTTCAGACCATACCTGTATGGTAGAAAGTTTACGATAATAACTGATCACAAACCGTTAGTATGGATGAATTCCATTAAAGATCCCACCTCGAGAATTTGGAAATGGAAATTGAAATTGTCGGACTTTGAATTTGATATCCAATATAAAGAAGGTAGAGCGAACGCGAACGCAGATGCATTATCCCGAAATCCGCCAGAGATGTGCTTGCCAATCAGGAAACGAGAAGAAGATTCGCCAGATCGATATCCACATGTAAAAAGATTTCAATTGGATACCTCGACCGAGGACTCTCCGATATTCGAGGCTAAGCCACGCGTATTATCGCATTACGATAAACAGGGAAAACCTTCTACTCGAAAACATCTCACCATAGAAGAAACACCCGTAAAATATTTTGACGAAGCACTAGCCGAGCTCGATCGAGAAAAGGAAGACACGGATACAACGAGCGAAGAAGAGCCCTCCATTGTAAATCCAGAATTAATTCAACAACGAGAAAAGGACACGAGACCTACGATAATCGCGGAATTAAGAATTTCAGAAACCCGAGACTCAATTACGAGAGTAAAAGACCATAGAGTAATATTTATAGATGTACATGGGAATGCGATAGATAAAGGAGCATTAGAAATGAAGGAGACGGGAAAATTGCCTCGTTATGAAGATTTAATGTTAGAAAAAGCAAGATTGAATTACGATTCTGGGAAATACATCATATCCCTACCGATAAAGGAAAATAGAAATATTCCAATAACACCAGAAAATTTATTAAACTCGCTAAGATCTCTACTAGATGTAGTAAATGAAAAACAGTTAACTTCCTTTAGCATCAGCAAAGGAAATTTAGAAGAGATACCCTGGCGACATACAATCAGAAAATTAAAAGAAATATTTATGGAAAAAACCTTAACCATCACCATTTGCACTGGGGAAGTAATTACCCCGCCTGTGGAAGCACGAAATAACATAATAAGAGGAAAACACGAATCATCCGTAGCAGGACATAAAGGAGTAACGAAGACGTATCAAAGAATACGACAATGTTATTATTGGGAAAATATGAAGAAGGAGATCCAGGAATACGTAAGAACATGTAAAGAATGCCAATTGAAAAAGTTAACTAGAATAAAGACAAAGCAACCAATGGTACTCACTGATACACCGGGCAGGGCTTTCGACAAAATTAGTATGGATATCGTCGGTCCACTACCAAAGACAGCAAAAGGAAACGAATACATATTAACAATTCAAGACCTATTAACAAAATATTCAATCGGGATTCCAATAGGAGGAATCTCTTCAGCCGAGATAGCGGACGCTTTTATAAAACGATTTATTTGTCGTTTCGGGTCACCGAGAGCTATTCTCACTGATCAAGGAAGGAACTTTACATCCTCACTAATGAAGAAAGTAGCAAAAAGATTCCGCATCAAACAATATACTACGACGGCATATCATCCACAAAGTAACGGTTCGATCGAAAGATCTCACCACGTATTGATGGAATATCTCAAGTTATATATCGAAAATTCCAGAAATTGGGACGAATGGGTGGAATTAGCCATGTTTTCCTATAACACCTCTGTACACGAAGGAACGAAATTCTCTCCGCATGAATTAGTCTTTGGACACTTGGCCAGAGAACCCACTGGCGAAATACCAATCGTAGAAAACGTGGAACCAACTTATGCGGAATATCTCAGAGACCTGTTCGATAAAATCAACACCGTGCAGCAAACAGCAAGAGAAAATTTGATAAAATCCAAACTAAGATCAAAAGAATATTACGACAGACGAATTAACCCTCAAAATTTCAAAATTGGAGATCTAGTATACCTACTAAAGGAACCTAGCAAAGGAAAGTTTTCCGATCAATATACTGGACCACACAAGGTGCTAGAAATCTTGCAGAACCAAAACGTCAAGATTGAAGTAAAAGGGATTCCGCGAACAGTGCACTTAAACAAGTTAAAACTAGCGCATAATCGAAATAAACAATGAATGAAGTGATTGCAGTGGACAACGTAGTGCAGTAGTGTATGTTGTAGTGCTGTTCGTTGAATAATACAGATAGCGAAAAGATACCTAAAAGAAAAAAAGGAAAATTATTAAGTGTGCCTCAATTATCGTTTAAATATAAAATGTGTTAACTCAATGAATAATTAACTAGTGAAAGTGAAAGTTACCTTGTGAACAAGAAAGTGTATGTGCAAATATAGGTTATGATTCCTTGTTCGTGGAACGTAGTGCATGACAGTTACCTAAAATAAGTGAATAAATTAGTTTCAATTGTTTCAGTGCAAAATATGAGGTTACTAAATGTTATAACTATATTGTGGTTAAATCAAAAGGAGATGTGACACTGTTCGTCGAATAATACAGATAGCGGAAACCTAAAAGAAAATGGAAAAATTTATTATGTGTACTCCAATTACTGTTTGAATATGAAACGTGTTGATTCAATAAATAATTAAAAGAGTGCAAGTGAAAGTTACCTCATGAACAAGTAATCGTCATACAAGAAGGTTTACGTGCAAAATAAGTTATGGATCCCTGTTTGCGGAACACCATGTACGACAGCCAGCTGAAAATAAACGAACGAATTAACTTCAATGGCCTTAATGCAAAATACAACATTACTAAATATTATAACAAAACTGCAGAAGCGTGACACTGTTTGTCGAATAACGCAGACAGCAAAAACCTGAAAAAGCAAAAGAAGATTATTACGAGTGCTCCAATTACTGTTTGAATGTAAAACGTGTTAGTTCAACGAACAACTAAAACAGTGAAAGTGCAACTTACCTCGTGAACAATCAATCACCATACAAGGAAGTGTACATGCATGAATTTCGCAGATTAATAAGAAGAAATAAAATAGCTGATAAGTAAAGAAAGTGGTTAGGAAATAATTATGATAGATTAATTCAGAGTTAGTAATACATATAACCGGAATAAAAGGATATTTCATTATGTATCAATCTACGTAGTATTGTATCTAACATGTAGAAGCGGATTTTGTAATGCACACGTATTAAGTTAAATAAATTAAACAGTACCTTTAAGGCCACAGATGTAAGACGATTGAAGGCAACCGTAGTAAGTATCCAAGGCATATCGAAGAATCGGATGATGTTGTGGGAATGATCCAGGTAAGAGTCGCAGCATCGAAAGATTAGAATCCGAAGAATCACAGATAATGTTAATCTAATAAATAAATTTTAATCACTAATAAGGAAACTAATACATATCATACATAAAATAATAACATATAGTAAGCACAAGCAATAATAAATTAATAGGGAAAATATGAAAGGTCGATAAACACAGAAATAGGTTAGGAATTAATCAAGATAGACTAACTAAATGTTAACAACAAGACATGACTGAACTCAGTACAAAGAAATAAAGTTACGTTACAGGAAAGTGACTGGTAACACAATACACAAAGCATTAACTAAATTAAACGAGACTTATATAGATGCAAGTCATGACTATTACATTAAAGTAGTACACTGTATTTGCACACACAATATCATGAAACACAAAACAATATTACAAAACACCACTAAATAAATCATAATGATTAATAATTAATTGGTTATTTCAACAATACACCACTGTTAACGTTAAATCAACGCCATACCAAAGATACACGTGAGCGGCCATGTTAAAAATTCGTCGCGCACCCCATACATACACACCTCAATACGAATAATAACCAACACAATGTAATACAGCATCATAATAGTAATGTTAGGTACTAATAATAATAATAATAATAATAAAAAAAAAAAGAAAAAAAAAAAAGAGAAAGAAAGACAAAGAGAGATAAGGAAAATATATATATATTAAATAACAACTAACATAATCGTAACACATTATATATATTATATTATATACAGGGATACAGTATTCGTACAAAAAAAAAAAAAACAAGTCCGAACGAAACAATTTTTTTTTTAATTTTTATATATATTAACTGTTTTATATGTATGTACAGAACGGGCGACGAGTTCATCAACTCGGGCATAGAGAACCCAGATGGGCCCGTTCCCGCATTCGATGTGGAGGAGACGGAGGATGTTCAATCTTGCCTCTGTGTTCGGTTGATACGCTCCGCCCACCGTTTAGATAACGGCTATTTTTGTCAAGACTGTTTCGACGAGTTAGATCCAGACGACCAGGACCTATGTGTCGAGCCGTCCGCTCATTTCTTATGCGGAATACCTGCAAGAACACGTGTAAAACACTGTCGTATGTGCGACATAAACATAGCGGATCTACAACCCGCTATATCATGCATCCAATGCATGATTGTTTACAATAATCTGACTCTCCTCGAAAGACACTTTTTAGTTGAAGGAATAGCATTCCGCACCGTAGAACCATGAAGTGCTTGTATGCTACGCAAATACTTATGCTATCCACCTATGAACAAACAACATTTATAACTGTACATGTGATTTTTACTTATGTCTACCAATATATATACACGCATGTTGTAAAGTAGGCGATATTTACACACTCACTTCCATTGATAATGCAAATGACTCATAAATAAGCCGCCATATTTACCATTACACGCACATATATATATATTCGAAAACAAGCCATATTTGTAATATCTATGATGATATATACATATATATTTATAACAATAAAACATATCTCATTACTTACCAATACGTATGCATATATGTATATAATTATAACCCAAGTAGCTTTCATAATTTTCACTGATAACTTATATGTAAAACCTAAAATAAAACAAAAAGTTATTCTTATTTCAAATAAACTCGAGAGTAAGAAACAATTTAACAAATTGTTAATAGGAAGATGAATCACCTGGTCATCGTACTTACCCTCATCAAAATAACATATGGCCTGGTAGGATACGACTGCAATGGCAACCATCTCAACGTCACCACCATCTCTCTAAATTCCATTGGGGACTGCAGCCTACAGCCTGCGATAACAGAAACTCAAGATATCTATATTCAACTACTGCAACTCTCAGAATTTGAATTTACCAGTGTAAGGCAATGCAAGGTGCAAATAACTCGAATTATATATTACTGTGGCATGCACTCCCACACGTCGGCAGTGCATAACGGATTTGCCGAATATCTCCACGAAACGACTGCCCAACAATGTGCAAGGATGCACCAAGACGGTACGTTTTCATTCGGACCACAAAACCTTATCGTAGGTCTAAAGGACAACGCAACAGAAACAAGGTCGATTGTCCTAGCCGGCAAGTTAACAGACGACGGCAGCTGTCAGGGAACACAGTATGTAGACCCATACGGGAGCTGGGAAAAAGTCGTCGTACAAGCCACAGTAAGGATAAGTTTAAGATCAGCAGTTGTGCCAGTACGGATCGAAGCAAACAAAATTCTACTGAAATCAGGAACGATATGTACTTTTAGTGAAGGAAACTGTCTAGACGCTGAGGACGGATACACTTATTGGCAACCACAACCGCCCTCACCATGCAAATTTGATCAGTACGATGTACTATACGAAGGAATTGCTACAAAGATCCAAGAAATAAGAACCAACAAGGAACTAGCACAACCAGTTTATGCACTAACAACGCAAGAAGTAACATTTGCACTGACCAAAACTGGAGAACAGCCACTGTGTGGATATACCCTATTATCCACCGAACACCCCAAATTGTTCCTGTTAGAAACAACAAGAGGAAACACGTTCATTTCCAAAAGCAAGACAGCAGTTGAAAATCTGGACATATTTGCATATGTCAACTCAAAATTCATATACGTGGAGAAACACATTAAACGACAAATGACAACGTTATACCACGATATATTGACACAAAGATGCACCACACAAAAGAAACTAATAGAAAATGCTTTAAGCCTAGCAACCTTACTGCCCGACGAATTTGCATACACCGTAACCAAAACCCCAGGACACATGGCTCTGATCGCAGGAGAAGCAGTCCATATAGTCAAATGCATTCCGGTGCAAGTAAAGATACGACATACAACAGAATGCTACTCGGAACTACCCGTTTGGCAAGGCAATCGCACCGCATTTCTAATGCCAAAAACACACATCCTAACACAACACGGAAACCATAGAGAATGCAGCGCAGTACTGCCTACGTTATACAACATCGATGGACTCTGGCACAAATTCGTACCAAAGCCCATGGAAGCAATCGCACCACAGGAACTCCGCCCGGACGTGCGCCAAACGTGGCGATATTCAGTACCATCGTCATTGGCCACGAGCGGAATATATACTCAAAAAGACCTGGACGCACTACAGGACCACGTCATGTTCCCCGCAGAAAAAACAGCAGTCTTGAACACATTGGCCAGAGGAGCGACAGGAAAAACGATCGTGCCTGGAACAGTAAACATCCTGGGAATGATGGACGAAAACACACTAACCACAATAGCGAAAAATACAGTATCAAGCTTATGGACTGGTTTCATGGAATTTGGAACTGTCAGTGCAGCAATATTTGGAATACTCGTAATATTTAAATTAATCAAGACGATAATAGATATAGTCATACACGGATATCAATTACGTGAAACTTACGGATGTGGAATCGCCCTATTAGGAGCAATATGCGGCTCAGTCACCCACCTGCTACTATACCTCAAAAGAGGACGAAATATCGATGATCAAACAGCACAACCTCAAGGGATATCGATAACACCGGCGGTCACTCAACAACCAACGACATCTACATCCGCCTTGAACGAACTCAGAGACACCATCAGTCAAATTTCCTCTGGAAATTTGAACTCCAAGGGCGGGGGTGTCACGTCCCGCGCTCCGCACGTGCCGTAAGAAGAACAAGAAACCTACTCTATACAAAACACGCGAATAAGGATTTGGATGCACAAACGAACACACGGCACTACGAAACGAAAGGAAGGATTAACAAAATGAGAGCGACTAACAGATCCAACCAATAAACGAAATACATATACACACAACTCTAAATAAACCTACCAATAACCGACTTGCCATTTGAAAACCTATGGTTCAATATAATATAAACTCAACCAGCATAAAATAAAATAAATAGAACCAACTAATGGATTGAACGAGTCACGAACCAAACAAATAAACCAGGAAATAAGAATAACTACAGAAAGGGAAATGATTGAAACACTAGGAATATATGTATATATAAATATATTTTAATCAATCAACGCCGCAACAACTCGGACAGTTACATATAAGTATAAACATATATGCCAAACATGTAATAATCTAGTAAATATTAGAGACAGTACCTCCAATACTATGCAACAAATACAATATTATCAACTTATGAAATATATGTGTATATGAAATCAAAAACTAATAATCTAACTAATACATAAAACATACAATATTATATTACTAAAAAAATAAAGCTTACATTGTCAGAAATATATATATGTGTGCGCATTCTATATTATTAAATCAAATCAGTAATCTAAGATACATACTTAAAACTAGCCTACGTTCCGGTAAAGAGTTATAAAATAAGAACTACATTACGAAACATGCATGTCTATATATAAAAATATATATAAATAACCTATATTCTAAACTAAATTACTACTAATAATCTACAAAAGAAATAGAACACACAACGCAACACTTGGGACTAAGTAACAACCTGTCGATAGGTCAAACGTTCAAAATAATTGACACCGCAACGACTTGAAGGTTTGCATACAGAAATTCTACCATCAAACACTAATATGTAAAAACGCATTAAACACACAATAATTTAGAAATAAAACCTTCAATACTATGTTGTCACAATACCAGATATATATATGTATATATGAAATCAAATAATTGACACATAACCTCAAATACACAACATTACATCGCTAAAGAATCGAAATGAAAATCACACTGCCAAAATTATATACATATATACGTGCGTGTGTGTGTGTTCTATCTTATTAAATGAAGTTAATAAACAATTAACATTTCATCTGGTATAAATACTACACTGCCAGAAGAAATATATACATATACATATATATATATTGTGTGTATATGAGTTTGTCTTATATTATCAAATACTCTATAAAATAAACTACTCAAAACAATAAATAAAGCTATCGAAGAATTACAAAACATTAATCATATTAAAATCACACACAATATAAATAAATAAATATATATATATGTATATTCACACGAACAATACTATTGTCACTTTAAAGTAATACGAATAACACTATTAATAAACAAATGTTCTAATTGCGGTAAAATAAGGAAACACGACCGACAGAAAATACTTCGATATTAAACAAAACTAAAGACCCGCCACTATAACCTCACTTATGAGCAGCCATGTTAGATTTACACGCGCATCGGAACACGCGTTATGGTTATAGGGATATTAGGGATTAATGGAAACCAGACGCGAGAAACAAATCATGAAAACACATTATTAACATTTTTCTTTAATAAATTCTATGCGCAACTACATTGTCAAATATGAATATATATATATAATTAATTAAAAAAGGGAAATATAAAGTTAAACACTATTGATGAATTACAAAACATTAGTCATATTAAAATGACACACAACCTAAATTTATATATATATATTCACACCAACAATACTATTGTCACTTTAAAGTAATAATAACGATATTAATGTTCTAATTGCGGAAAAACAAGCGATAGAAAATTACTTCGATACTTCGGAACAACTAACACAATAACACGCGTTACGGTGATAGGAATATTAGGGATTAATGGAAATCAGGCGTGAGGAACAAATCATGAAAACACATCGTTAACGTTTTTCTTTAATAAATTCTATGCGCAACTACATTGTCAAATATAAATATAAAAATATATATATATATAATTAACAAAGAAAAAAGGGGGGAATATAAAATTAAATACACATATATTTAACAAACAAAAAAAACTAAATAAAATAACCTTACACTATCACGTTTAAAAAAAAGTATATATATATATATATTGAACACACACAAAAAAAAAAAAGAGAAGAAAAAAACAAAATGCATCAAAACAAAATATAATAATAAGGAACACGCGATCACCAAACAACGAACCAACGAAGCACCTACACCAAATCAAAATCGAAGCAAGGAGCTCCAGGATAAAGTTCGCTGAACTCACGCATACGTTTGATGGGCCTTCCCAAATCGCCCATGGGTTCTTCGGAATCCCTCTTTCGCTTGCGCTGAAACAATACAATATAGTTTAAATAAAACGAAACAGAACGAATCAAGCGGATTAAAAATAAGACAAAGTACGCACCATAGAAGTCTGGATAGGAACCCCTGATGGAAATGCCTCCGCAAACATTGTTTAAACGTCGATCACCGAAGCCTAGAGAAACAACAAGAAAAGGAAAAAGGATCAAAATCACGAAAACAACCATAATATACAAATATCTATCTAAATCAAACTTACGCAAACTAATTCGAAGGAGGAGGCCCTTGTTGTGGGAGAGCAGCGGATCGCGCGTGTTGCCCGAGCAAACATCGAAATGATAATGATGCTGCAGCCGCCAGCCCTTGCACGTGCCGAAGAAACACAGATAAATCCCACGGTACAAACATGGAAGATTCTCGGAAAAGACAAGACCAGCATGGAACGTCTCAAGTCTCCTAGACGCTAGCTCAGCAGAAACACTGGACCGAGTGGAACTAAGTCGAAATATGAAACTTACATTCTCTCACGTACGATCTCTGGAAGCCAAAACTGCAAAATCCCGATTCCCACGGAAGGGTACTCCCAGTGGACCACCACCACAACCACCACCTCGTGGGGATGGCATTATAAATAAGCATAGCACATAGAGCAGCGCGCAGTATAATTAATACGTTCATTATAACGTCTTATACCGTGCTATATCGTGCGTTTAGAAATCTTGTATAACACTTTGCGTTTCGGCGGTCTTTAGTTGTCTAGACAAGAAAGGAAAGTCGCGACTTAGGAAAAATAAAATATTTTGAAGTCTTCATTTCATCGCTTAAACAAAAGCGCATTGTAATTGCGGTATTAATTCGGTTAGTAATTTGTAAACCGTGTATCGAAACAAATAAATAAAGTAAAAGTTTGATAATAAATTATATCCGAGTTTCGAGAAATAAACCCAGAAATTAAAACACCAACGACCATCAAAGCAGACGAAGTGATGGCACCCGACGCCACTGGTTTCTCAAGGTAAGAAAATAAATTTTAAAAATATTTCCTTCTTCTCTGATAATTTCGTTGCACTCGAGAATTACCTATCATCAATCTCGTTTTATTTCCGTGAACGGTTTGAAGATAGAATCATTATTTTAAACTTTAAACAAAAGGGGGTGTTCGCTGTGTTGGCTTGTGCAAACGGTGTTTTCAGCTACTGAAACACCCGTTGATCTTCGCATTCCTCCTCCCATTGTTGGCAAAATATTGCCCGTCTTTGGGCAAGGCTTGCGAAATCACACAAGTCCCGCACAGAGAGGACCATTAAATACATCGTTGACGTCGATCGAATATTAAGAGCGATACCGGCATTTCTATTGACCAATTTCCTTGCCATCATTGCATGCAATTATACAAAAGGAGAGAGAAATAGTAGAACAATTTCCTTTAAAAATTTAACCGAAGGATCGTTCGCTGTGTTGACTTGTGCAAACGGTGTTTTCAATAATCGAAAACGCCTATCGATCTTCGCATTCCTCCTCCCATTGTTGGCAAAATATTGCCCGTCTTTGGGCAAGGCTTGCGAAATCACACAAGTTCCACACAGAGAGGATCGTTAGAATCACCCTCGATAATCAAACTCAAAGGCAAGAAAATCGTGGTGATAGAATCCATCGTGGCAAATAAACTGAGCTTTGGTTCCAACGACAAACTATTATAGCGAAATTAAAAGAGAAGAAGAAGGCAAAACGTAAAAAAATAAATTCATATCAAGCAACGAAAAATTTGACATTCAAATATTGTATCCAGCTTTAATCCTCTCCCGTGCTAGTATCCCTGCACATAGCAGGTTAGCCAAAAAGCGGAATCGGTTTTGCCAGTAGCATTATACTCTAGTCGACGCTACCCGTAACGTTTGAAATAAATAAAATTTTTGAAATAGTCCTTAGACTATTTCTGGTGGCAGCAACTACCGTATTAATCGGAAATCCAAATAAATACTTCATACACAATAATATCATTTCAATATTTCCCTTCCGACTAAACTCTAAATCACAAATAAATCAAAAATAAATAAAAAAAAAATTTTACAGAATTTTAATCTTAACTTGACTTAAAACTAATAAATACGTAACACCAACAACTCGGACAACGCGATCATTCGTCAACTTTGCGAAAAATGACCGTAATATCCTTCCCGTTGGAGATATTTCGACGTTTAAACGCCCAATTCACAGCATTCTACCTGCAGAACATAGTGCACGCGCTACTAAGCATAGTAACAAACCCAACAACTCGGCAAACACGATCATTCGTCGACTTTGACGAAAAATGACCGTGATTTCATTCCCGTTGCAGATATTTCGACGTTTAAACGCCCCAATTAGTGCATTCTACCTGCAGGACATAGTGCACGCGCTACTAAGCGTAGTAACAAACCCAACAACTCGGACAACGCGATCATTCGTCAACTCTGCGAAAAATGACCGTAATATCCTTCCCGTTGGAGATATTTCGACGTTTAAACGCCCAATTCACAGCATTTTACGCGCAGAACATAGTGTACGCGCTACTAAGCGTAGTAACAAACCCAACAACTCGGACAACGCGATCAGTCGTCAACTTTGCGAAAAATGACCGTAATATCCTTCCCGTTGGAGATATTTCGACGTTTAAACGCCCCAATTAGTGCATTCTACCTGCAGAACATACTGCATGTTGTACTAAGCATCGAAACAAGCCCAACAACTTGCCAAACGCGATCATTCGTAGATTTGAACGAAAAATGGCCGTAATTTCCTTCCCGTTAGAGATATTTCGACGTATAAACGTCCGAAATACTGCATTTTACCTGAAGAACATAGTGTACGCGCTACTAAGCATAGTAACAAACCCAACAACTCGGAAAACGCTTTCATTCGTCGACTTTGACGAAAAATGACCGTGATTTCATTCCCGTTGCAGATATTTCGACGTTTAAACGCCCCAATTAGTGCATTCTACCTGCAGGACATAGTGCACGCGCTACTAAGCGTAGTAACAAACCCAACAACTCGGACAACGCGATCATTCGTCAACTTTGCGAAAAATGACCGTAATATCCTTCCCGTTGCAGATATTTCGACGTTTAAACGCCCAATTTATAGCATTTTACGCGCAGAACATAGTGAACGCTGTAGTAATTGTCGATACAAGCCCACCAACTCGCAAAACGCGATCTGTCGTCGATTTGACGAAAAATGTCCGTAATTTCCTTCCCGTTAGAGATATTTCGACGTTTAAACGCCCCAATTAGTGCATTCTACCTGCAGAACATAGTGCACGCGCTACTAAGCATAGTAACAAACCCCACAACTCGGCAAACACGATCATTCGTCGACTTTGACGAAAAATGACCGTGATTTCATTCCCGTTGCAGATATTTCGACGTTTAAACGCCCCAATTAGTGCATTCTACCTGCAGAACATAGTGCACGCGCTACTAAGCGTAGTAACAAACCCAACAACTCGGAAAACGCTTACATTCGTCGACTTTGACGAAAAATGACCGTAATATCCTTCCCGTTGGAGATATTTCGACGTTTAAACGCCCAATTTACAGCATTTTACGCGCAGAACATAGTGAACGCTGTAGTAAGCGTCGATACAAGCCCACCAACTCGCAAAACGCGATCCTTCGTCGATTTGACGAAAAATGTCCGTAATTTCCTTCCCGTTAGAGATATTTCGACGTTTAAACGCCCCAATTAGTGCATTCTACCTGCAGAACATAGTGCACGCGCTACTAAGCATAGTAACAAACCCCACAACTCGGCAAACACGATCATGCGTCGACTTTGACGAAAAATGACCGTGATTTCATTCCCGTTGCAGATATTTCGACGTTTAAACGCCCCAATTAGTGCATTCTACCTGCAGGGCATAGTGCACGCGCTACTAAGCATAGTAACAAACCCAACAACTCGGACAACGCGATCATTCGTCGACTTTGACGAAAAATGACCGTAATATCCTTCCCGTTGGAGATATTTCGACGTTTAAACGCCCAATTTACAGCATTTTACGCGCAGAACATAGTGAACGCTGTAGTAATTGTCGATACAAGCCCACCAACTCGCAAAACGCGATCTGTCGTCGATTTGACGAAAAATGTCCGTAATTTCCTTCCCGTTAGAGATATTTCGACGTTTAAACGCCCCAATTAGTGCATTCTACCTGCAGAACATAGTGCACGCGCTACTAAGCATAGTAACAAACCCCACAACTCGGCAAACACGATCATTCGTCGACTTTGACGAAAAATGTCCATGATTTCATTCCCGTTGCAGATATTTCGACGTTTAAACGCCCCAATTAGTGCATTCTACCTGCAGGACATAGTGCACGCACTACTAAGCGTAGTAACAAACCCAACAACTCGGACAACGCGATCATTCGTCAACTTTGCGAAAAATGACCGTAATATCCTTCCCGTTGGAGATATTTCGACGTTTAAACGCCCAATTTACAGCATTTTACGCGCAGAACATAGTGAACGCTGTAGTAAGCGTCGATACAAGCCCACCAACTCGCAAAACGCGATCCTTCGTCGATTTGACGAAAAATGTCCGTAATTTCCTTCCCGTTAGAGATATTTCGACGTTTAAACGCCCCAATTAGTGCATTCTACCTGCAGAACATAGTGCACGCGCTACTAAGCATAGTAACAAACCCAACAACTCGGCAAACACGATCATTCGTCGACTTTGACGAAAAATGACCGTAATTTCCTTCCCGTTAGAGATATTTCGACGTTTAAACGCCCCAATTAGTGCATTCTACCTGCAGAACATAGTGCACGCGCTACTAAGCATTGTAACAAACCCAACAACTCGGCAAACACGATCATTCGTCGACTTTGACGAAAAATGACCGTGATTTCATTCCCGTTGCAGATACTTCGACGTTTAAACGCCCAATTTATAGCATTTTACGCGCAGAACATTGTGCACGCGCTACTAAGCGTAGTAACAAACCCAACAACTCGGAAAACGCTTTCATTCGTCGACTTTGACGAAAAATGACCGTAATATCCTTCCCGTTGCAGATATCTCGACGTTTAAACGCCCTATTTACAGCATTTGACGCGCAGAACATAGTGAACGCTGTAGTAAGCGTCGATACAAGCCCACCAACTCGCAAAACGCGATCATTCGTCGATTTGACGAAAAATGTCCGTAATTTCCTTCCCGTTAGAGATATTCCGACGTATAAACGCCCCACTTACTGCATTCTACCTGCAGAACATACTGCACGTTGTACTAAGCATCGAAACAAGCACAACAACTTGCCAAACGCGATCATTCGTAGATTTGAACGAAAAATGTCCGTAATTTCCTTCCCGTTAGAGATATTTCGACGTATAAACGTCCGAATTACTGCATTTTACCTGAAGAACATAGTGCACGCGATACTGAGCATAGTAACAAACCCAACAACTCGGAAAACGCTTTCATTCGTCGACTTTGACGAAAAATGACCGTAATATCCTTCCCGTTGCAGATATTTCGACGTTTAAACGCCCCAATTAGTGCACTCTACCTGCAGAACATACTGCATGTTGTACTAAGCATCGAAACAAGCCCAACAACTTGCCAAACGCGATCATTCGTAGATTTGAACGAAAAATGTCCGTAATTTCCTTCCCGTTAGAGATATTTCGACGTATAAACGTCCGAAATACTGCATTTTACCTGAAGAACATAGTGTACGCGCTACTAAGCATAGTAACAAACCCAACAACTCGGAAAACGCTTTCATTCGTCGACTTTGACGATAAATGTCCGTAATATCCTTCCCGTTGCAGATATTTCGACGTTTAAACGCCCCAATTAGTGCATTCTACCTGCAGAACATAGTGCACGCGCTACTAAGCATAGTAACAAACCCAACAACTCAGCAAACACGATCATTCGTCGACTTTGACGAAAAATGACCGTGATTTCATTCCCGTTGCAGATATTTCGACGTTTAAACGACCCAATTAGTGCATTCTACCTGCAGGACATAGTGCACGCGCTACTAAGCGTAGTAACAAACCCAACAACTCGGACAACGCGATCATTCGTCAACTTTGCGAAAAATGACCGTAATATCCTTCCCGTTGGAGATATTTCGACGTTTAAACGCCCAATTCACAGCATTTTACGCGCAGAACATAGTGTACGCGCTACTAAGCGTAGTAACAAACCCAACAACTCGGCAAACACGATCATTCGTCGACTTTGACGAAAAATGACCGTGATTTCATTCCCGTTGCAGATATTTCGACGTTTAAACGCCCCAATTAGTGCATTCTACCTGCAGAACATAGTGCACGCGCTACTAAGCGTGGTAACAAACCCAACAACTCGGCAAACACGATCATTCGTCGACTTTGACGAAAAATGACCGTGATTTCATTCCCGTTGCAGATATTTCGACGTTTAAACGCCCCAATTAGTGCATTCTACCTGCAGGACATAGTGCACGCACTACTAAGCGTAGTAACAAACCCAACAACTCGGACAACGCGATCATTCGTCAACTTTGCGAAAAATGACCGTAATATCCTTCCCGTTGGAGATATTTCGACGTTTAAACGCCCAATTTACAGCATTTTACGCGCAGAACATAGTGAACGCTGTGGTAAGCGTCGATACAAGCCCACCAACTCGCAAAACGCGATCATTCGTCGATTTGACGAAAAATGTCCGTAATTTCCTTCCCGTTAGAGATCTTTCGACGTTTAAACGCCCCAATTACTGCATTTTGCGCGCAGAACATACTGCACGTTGTACTAAGCATCGCAACAAGCCCAACAACTTGCCTAACGCGATCATTCGTAGATTTGAACGAAAAATGTCCGTAATTTCCTTCCCGTTAGAGATATTTCGACGTATAAACGTCCGAATTACTGCATTTTACCTGAAGAACATCGTGCACGCGCTACTAAGCATAGTAACAAACCCCACAACTCGGCAAACACAATCATTCGTCGACTTTGACGAAAAATGACCGTGATTTCATTCCCGTTGCAGATATTTCGACGTTTAAACGCCCCAATTAGTGCATTCTACCTGCAGAACATAGTGCACGCGCTACTAAGCATTGTAACAAACCCCACAACTCGGCAAACACGATCATTCGTCGACTTTGACGAAAAATGACCCTTATTTCATTCCCGTTGCCGATATTTCGACGTTTAAACGCCCCAATTAGTGCATTCTACCTGCTGAACATAGTGCACGCCCTACTAAGCGTAGTAACAAACCCAACAACTCGGACAACGCGATCATTCGTCAACTTTGCGAAAAATGACCGTAATATCCTTCCCGTTGGAGATATTGCGACGTTTAAACGCCCAATTTATAGCATTTTACGCGCAGAACATAGTGCACGCGCTACTAAGCGTAGTAACAAACCCAACAACTCGGAAAACGCTTTCATTCGTCGACTTTGACGAAAAATGACCGTAATATCCTTCCCGTTGCAGATATTTCGACGTTTAAACGCCCAATTTACAGCATTTGACGCGCAGAACATAGTGAACGCTGTAGTAAGCGTCGATACAAGCCCCTCAACTCGCAAAACGCGATCATTCGTCGAGTTGACGAAAAATGTCCGTAATTTCCTTCCCGTTAGAGATATTTCGACGTTTAAACGCCCCAATTAGTGCATTCTACCTGCAGAACATAGTGCACGCGCTACTAAGCGTAGTAACAAACCCAACAACTCGGAAAACGCTTACATTCGTCGACTTTGACGAAAAATGACCGTAATATCCTTCCCGTTGGAGATATTTCGACGTTTAAACGCCCAATTTACAGCATTTTACGCGCAGAACATAGTGAACGCTGTAGTAATTGTCGATAAAAGCCCACCAACTCGCAAAACGCGATCTTTCGTCGATTTGACGAAAAATGTCCGTAATTTCCTTCCCGTTAGAGATATTTCGACGTTTAAACGCCCCAATTAGTGCATTCTACCTGCAGAACATAGTGCACGCGCTACTAAGCGTAGTAACAAACCCAACAACTCGGAAAACGCTTACATTCGTCGACTTTGACGAAAAATGACCGTAATATCCTTCCCGTTGGAGATATTTCGACGTTTAAACGCCCAATTTACGGCATTTTACGCGCAGAACATAGTGAACGCGCTACTAAGCATAGTAACAAACCCAACAACTCGGCAAACACGATCATTCGTCGACTTTGACGAAAAATGACCGTGATTTCATTCCCGTTGCAGATATTTCGACGTTTAAACGCCCCAATTAGTGCATTCTACCTGCAGAACATAGTGCACGCGCTACTAAGCATAGTAACAAACCGAACAACTCGGCAAACACGATCATTCGTCGACTTTGACGAAAAATGACCGTGATTTCATTCCCGTTGCAGATATTTCGACGTTTAAACGCCCCAATTAGTGCATTCTACCTGCAGGACATAGTGCACGCACTACTAAGCGTAGTAACAAACCCAACAACTCGGACAACGCGATCATTCGTCAACTTTGCGAAAAATGACCGTAATATCCTTCCCGTTGGAGATATTTCGACGTTTAAACGCCCAATTTACAGCATTTTACGCGCAGAACATAGTGAACGCTGTGGTAAGCGTCGATACAAGCCCACCAACTCGCAAAACGCGATCATTCGTCGATTTGACGAAAAATGTCCGTAATTTCCTTCCCGTTAGAGATATTTCGACGTTTAAACGCCCCAATTACTGCATTTGGCGCGCAGAACATACTGCACGTTGTACTAAACATCGCAACAAGCCCAACAACTTGCCAAACGCGATCATTCGTAGATTTGAACGAAAAATGTCCGTAATTTCCTTCCCGTGAGAGATATTTCGACGTATAAACGTCCGAAATACTGCATTTTACCTGAAGAACATAGTGTACGCGCTACTAAGCATAGTAACAAACCCAACAACTCGGAAAACGCTTTCATTCGTCGACTTTGACGATAAATGTCCGTAATATCCTTCCCGTTGCAGATATTTCGACGTTTAAACGCCCCAATTAGTGCATTCTACCTGCAGAACATAGTGCACGCGCTACTAAGCATAGTAACAAACCCAACAACTCAGCAAACACGATCATTCGTCGACTTTGACGAAAAATGACCGTGATTTCATTCCCGTTGCAGATATTTCGACGTTTAAACGACCCAATTAGTGCATTCTACCTGCAGGACATAGTGCACGCGCTACTAAGCGTAGTAACAAACCCAACAACTCGGACAACGCGATCATTCGTCAACTTTGCGAAAAATGACCGTAATATCCTTCCCGTTGGAGATACTTCGACGTTTAAACGCCCAATTCACAGCATTTTACGCGCAGAACATAGTGTACGCGCTACTAAGCGTAGCAACAAACCCAACAACTCGGCAAACACGATCATTCGTCGACTTTGACGAAAAATGACCGTGATTTCATTCCCGTTGCAGATATTTCGACGTTTAAACGCCCCAATTAGTGCATTCTACCTGCAGAACATAGTGCACGCGCTACTAAGCGTAGTAACAAACCCAACAACTCGGCAAACACGATCATTCGTCGACTTTGACGAAAAATGACCGTGATTTCATTCCCGTTGCAGATATTTCGACGTTTAAACGCCCCAATTAGTGCATTCTACCTGCAGGACATAGTGCACGCACTACTAAGCGTAGTAACAAACCCAACAACTCGGACAACGCGATCATTCGTCAACTTTGCGAAAAATGACCGTAATATCCTTCCCGTTGGAGATATTTCGACGTTTAAACGCCCAATTTACAGCATTTTACGCGCAGAACATAGTGAACGCTGTGGTAAGCGTCGATACAAGCCCACCAACTCGCAAAACGCGATCATTCGTCGATTTGACGAAAAATGTCCGTAATTTCCTTCCCGTTAGAGATCTTTCGACGTTTAAACGCCCCAATTACTGCATTTTGCGCGCAGAACATACTGCACGTTGTACTAAGCATCGCAACAAGCCCAACAACTTGCCAAACGCGATCATTCGTAGATTTGAACGAAAAATGTCCGTAATTTCCTTCCCGTTAGAGATATTTCGACGTATAAACGTCCGAATTACTGCATTTTACCTGAAGAACATCGTGCACGCGCTACTAAGCATAGTAACAAACCCCACAACTCGGCAAACACGATCATTCGTCGACTTTGACGAAAAATGACCGTGATTTCATTCCCGTTGCAGATATTTCGACGTTTAAACGCCCCAATTAGTGCATTCTACCTGCAGAACATAGTGCACGCGCTACTAAGCATTGTAACAAACCCAACAACTCGGCAAACACGATCATTCGTCGACTTTGACGAAAAATGACCGTTATTTCATTCCCGTTGCCGATATTTCGACGTTTAAACGCCCCAATTAGTGCATTCTACCTGCTGAACATAGTGCACGCCCTACTAAGCGTAGTAACAAACCCAACAACTCGGACAACGCGATCATTCGTCAACTTTGCGAAAAATGACCGTAATATCCTTCCCGTTGGAGATATTGCGACGTTTAAACGCCCAATTTATAGCATTTTACGCGCAGAACATAGTGCACGCGCTACTAAGCGTAGTAACAAACCCAACAACTCGGAAAACGCTTTCATTCGTCGACTTTGACGAAAAATGACCGTAATATCCTTCCCGTTGCAGATATTTCGACGTTTAAACGCCCAATTTACAGCATTTGACGCGCAGAACATAGTGAACGCTGTAGTAAGCGTCGATACAAGCCCCTCAACTCGCAAAACGCGATCATTCGTCGAGTTGACGAAAAATGTCCGTAATTTCCTTCCCGTTAGAGATATTTCGACGTTTAAACGCCCCAATTAGTGCATTCTACCTGCAGAACATAGTGCACGCGCTACTAAGCGTAGTAACAAACCCAACAACTCGGAAAACGCTTACATTCGTCGACTTTGACGCAAAATGACCGTAATATCCTTCCCGTTGGAGATATTTCGACGTTTAAACGCCCAATTTACAGCATTTTACGCGCAGAACATAGTGAACGCTGTAGTAATTGTCGATAAAAGCCCACCAACTCGCAAAACGCGATCTTTCGTCGATTTGACGAAAAATGTCCGTAATTTCCTTCCCGTTAGAGATATTTCGACGTTTAAACGCCCCAATTAGTGCATTCTACCTGCAGAACATAGTGCACGCGCTACTAAGCGTAGTAACAAACCCAACAACTCGGAAAACGCTTACATTCGTCGACTTTGACGAAAAATGACCGTAATATCCTTCCCGTTGGAGATATTTCGACGTTTAAACGCCCAATTTACAGCATTTTACGCGCAGAACATAGTGAACGCGCTACTAAGCATAGTAACAAACCCAACAACTCGGCAAACACGATCATTCGTCGACTTTGACGAAAAATGACCGTGATTTCATTCCCGTTGCAGATATTTCGACGTTTAAACGCCCCAATTAGTGCATTCTACCTGCAGAACATAGTGCACGCGCTACTAAGCGTAGTAACAAACCCAACAACTCGGAAAACGCTTTCATTCGTCGACTTTGACGAAAAATGACCGTAATATCCTTCCCGTTGCAGATATTTCGACGTATAAACGCCCCACTTACTGCTTTCTACCTGCAGAACATACTGCACGTTGTACTAAGCATCGCAACAAGCACAACAACTTGCCAAACGCGATCATTCGTAGATTTGAACGAAAAATGTCCGTAATTTCCTTCCCGTTAGAGATATTTCGACGTATAAACGCCCCAATTAGTGCATTCTACCTGCAGAACATAGTGCACGCGCTACTAAGCGTAGTAACAAACCCAACAACTCGGAAAACGCTTTCATTCGTCGACTTTGACGAAAAATGACCGTAATATCCTTCCCGTTGCAGATATTTCGACGTTTAAACGCCCCAATTAGTGCATTCTACCTGCAGAACATAGTGCACGCGCTACTAAGCGTAGTAACAAACCCAACAACTCGGAAAACGCTTACATTCGTCGACTTTGACGAAAGATGACCGTAATATCCTTCCCGTTGGAGATATTTCGACGTTTAAACGCCCAATTTACAGCATTTTACGCGCAGAACATAGTGAACGCTGTAGTAAGCGTCGATACAAGCCCACCAACTCGCAAAACGCGATCCTTCGTCGATTTGACGAAAAATGTCCGTAATTTCCTTCCCGTTAGAGATATTTCGACGTTTAAACGCCCCAATTAGTGCACTCTACCTGCAGAACATACTGCATGTTGTACTAAGCATCGACACAAGCCCAACAACTTGCCAAACGCGATCATTCGTAGATTTGAACGAAAAATGTCCGTAATTTCCTTCCCGTTAGAGATATTTCGACGTATAAACGTCTGAAATACTGCATTTTACCTGAAGAACAGAGTGTACGCGCTACTAAGCATAGTAACAAACCCAACAACTCGGAAAACGCTTTCATTCGTCGACTTTGACGAAAAATGACCGTAATATCCTTCCCGTTGCAGATATTTCGACGTTTAAACGCCCCAATTAGTGCATTCTACCTGCAGAACATAGTGCACGCGCTACTAAGCATAGTAACAAACCCAACAACTCAGCAAACACAATCATTCGTCGACTTTGACGAAAAATGACCGTGATTTCATTCCCGTTGCAGATATTTCGACGTTTGAACGACCCAATTAGTGCATTCTACCTGCAGGACATAGTGCACGCGCTACTAAGCGTAGTAACAAACCCAACAATTCGGACAACGCGATCATTCGTCAACTTTGCGAAAAATGACCGTAATATCCTTCCCGTTGGAGATATTTCGACGTTTAAACGCCCAATTCACAGCATTTTACGCGCAGAACATAGTGTACGCGCTACTAAGCGTAGTAACAAACCCAACAACTCGGCAAACACGATCATTCGTCGACTTTGACGAAAAATGACCGTGATTTCATTCCCGTTGCAGATATTTCGACGTTTAAACGCCCCAATTAGTGCATTCTACCTGCAGGACATAGTGCACGCGCTACTAAGCGTAGTAACAAACCCAACAACTCGGACAACGCGATCATTCGTCAACTTTGCGAAAAATGACCGTAATATCCTTCCCGTTGGAGATATTTCGACGTTTAAACGCCCAATTCACAGCATTTTACGCGCAGAACATAGTGTACGCGCTACTAAGCGTAGTAACAAACCCAACAACTCGGCAAACACGATCATTCGTCGACTTTGACGAAAAATGACCGTGATTTCATTCCCGTTGCAGATATTTCGACATTTAAACGCCCCAATTAGTGCATTCTACCTGCAGAACATAGTGCACGCGCTACTAAGCGTAGTAACAAACCCAACAACTCGGCAAACACGATCATTCGTCGACTTTGACGAAAAATGACCGTGATTTCATTCCCGTTGCAGATATTTCGACGTTTAAACGCCCAATTTATAGCATTTTACGCGCAGAACATTGTGCACGCGCTACTAAGCGTAGTAACAAACCCAACAACTCGGAAAACGCTTTCATTCGTCGACTTTGACGAAAAATGACCGTAATGTCCTTCCCGTTGCAGAAATTTCGACGTTTAAACGCCCTATTTACAGCATTTGACGCGCAGAACATAGTGAACGCTGTAGTAAGCGTCGATACAAGCCCACCAACTCGCAAAACGCGATCATTCGTCGATTTGACGAAAAATGTCCGTAATTTCCTTCCCGTTAGAGATATTCCGACGTATAAACGCCCCACTTACTGCATTCTACCTGCAGAACATACTGCACGTTGTACTAAGCATCGCAACAAGCACAACAACTTGCCAAACGCGATCATTCGTAGATTTGAACGAAAAATGTCCGTAATTTCCTTCCCGTTAGAGATATTTCGACGTATAAACGTCCGAATTACTGCATTTTACCTGAAGAACATAGTGCACGCGATACTGAGCATAGTAACAAACCCAACAACTCGGAAAACGCTTTCATTCGTCGACTTTGACGAAAAATGACCGTAATATCCTTCCCGTTGCAGATATTTCGACGTTTAAACGCCCCAATTAGTGCATTCTACCTGCAGAACATAGTGCACGCGCTACTAAGCGTAGTAACAAACCCAACAACTCGGAAAACGCTTACATTCGTCGACTTTGACGAAAGATGACCGTAATATCCTTCCCGTTGGAGATATTTCGACGTTTAAACGCCCAATTTACAGCATTTTACGCGCAGAACATAGTGAACGCTGTAGTAAGCGTCGATACAAGCCCACCAACTCGCAAAACGCGATCCTTCGTCGATTTGACGAAAAATGTCCGTAATTTCCTTCCCGTTAGAGATATTTCGACGTTTAAACGCCCCAATTAGTGCACTCTACCTGCAGAACATACTGCATGTTGTACTAAGCATCGAAACAAGCCCAACAACTTGCCAAACGCGATCATTCGTAGATTTGAACGAAAAATGTCCGTAATTTCCTTCCCGTTAGAGATATTTCGACGTATAAACGTCTGAAATACTGCATTTTACCTGAAGAACATAGTGTACGCGCTACTAAGCATAGTAACAAACCCAACAACTCGGAAAACGCTTTCATTCGTCGACTTTGACGAAAAATGACCGTAATATCCTTCCCGTTGCAGATATTTCGACGTTTAAACGCCCCAATTAGTGCATTCTACCTGCAGAACATAGTGCACGCGCTACTAAGCATAGTAACAAACCCAACAACTCAGCAAACACAATCATTCGTCGACTTTGACGAAAAATGACCGTGATTTCATTCCCGTTGCAGATATTTCGACGTTTGAACGACCCAATTAGTGCATTCTACCTGCAGGACATAGTGCACGCGCTACTAAGCGTAGTAACAAACCCAACAACTCGGACAACGCGATCATTCGTCAACTTTGCGAAAAATGACCGTAATATCCTTCCCGTTGGAGATATTTCGACGTTTAAACGCCCAATTCACAGCATTTTACGCGCAGAACATAGTGTACGCGCTACTAAGCGTAGTAACAAACCCAACAACTCGGCAAACACGATCATTCGTCGACTTTGACGAAAAATGACCGTGATTTCATTCCCGTTGCAGATATTTCGACGTTTAAACGCCCCAATTAGTGCATTCTACCTGCAGAACATAGTGCACGCGCTACTAAGCATAGTAACAAACCCAACAACTCGGCAAACACGATCATTCGTCGACTTTGACGAAAAATGGCCGTGATTTCATTCCCGTTGCAGATATTTCGACGTTTAAACGCCCCAATTAGTGCATTCTACCTGCAGGACATAGTGCACGCACTACTAAGCGTAGTAACAAACCCAACAACTCGGACAACGCGATCATTCGTCAACTTTGCGAAAAATGACCGTAATATCCTTCCCGTTGGAGATATTTCGACGTTTAAACGCCCAATTTACAGCATTTTACGCGCAGAACATAGTGATCGCTGTGGTAAGCGTCGATACAAGCCCACCAACTCGCAAAACGCGATCATTCGTCGATTTGACGAAAAATGTCCGTAATTTCCTTCCCGTTAGAGATATTTCGACGTTTAAACGCCCCAATTACTGCATTTTGCGCGCAGAACATACTGCACGTTGTACTAAGCATCGCAACAAGCCCAACAACTTGCCAAACGCGATCATTCGTAGATTTGAACGAAAAATGTCCGTAATTTCCTTCCCGTTAGAGATATTTCGACGTATAAACGTCCGAATTACTGCATTTTACCTGAAGAACATAGTGCACGCGCTACTAAGCATAGTAACAAACCCCACAACTCGGCAAACACGATCATTCGTCGACTTTGACGAAAAATGACCGTGATATCATTCCCGTTGCAGATATTTCGACGTTTAAACGCCCCAATTAGTGCATTCTACCTGCAGAACATAGTGCACGCGCTACTAAGCATTGTAACAAACCCAACAACTCGGCAAACACGATCATTCGTCGACTTTGACGAAAAATGACCGTGATTGCATTCCCGTTGGAGATATTTCGACGTTTAAACGCCCCAATTAGTGCATTCTACCTGCTGAACATAGTGCACGCCCTACTAAGCGTAGTAACAAACCCAACCACTCGGACAACGCGATCATTCGTCAACTTTGCGAAAAATGACCGTAATATCCTTCCCGTTGGAGATATTTCGACGTTTAAACGCCCAATTTATAGCATTTTACGCGCAGAACATAGTGCACGCGCTACTAAGCGTAGTAACAAACCCAACAACTCGGACAACGCGATCATTCGTCAACTTTGCGGAAAATGACCGTAATATCCTTCCCGTTTGAGATATTTCGACGTTTAAACGCCCAATTCACAGCATTTTACGCGCAGAACATAGTGTACGCGCTACTAAGCGTAGTGTTACGTATTTATTAGTTTTAGGTCAAGTTAAGATTAAAATTCTGTAAAAAAATTTTTTCTTTTTTTTTATTTATTTTTGATTTTTTTGTGATTTTTTTTATTTTTATTTAGAGTTTAGTCGGAAGGGAACTATTGAAATGATACTATTGTGTATGAAATATTTATTTGGATTTCCGATTAATACGGTAGTTGCTGCCACCAGAAATAGTCTAAGGACTATTTCAAAAATTTTATTTATTTCAAACGTTACGGGTAGCGTCGACTAGAGTGTAATGCTACTGGCAAAACCGATTCCGCTTTTCGGCTAACCTGCTATGTGCAGGGATACTAGCACGGGAGAGGATTAAAGCTGGATACAATATTTGAATGTCAAATTTTTCGTTGCTTGATATGAATTTATTTTTTACGTTTGCCTTCTTCTTCTCTTTTAATTTCGCTATAATAGTTCGTCGTTGGAACCAAAGCTCAGTTTATTTGCCACGATGGATTCTATCACCACGATTTTCTTGCCTTTGGGTTTGATTATCGAGGGTGATTCTAACGATCCTCTCTGTGTGGAACTTGTGTGATTTCGCAAGCCTTGCCCAAAGACGGGCAATATTTTGCCAACAATGGGAGGAGGAATGCGAAGATCGATAGGCGTTTTCGATTATCGAAAACACCGTTTGCACAAGTCAACACAGCGAACGATCCTTCGGTTAAATTTTCAAAGGAAATTGTTCTACTATTTCTCTCTCTCTTTTTTTTATAATTGCATGCAATGATGGCAAGGAAATCGATCAACAGAAATGCCGGTATCGCTCTTAATTTTCGATCGACGTCAACGATGTATTTAATGGTCCTCTCTGTGCGGGACTTGTGTGATTTCGCAAGCCTTGCCCAAAGACGGGCAATATTTTGCCAACAATGGGAGGAGGAATGCGAAGATCAACGGGTGTTTCAGTAGCTGAAAACACCGTTTGCACAAGCCAACACAGCGAACACCCCCTTTGTTTAAAGTTTAAAATAGTGATTCTACCTTCAAACCGTTCACAGAAATAAAACAAGATTGATGATAGGTAATTCTCGAGTGCAACGAAATTGTCAGAGAAGAAGGAAATTTTTTTTTAAAATTAATTTTCTTACCTTGAGAAACCAGTGGCGTCGGGTGCCATCACTTCGTCTGCTCTGATGGTCGTCGGTGTTTTTATTTCTGGGTTTATTTCTCGAAACTCGGATATAATTTATTATCAAACTTTTACTTTATTTATTTATTTCGATACACGGTTTACAAATTACTAACCGAATTAATACCGCAATTACAATGCGCTTTTGTTTAAGCGATGAAATGAAGACTTCAAAAAATATTTTTTTTTTCTAAGTCGCGACTTTCCTTTCTTGCCTGGACAACTAAAGACCGCCGAAACGCAAAGTGTTATACAAAATTTCTAAACGCACGATATAGCACGGTATAAAACGTTATAATGAACGTATTAATTATGAGCGTATTAATAATACTGAACGTATTAAAACGTATTAATGGACACTTTGATAAAAAATGAACGTTATAAAAACGAGCGTATTAATGACCACGGAATAATAATGAGCACGTAACAATAATCAGCGGAATAAAACGTATTAATAATACTGAGCGTATTAATTATACTGCGCGTAACAAAACGTATTAATAATAACGAGCGTATTAATTATACTGCGCTGCTCTATGTTGCTATGCTTATTTATAATGCCATCCCCACGAGGTGGTGGTGGTAGTGGTGGTCCACTGGGGGTACCCTTCCGTGGGAATCGGGATTTTGCAGTTTTGGGCTTCCAGAATCGTACGTGACAGAATGTAAGTTCCATATCTCGACTTAGTTCCCATCGGTCCAGTGTTTCTGCTGAGCTAGCGTCTAGGAGACTTGAGGCGTTCCATGCTGGTCTAGTCTCTTCGAGAATCTTCCACGCTTGTACCGTGGGACCTATCTGTCCTTCTTCGGCACGTGCAAGGGCAAACGTTCTATGCTGGTCTAGACTCTTCGAGAAGCTTCCACGTTTGTACCGTGGGAATTATCTGTGTTTCTTATTATTATATTTTTGTTTTGATGCATTTTTTTTGTGTTCAATATATATATATATATATACATTTTAAACGTGATATATATTTTTTTTTATGTTTGTTAAATATATGTGTATTTATTTAATTTTGTATTTCCCCCTTTTTTTTTAATTAATTATATATATATATATTTTACATTTATATTTGACAATGTAGTTGCGCATAGAATTTATTAAAGAAAATGTTAACAATGTGTTTTCATGATTTGTTTTTCGCGCTTGATTTCCATTAATCCCTAATGTTCCTATCACCATGACGCGTGTAATTGTGTTAGTTGTTCCAAAGTATCGAAGTAATTTTCTATCGCTTGTTTTTCCGCATTCTACCGCAATTAGAACATTAATATCGTTATTATTATTACTTTAAAGTGACAATAGTATTGTTGGTGTGAATATATATATATATATTTATATTGTGTGTCATTTTAATATGACTAATGTTTTGTAATTCATCGATAGTGTTTAATTTTATATTTCCCCTTTTTTTTTATTAATTATATATATATATATATATATATATTCATATTTGACAATGTTGTTGCGCATAGAATTTATTAAAGAAAAGTGTTAATAATGTGTTTTCATGATTTGTTTCTCGCGCCTGATTTCCATTAATCCCTAATATCCCTATAACCATAACGCGTGTTCCGATGCGCGTGTAAATCTAACATGGCTGCTCATAAGTGAGGTTATAGTGGCGGGTCTTTAGTTTTGTTTGATATCGAAGTAATTTTCTATCGCTTGTCTTTCCGCATTTTACCGCAATTGGAACATTAATATCGTTATTATTATTACTTTAAAGTGACAATAGTATTGTTGGTGTGAATATATATATATATATATATTTATATTGTGTGTCATTTTAATATGACTAACGTTTTGTAATTCATCGATAGTGTTTAATTTTATATTTCCCCCTTTTTTTTTTAATTATATATATATTCATATTTGACAATGTAGTTGCGCATAGAATTTATTAAAGAAAAATGTTAATAATGTGTTTTCACGTTTTGTTTCTCGCGCCTGGTTTCCATTAATCCCTAATATCCCTATAACCATAACGCGTGTTATTGCGCGTGTAAATCTAACATGGCTACTCATAAATGTCATTAGTGAGGTTATAGTGCCGGTTCTTTAGTTTTGTTTAATATCGTAGTATTTTCTGTCGGTCGTTTTTCCTTATTCTACCGCAATTAGAACATTTGTTTATTAATATTGTTATTAGTATTACTTTAACGTGACAATAGTATTGTTCGTGTGAATATACATATATATATATATATATATATATATATATTTATTTATATTGTGTGTGATTTTAATATGATTAATGTTTTGTAATTTTTTTGATAGCTTTACTTGTTGTTTTGAGTAGTTTATTTTATAGAGTGTTCGATAATATAAGACACACACACACACACACACACACATATATATATGTATATGTATATATACATATTTCTTCTGGCAGTGTAGTATTTATACCAAATGAAATGTTAATTGTTTATTAACTTCATTTAATAAGATAGAACACACACACACGCACGTATATATGTATATAATTTGGCAGTGTGATTTTCATTTAGATTCTTTAGCGATGTAATGTTGTGTATTTGAGGTTATGTGTCAATTATTTGATTTCATATATACATATATATATCTGGTATTGTGACAACATAGTATTGAAGGTTTTATTTCTAAATTATTGTGTGTTTAATGCGTTTTTACATATTAGTGTTTGATAGTAGAATTTCTGTATGCAAATCTTCAAGTCGTTGCGGTGTTAATTATTTTGAACGTTTGACCTATCGACAGGTTGTTACTTAGTCCCAAGTGTTGCGTTGTGTGTTCTATTTCTTTTGTAGATTATTAGTAGTAATTTAGTTTAGAATATAGGTTATTTATATATATTTTTATATATAGACATGCATGTTTTTCGTAATGTAGTTCTTATTTTATAACTCTTTACCGGAACGTAGGCTAGTTTTAAGTATGTATCTTAGATTACTGATTTGATTTAATAATATAGAATGCGCACACATATATATATTTCTGACAATGTAACCTTTATTTCTTTAATAATATAATATTGTATGTTTTATGTATTCGTTAGACTATTAGTTTTTGATTTCATATACACATATATTTCATAAGTTGATAATATTGTATTTGTTGCGTAGTATTGGAGGTACTGTCTCTAATATTTACTAGATTATTACATGTTTGGCATATATGTTTATACTTATATGTAACTGTCCGAGTTGTTGCGGCGTTGATTGATTAAAATATATTTATATATACATATATTCTAGTGTTTCAATCATTTCCCTTTCTGTAGTTATTCTTATTTCCTGGTTTATTTGTTTGGTTCGTGACTCGTTCAATCCATTAGTTGGTCTATTTATTTTATTTTATACTGGTTGAGTTTATATTATACTGAACCATAGGTTTTCAAATGGCAAGTCGGTTATTGGTAGGTTTATTTAGAGTTGTGTGTACATGTATTTCGTTTATTGGTTGGATCTGTTAGTCGCCCTCATTTTGTTAATCCTTCCTTTCGTTTCGTAGTGCCGTGTGTTCGTTTGTGCATCCAAATCCTTATTCGCGTGTTTTGTATAGAGTAGTTTTCTTGTTCTTGTTACGGCACGTGCGGAGCGCGGGACGTGACAGTAGTAACAAACCCAACAACTCGGACAACGCGATCATTCGTCAACTTTGCGAAAAATGACCGTAATATCCTTCCCGTTGGAGATATTTCGACGTTTAAACGCCCAATTTACAGCATTTTACGCGCAGAACATAGTGAACGCTGTGGTAAGCGTCGATACAAGCCCACCAACTCGCAAAACGCGATCATTCGTCGATTTGACGAAAAATGTCCGTAATTTCCTTCCCGTTAGAGATATTTCGACGTTTAAACGCCCCAATTACTGCATTGTGCGCGCAGAACATACTGCACGTTGTACTAAGCATCGCAACAAGCCCAACAACTTGCCAAACGCGATCATTCGTAGATTTGAACGAAAAATGTCCGTAATTTCCTTCCCGTTAGAGATATTTCGACGTATAAACGTCCGAATTACTGCATTTTACCTGAAGAACATAGTGCACGCGCTACGAAGCATAGTAACAAACCCCACAACTCGGCAAACACGATCATTCGTCGACTTTGACGAAAAATGACCGTAATATCCTTCCCGTTGCAGATATTTCGACGTTTAAACGCCCCAATTAGTGCATTCTACCTGCAGAACATAGTGCACGCGCTACTAAGCGTAGTAACAAACCCAACAACTCGGAAAACGCTTACATTCGTCGACTTTGACGAAAGATGACCGTAATATCCTTCCCGTTGGAGATATTTCGACGTTTAAACGCCCAATTTACAGCATTTTACGCGCAGAACATAGTGAACGCTGTAGTAAGCGTCGATACAAGCCCACCAACTCGCAAAACGCGATCCTTCGTCGATTTGACGAAAAATGTCCGTAATTTCCTTCCCGTTAGAGATATTTCGACGTTTAAACGCCCCAATTAGTGCACTCTACCTGCAGAACATACTGCATGTTGTACTAAGCATCGAAACAAGCCCAACAACTTGCCAAACGCGATCATTCGTAGATTTGAACGAAAAATGTCCGTAATTTCCTTCCCGTTAGAGATATTTCGACGTATAAACGTCTGAAATACTGCATTTTACCTGAAGAACATAGTGTACGCGCTACTAAGCATAGTAACAAACCCAACAACTCGGAAAACGCTTTCATTCGTCGACTTTGACGAAAAATGACCGTAATATCCTTCCCGTTGCAGATATTTCGACGTTTAAACGCCCCAATTAGTGCATTCTACCTGCAGAACATAGTGCACGCGCTACTAAGCATAGTAACAAACCCAACAACTCAGCAAACACAATCATTCGTCGACTTTGACGAAAAATGACCGTGATTTCATTCCCGTTGCAGATATTTCGACGTTTGAACGACCCAATTAGTGCATTCTACCTGCAGGACATAGTGCACGCGCTACTAAGCGTAGTAACAAACCCAACAACTCGGACAACGCGATCATTCGTCAACTTTGCGAAAAATGACCGTAATATCCTTCCCGTTGGAGATATTTCGACGTTTAAACGCCCAATTCACAGCATTTTACGCGCAGAACATAGTGTACGCGCTACTAAGCGTAGTAACAAACCCAACAACTCGGTAAACACGATCATTCGTCGACTTTGACGAAAAATGACCGTGATTTCATTCCCGTTGCAGATATTTCGACGTTTAAACGCCCCAATTAGTGCATTCTACCTGCAGAACATAGTGCACGCGCTACTAAGCATAGTAACAAACCCAACAACTCGGCAAACACGATCATTCGTCGACTTTGACGAAAAATGGCCGTGATTTCATTCCCGTTGCAGATATTTCGACGTTTAAACGCCCCAATTAGTGCATTCTACCTGCAGGACATAGTGCACGCACTACTAAGCGTAGTAACAAACCCAACAACTCGGACAACGCGATCATTCGTCAACTTTGCGAAAAATGACCGTAATATCCTTCCCGTTGGAGATATTTCGACGTTTAAACGCCCAATTTACAGCATTTTACGCGCAGAACATAGTGATCGCTGTGGTAAGCGTCGATACAAGCCCACCAACTCGCAAAACGCGATCATTCGTCGATTTGACGAAAAATGTCCGTAATTTCCTTCCCGTTAGAGATATTTCGACGTTTAAACGCCCCAATTACTGCATTTTGCGCGCAGAACATACTGCACGTTGTACTAAGCATCGCAACAAGCCCAACAACTTGCCAAACGCGATCATTCGTAGATTTGAACGAAAAATGTCCGTAATTTCCTTCCCGTTAGAGATATTTCGACGTATAAACGTCCGAATTACTGCATTTTACCTGAAGAACATAGTGCACGCGCTACTAAGCATAGTAACAAACCCCACAACTCGGCAAACACGATCATTCGTCGACTTTGACGAAAAATGACCGTGATATCATTCCCGTTGCAGATATTTCGACGTTTAAACGCCCCAATTAGTGCATTCTACCTGCAGAACATAGTGCACGCGCTACTAAGCATTGTAACAAACCCAACAACTCGGCAAACACGATCATTCGTCGACTTTGACGAAAAATGACCGTGATTGCATTCCCGTTGGAGATATTTCGACGTTTAAACGCCCCAATTAGTGCATTCTACCTGCTGAACATAGTGCACGCCCTACTAAGCGTAGTAACAAACCCAACCACTCGGACAACGCGATCATTCGTCAACTTTGCGAAAAATGACCGTAATATCCTTCCCGTTGGAGATATTTCGACGTTTAAACGCCCAATTTATAGCATTTTACGCGCAGAACATAGTGCACGCGCTACTAAGCGTAGTAACAAACCCAACAACTCGGACAACGCGATCATTCGTCAACTTTGCGGAAAATGACCGTAATATCCTTCCCGTTTGAGATATTTCGACGTTTAAACGCCCAATTCACAGCATTTTACGCGCAGAACATAGTGTACGCGCTACTAAGCGTAGTGTTACGTATTTATTAGTTTTAGGTCAAGTTAAGATTAAAATTCTGTAAAAAAATTTTTTCTTTTTTTTTATTTATTTTTGATTTTTTTGTGATTTTTGTTATTTTTATTTAGAGTTTAGTCGGAAGGGAACTATTGAAATGATACTATTGTGTATGAAATATTTATTTGGATTTCCGATTAATACGGTAGTTGCTGCCACCAGAAATAGTCTAAGGACTATTTCAAAAATTTTATTTATTTCAAACGTTACGGGTAGCGTCGACTAGAGTGTAATGCTACTGGCAAAACCGATTCCGCTTTTCGGCTAACCTGCTATGTGCAGGGATACTAGCACGGGAGAGGATTAAAGCTGGATACAATATTTGAATGTCAAATTTTTCGTTGCTTGATATGAATTTATTTTTTACGTTTGCCTTCTTCTTCTCTTTTAATTTCGCTATAATAGTTCGTCGTTGGAACCAAAGCTCAGTTTATTTGCCACGATGGATTCTATCACCACGATTTTCTTGCCTTTGGGTTTGATTATCGAGGGTGATTCTAACGATCCTCTCTGTGTGGAACTTGTGTGATTTCGCAAGCCTTGCCCAAAGACGGGCAATATTTTGCCAACAATGGGAGGAGGAATGCGAAGATCGATAGGCGTTTTCGATTATCGAAAACACCGTTTGCACAAGTCAACACAGCGAACGATCCTTCGGTTAAATTTTCAAAGGAAATTGTTCTACTATTTCTCTCTCTCTTTTTTTTATAATTGCATGCAATGATGGCAAGGAAATCGATCAACAGAAATGCCGGTATCGCTCTTAATTTTCGATCGACGTCAACGATGTATTTAATGGTCCTCTCTGTGCGGGACTTGTGTGATTTCGCAAGCCTTGCCCAAAGACGGGCAATATTTTGCCAACAATGGGAGGAGGAATGCGAAGATCAACGGGTGTTTCAGTAGCTGAAAACACCGTTTGCACAAGCCAACACAGCGAACACCCCCTTTGTTTAAAGTTTAAAATAGTGATTCTACCTTCAAACCGTTCACAGAAATAAAACAAGATTGATGATAGGTAATTCTCGAGTGCAACGAAATTGTCAGAGAAGAAGGAAATTTTTTTTTAAAATTAATTTTCTTACCTTGAGAAACCAGTGGCGTCGGGTGCCATCACTTCGTCTGCTCTGATGGTCGTCGGTGTTTTTATTTCTGGGTTTATTTCTCGAAACTCGGATATAATTTATTATCAAACTTTTACTTTATTTATTTATTTCGATACACGGTTTACAAATTACTAACCGAATTAATACCGCAATTACAATGCGCTTTTGTTTAAGCGATGAAATGAAGACTTCAAAAAATATTTTTTTTTTCTAAGTCGCGACTTTCCTTTCTTGCCTGGACAACTAAAGACCGCCGAAACGCAAAGTGTTATACAAAATTTCTAAACGCACGATATAGCACGGTATAAAACGTTATAATGAACGTATTAATTATGAGCGTATTAATAATACTGAACGTATTAAAACGTATTAATGGACACTTTGATAAAAAATGAACGTTATAAAAACGAGCGTATTAATGACCACGGAATAATAATGAGCACGTAACAATAATCAGCGGAATAAAACGTATTAATAATACTGAGCGTATTAATTATACTGCGCGTAACAAAACGTATTAATAATAACGAGCGTATTAATTATACTGCGCTGCTCTATGTTGCTATGCTTATTTATAATGCCATCCCCACGAGGTGGTGGTGGTAGTGGTGGTCCACTGGGGGTACCCTTCCGTGGGAATCGGGATTTTGCAGTTTTGGGCTTCCAGAATCGTACGTGACAGAATGTAAGTTCCATATCTCGACTTAGTTCCCATCGGTCCAGTGTTTCTGCTGAGCTAGCGTCTAGGAGACTTGAGGCGTTCCATGCTGGTCTAGTCTCTTCGAGAATCTTCCACGCTTGTACCGTGGGACCTATCTGTCCTTCTTCGGCACGTGCAAGGGCAAACGTTCTATGCTGGTCTAGACTCTTCGAGAAGCTTCCACGTTTGTACCGTGGGAATTATCTGTGTTTCTTATTATTATATTTTTGTTTTGATGCATTTTTTTTGTGTTCAATATATATATATATATATACATTTTAAACGTGATATATATTTTTTTTTTATGTTTGTTAAATATATGTGTATTTATTTAATTTTGTATTTCCCCCTTTTTTTTTAATTAATTATATATATATATATTTTACATTTATATTTGACAATGTAGTTGCGCATAGAATTTATTAAAGAAAATGTTAACAATGTGTTTTCATGATTTGTTTTTCGCGCTTGATTTCCATTAATCCCTAATGTTCCTATCACCATGACGCGTGTAATTGTGTTAGTTGTTCCAAAGTATCGAAGTAATTTTCTATCGCTTGTTTTTCCGCATTCTACCGCAATTAGAACATTAATATCGTTATTATTATTACTTTAAAGTGACAATAGTATTGTTGGTGTGAATATATATATATATATTTATATTGTGTGTCATTTTAATATGACTAATGTTTTGTAATTCATCGATAGTGTTTAATTTTATATTTCCCCTTTTTTTTTATTAATTATATATATATATATATATATATATATTCATATTTGACAATGTTGTTGCGCATAGAATTTATTAAAGAAAAGTGTTAATAATGTGTTTTCATGATTTGTTTCTCGCGCCTGATTTCCATTAATCCCTAATATCCCTATAACCATAACGCGTGTTCCGATGCGCGTGTAAATCTAACATGGCTGCTCATAAGTGAGGTTATAGTGGCGGGTCTTTAGTTTTGTTTGATATCGAAGTAATTTTCTATCGCTTGTCTTTCCGCATTTTACCGCAATTGGAACATTAATATCGTTATTATTATTACTTTAAAGTGACAATAGTATTGTTGGTGTGAATATATATATATATATATATTTATATTGTGTGTCATTTTAATATGACTAACGTTTTGTAATTCATCGATAGTGTTTAATTTTATATTTCCCCCTTTTTTTTTTAATTATATATATATTCATATTTGACAATGTAGTTGCGCATAGAATTTATTAAAGAAAAATGTTAATAATGTGTTTTCACGTTTTGTTTCTCGCGCCTGGTTTCCATTAATCCCTAATATCCCTATAACCATAACGCGTGTTATTGCGCGTGTAAATCTAACATGGCTACTCATAAATGTCATTAGTGAGGTTATAGTGCCGGTTCTTTAGTTTTGTTTAATATCGTAGTATTTTCTGTCGGTCGTTTTTCCTTATTCTACCGCAATTAGAACATTTGTTTATTAATATTGTTATTAGTATTACTTTAACGTGACAATAGTATTGTTCGTGTGAATATACATATATATATATATATATATATATATTTATTTATATTGTGTGTGATTTTAATATGATTAATGTTTTGTAATTTTTTTGATAGCTTTACTTGTTGTTTTGAGTAGTTTATTTTATAGAGTGTTCGATAATATAAGACACACACACACACACACACACACACACATATATATATGTATATGTATATATACATATTTCTTCTGGCAGTGTAGTATTTATACCAAATGAAATGTTAATTGTTTATTAACTTCATTTAATAAGATAGAACACACACACACGCACGTATATATGTATATAATTTGGCAGTGTGATTTTCATTTAGATTCTTTAGCGATGTAATGTTGTGTATTTGAGGTTATGTGTCAATTATTTGATTTCATATATACATATATATATCTGGTATTGTGACAACATAGTATTGAAGGTTTTATTTCTAAATTATTGTGTGTTTAATGCGTTTTTACATATTAGTGTTTGATAGTAGAATTTCTGTATGCAAATCTTCAAGTCGTTGCGGTGTTAATTATTTTGAACGTTTGACCTATCGACAGGTTGTTACTTAGTCCCAAGTGTTGCGTTGTGTGTTCTATTTCTTTTGTAGATTATTAGTAGTAATTTAGTTTAGAATATAGGTTATTTATATATATTTTTATATATAGACATGCATGTTTTTCGTAATGTAGTTCTTATTTTATAACTCTTTACCGGAACGTAGGCTAGTTTTAAGTATGTATCTTAGATTACTGATTTGATTTAATAATATAGAATGCGCACACATATATATATTTCTGACAATGTAACCTTTATTTCTTTAATAATATAATATTGTATGTTTTATGTATTCGTTAGACTATTAGTTTTTGATTTCATATACACATATATTTCATAAGTTGATAATATTGTATTTGTTGCGTAGTATTGGAGGTACTGTCTCTAATATTTACTAGATTATTACATGTTTGGCATATATGTTTATACTTATATGTAACTGTCCGAGTTGTTGCGGCGTTGATTGATTAAAATATATTTATATATACATATATTCTAGTGTTTCAATCATTTCCCTTTCTGTAGTTATTCTTATTTCCTGGTTTATTTGTTTGGTTCGTGACTCGTTCAATCCATTAGTTGGTCTATTTATTTTATTTTATACTGGTTGAGTTTATATTATACTGAACCATAGGTTTTCAAATGGCAAGTCGGTTATTGGTAGGTTTATTTAGAGTTGTGTGTACATGTATTTCGTTTATTGGTTGGATCTGTTAGTCGCCCTCATTTTGTTAATCCTTCCTTTCGTTTCGTAGTGCCGTGTGTTCGTTTGTGCATCCAAATCCTTATTCGCGTGTTTTGTATAGAGTAGTTTTCTTGTTCTTGTTACGGCACGTGCGGAGCGCGGGACGTGACAGTAGTAACAAACCCAACAACTCGGACAACGCGATCATTCGTCAACTTTGCGAAAAATGACCGTAATATCCTTCCCGTTGGAGATATTTCGACGTTTAAACGCCCAATTTACAGCATTTTACGCGCAGAACATAGTGAACGCTGTGGTAAGCGTCGATACAAGCCCACCAACTCGCAAAACGCGATCATTCGTCGATTTGACGAAAAATGTCCGTAATTTCCTTCCCGTTAGAGATATTTCGACGTATAAACGTCCGAATTACTGCATTTTACCTGAAGAACATAGTGCACGCGCTACGAAGCATAGTAACAAACCCCACAACTCGGCAAACACGATCATTCGTCGACTTTGACGAAAAATGACCGTGATTTCATTCCCGTTGCAGATATTTCGACGGTTAAACGCCCCAATTAGTGCATTCTACCTGCAGAACATAGTGCACGCGCTACTAAGCATTGTAACAAACCCAACAACTCGGCAAACACGATCATTCGTCGACTTTGACGAAAATTGACCGTGATTTCATTCCCGTTGCAGATATTTCGACGTTTAAACGCCCCAATTAGTGCATTCTACCTGCTGAACATAGTGCACGCCCTACGAAGCGTAGTAACAAACCCAACCACTCGGACAACGCGATCATTCGTCAACTTTGCGAAAAATGACCGTAATATCCTTCCCGTTGGAGATATTTCGACGTTTAAACGCCCAATTTATAGCATTTTACGCGCAGAACATAGTGCACGCGCTACTAAGCGTAGTAACAAACCCAACAACTCGGCAAACACGATCATTCGTCGACTTTGACGAAAAATGACCGTGATTTCATTCCCGTTGCAGATATTTCGACGTTTAAACGCCCCAATTAGTGCATTCTACCTGCAGAACATAGTGCACGCGCTACTAAGCATAGTAACAAACCCAACAACTCGGCAAACACGATCATTCGTCGACTTTGACGAAAAATGGCCGTGATTTCATTCCCGTTGCAGATATTTCGACGTTTAAACGCCCCAATTAGTGCATTCTACCTGCAGGACATAGTGCACGCACTACTAAGCGTAGTAACAAACCCAACAACTCGGACAACGCGATCATTCGTCAACTTTGCGAAAAATGACCGTAATATCCTTCCCGTTGGAGATATTTCGACGTTTAAACGCCCAATTTACAGCATTTTACGCGGAGAACATAGTGATCGCTGTGGTAAGCGTCGATACAAGCCCACCAACTCGCAAAACGCGATCATTCGTCGATTTGACGAAAAATGTCCGTAATTTCCTTCCCGTTAGAGATATTTCGACGTTTAAACGCCCCAATTACTGCATTTTGCGCGCAGAACATACTGCACGTTGTACTAAGCATCGCAACAAGCCCAACAACTTGCCAAACGCGATCATTCGTAGATTTGAACGAAAAATGTCCGTAATTTCCTTCCCGTTAGAGATATTTCGACGTATAAACGTCCGAATTACTGCATTTTACCTGAAGAACATAGTGCACGCGCTACTAAGCATAGTAACAAACCCCACAACTCGGCAAACACGATCATTCGTCGACTTTGACGAAAAATGACCGTGATATCATTCCCGTTGCAGATATTTCGACGTTTAAACGCCCCAATTAGTGCATTCTACCTGCAGAACATAGTGCACGCGCTACTAAGCATTGTAACAAACCCAACAACTCGGCAAACACGATCATTCGTCGACTTTGACGAAAAATGACCGTGATTGCATTCCCGTTGGAGATATTTCGACGTTTAAACGCCCCAATTAGTGCATTCTACCTGCTGAACATAGTGCACGCCCTACTAAGCGTAGTAACAAACCCAACCACTCGGACAACGCGATCATTCGTCAACTTTGCGAAAAATGACCGTAATATCCTTCCCGTTGGAGATATTTCGACGTTTAAACGCCCAATTTATAGCATTTTACGCGCAGAACATAGTGCACGCGCTACTAAGCGTAGTAACAAACCCAACAACTCGGACAACGCGATCATTCGTCAACTTTGCGGAAAATGACCGTAATATCCTTCCCGTTTGAGATATTTCGACGTTTAAACGCCCAATTCACAGCATTTTACGCGCAGAACATAGTGTACGCGCTACTAAGCGTAGTGTTACGTATTTATTAGTTTTAGGTCAAGTTAAGATTAAAATTCTGTAAAAAAATTTTTTCTTTTTTTTTATTTATTTTTGATTTTTTTGTGATTTTTTTTATTTTTATTTAGAGTTTAGTCGGAAGGGAACTATTGAAATGATACTATTGTGTATGAAATATTTATTTGGATTTCCGATTAATACGGTAGTTGCTGCCACCAGAAATAGTCTAAGGACTATTTCAAAAATTTTATTTATTTCAAACGTTACGGGTAGCGTCGACTAGAGTGTAATGCTACTGGCAAAACCGATTCCGCTTTTCGGCTAACCTGCTATGTGCAGGGATACTAGCACGGGAGAGGATTAAAGCTGGATACAATATTTGAATGTCAAATTTTTCGTTGCTTGATATGAATTTATTTTTTACGTTTGCCTTCTTCTTCTCTTTTAATTTCGCTATAATAGTTCGTCGTTGGAACCAAAGCTCAGTTTATTTGCCACGATGGATTCTATCACCACGATTTTCTTGCCTTTGGGTTTGATTATCGAGGGTGATTCTAACGATCCTCTCTGTGTGGAACTTGTGTGATTTCGCAAGCCTTGCCCAAAGACGGGCAATATTTTGCCAACAATGGGAGGAGGAATGCGAAGATCGATAGGCGTTTTCGATTATCGAAAACACCGTTTGCACAAGTCAACACAGCGAACGATCCTTCGGTTAAATTTTCAAAGGAAATTGTTCTACTATTTCTCTCTCTCTTTTTTTTATAATTGCATGCAATGATGGCAAGGAAATCGATCAACAGAAATGCCGGTATCGCTCTTAATTTTCGATCGACGTCAACGATGTATTTAATGGTCCTCTCTGTGCGGGACTTGTGTGATTTCGCAAGCCTTGCCCAAAGACGGGCAATATTTTGCCAACAATGGGAGGAGGAATGCGAAGATCAACGGGTGTTTCAGTAGCTGAAAACACCGTTTGCACAAGCCAACACAGCGAACACCCCCTTTGTTTAAAGTTTAAAATAGTGATTCTACCTTCAAACCGTTCACAGAAATAAAACAAGATTGATGATAGGTAATTCTCGAGTGCAACGAAATTGTCAGAGAAGAAGGAAATTTTTTTTTAAAATTAATTTTCTTACCTTGAGAAACCAGTGGCGTCGGGTGCCATCACTTCGTCTGCTCTGATGGTCGTCGGTGTTTTTATTTCTGGGTTTATTTCTCGAAACTCGGATATAATTTATTATCAAACTTTTACTTTATTTATTTATTTCGATACACGGTTTACAAATTACTAACCGAATTAATACCGCAATTACAATGCGCTTTTGTTTAAGCGATGAAATGAAGACTTCAAAAAATATTTTTTTTTTCTAAGTCGCGACTTTCCTTTCTTGCCTGGACAACTAAAGACCGCCGAAACGCAAAGTGTTATACAAAATTTCTAAACGCACGATATAGCACGGTATAAAACGTTATAATGAACGTATTAATTATGAGCGTATTAATAATACTGAACGTATTAAAACGTATTAATGGACACTTTGATAAAAAATGAACGTTATAAAAACGAGCGTATTAATGACCACGGAATAATAATGAGCACGTAACAATAATCAGCGGAATAAAACGTATTAATAATACTGAGCGTATTAATTATACTGCGCGTAACAAAACGTATTAATAATAACGAGCGTATTAATTATACTGCGCTGCTCTATGTTGCTATGCTTATTTATAATGCCATCCCCACGAGGTGGTGGTGGTAGTGGTGGTCCACTGGGGGTACCCTTCCGTGGGAATCGGGATTTTGCAGTTTTGGGCTTCCAGAATCGTACGTGACAGAATGTAAGTTCCATATCTCGACTTAGTTCCCATCGGTCCAGTGTTTCTGCTGAGCTAGCGTCTAGGAGACTTGAGGCGTTCCATGCTGGTCTAGTCTCTTCGAGAATCTTCCACGCTTGTACCGTGGGACCTATCTGTCCTTCTTCGGCACGTGCAAGGGCAAACGTTCTATGCTGGTCTAGACTCTTCGAGAAGCTTCCACGTTTGTACCGTGGGAATTATCTGTGTTTCTTATTATTATATTTTTGTTTTGATGCATTTTTTTTGTGTTCAATATATATATATATATATACATTTTAAACGTGATATATATTTTTTTTTTATGTTTGTTAAATATATGTGTATTTATTTAATTTTGTATTTCCCCCTTTTTTTTTAATTAATTATATATATATATATTTTACATTTATATTTGACAATGTAGTTGCGCATAGAATTTATTAAAGAAAATGTTAACAATGTGTTTTCATGATTTGTTTTTCGCGCTTGATTTCCATTAATCCCTAATGTTCCTATCACCATGACGCGTGTAATTGTGTTAGTTGTTCCAAAGTATCGAAGTAATTTTCTATCGCTTGTTTTTCCGCATTCTACCGCAATTAGAACATTAATATCGTTATTATTATTACTTTAAAGTGACAATAGTATTGTTGGTGTGAATATATATATATATATTTATATTGTGTGTCATTTTAATATGACTAATGTTTTGTAATTCATCGATAGTGTTTAATTTTATATTTCCCCTTTTTTTTTATTAATTATATATATATATATATATATATATATTCATATTTGACAATGTTGTTGCGCATAGAATTTATTAAAGAAAAGTGTTAATAATGTGTTTTCATGATTTGTTTCTCGCGCCTGATTTCCATTAATCCCTAATATCCCTATAACCATAACGCGTGTTCCGATGCGCGTGTAAATCTAACATGGCTGCTCATAAGTGAGGTTATAGTGGCGGGTCTTTAGTTTTGTTTGATATCGAAGTAATTTTCTATCGCTTGTCTTTCCGCATTTTACCGCAATTGGAACATTAATATCGTTATTATTATTACTTTAAAGTGACAATAGTATTGTTGGTGTGAATATATATATATATATATATTTATATTGTGTGTCATTTTAATATGACTAACGTTTTGTAATTCATCGATAGTGTTTAATTTTATATTTCCCCCTTTTTTTTTTAATTATATATATATTCATATTTGACAATGTAGTTGCGCATAGAATTTATTAAAGAAAAATGTTAATAATGTGTTTTCACGTTTTGTTTCTCGCGCCTGGTTTCCATTAATCCCTAATATCCCTATAACCATAACGCGTGTTATTGCGCGTGTAAATCTAACATGGCTACTCATAAATGTCATTAGTGAGGTTATAGTGCCGGTTCTTTAGTTTTGTTTAATATCGTAGTATTTTCTGTCGGTCGTTTTTCCTTATTCTACCGCAATTAGAACATTTGTTTATTAATATTGTTATTAGTATTACTTTAACGTGACAATAGTATTGTTCGTGTGAATATACATATATATATATATATATATATATTTATTTATATTGTGTGTGATTTTAATATGATTAATGTTTTGTAATTTTTTTGATAGCTTTACTTGTTGTTTTGAGTAGTTTATTTTATAGAGTGTTCGATAATATAAGACACACACACACACACACACACACACACACACACACACATATATATATGTATATGTATATATACATATTTCTTCTGGCAGTGTAGTATTTATACCAAATGAAATGTTAATTGTTTATTAACTTCATTTAATAAGATAGAACACACACACACGCACGTATATATGTATATAATTTGGCAGTGTGATTTTCATTTAGATTCTTTAGCGATGTAATGTTGTGTATTTGAGGTTATGTGTCAATTATTTGATTTCATATATACATATATATATCTGGTATTGTGACAACATAGTATTGAAGGTTTTATTTCTAAATTATTGTGTGTTTAATGCGTTTTTACATATTAGTGTTTGATAGTAGAATTTCTGTATGCAAATCTTCAAGTCGTTGCGGTGTTAATTATTTTGAACGTTTGACCTATCGACAGGTTGTTACTTAGTCCCAAGTGTTGCGTTGTGTGTTCTATTTCTTTTGTAGATTATTAGTAGTAATTTAGTTTAGAATATAGGTTATTTATATATATTTTTATATATAGACATGCATGTTTTTCGTAATGTAGTTCTTATTTTATAACTCTTTACCGGAACGTAGGCTAGTTTTAAGTATGTATCTTAGATTACTGATTTGATTTAATAATATAGAATGCGCACACATATATATATTTCTGACAATGTAACCTTTATTTCTTTAATAATATAATATTGTATGTTTTATGTATTCGTTAGACTATTAGTTTTTGATTTCATATACACATATATTTCATAAGTTGATAATATTGTATTTGTTGCGTAGTATTGGAGGTACTGTCTCTAATATTTACTAGATTATTACATGTTTGGCATATATGTTTATACTTATATGTAACTGTCCGAGTTGTTGCGGCGTTGATTGATTAAAATATATTTATATATACATATATTCTAGTGTTTCAATCATTTCCCTTTCTGTAGTTATTCTTATTTCCTGGTTTATTTGTTTGGTTCGTGACTCGTTCAATCCATTAGTTGGTCTATTTATTTTATTTTATACTGGTTGAGTTTATATTATACTGAACCATAGGTTTTCAAATGGCAAGTCGGTTATTGGTAGGTTTATTTAGAGTTGTGTGTACATGTATTTCGTTTATTGGTTGGATCTGTTAGTCGCCCTCATTTTGTTAATCCTTCCTTTCGTTTCGTAGTGCCGTGTGTTCGTTTGTGCATCCAAATCCTTATTCGCGTGTTTTGTATAGAGTAGTTTTCTTGTTCTTGTTACGGCACGTGCGGAGCGCGGGACGTGACAGTAGTAACAAACCCAACAACTCGGACAACGCGATCATTCGTCAACTTTGCGAAAAATGACCGTAATATCCTTCCCGTTGGAGATATTTCGACGTTTAAACGCCCAATTTACAGCATTTTACGCGCAGAACATAGTGAACGCTGTGGTAAGCGTCGATACAAGCCCACCAACTCGCAAAACGCGATCATTCGTCGATTTGACGAAAAATGTCCGTAATTTCCTTCCCGTTAGAGATATTTCGACGTATAAACGTCCGAATTACTGCATTTTACCTGAAGAACATAGTGCACGCGCTACGAAGCATAGTAACAAACCCCACAACTCGGCAAACACGATCATTCGTCGACTTTGACGAAAAATGACCGTGATTTCATTCCCGTTGCAGATATTTCGACGGTTAAACGCCCCAATTAGTGCATTCTACCTGCAGAACATAGTGCACGCGCTACTAAGCATTGTAACAAACCCAACAACTCGGCAAACACGATCATTCGTCGACTTTGACGAAAATTGACCGTGATTTCATTCCCGTTGCAGATATTTCGACGTTTAAACGCCCCAATTAGTGCATTCTACCTGCTGAACATAGTGCACGCCCTACGAAGCGTAGTAACAAACCCAACCACTCGGACAACGCGATCATTCGTCAACTTTGCGAAAAATGACCGTAATATCCTTCCCGTTGGAGATATTTCGACGTTTAAACGCCCAATTTATAGCATTTTACGCGCAGAACATAGTGCACGCGCTACTAAGCGTAGTAACAAACCCAACAACTCGGCAAACACGATCATTCGTCGACTTTGACGAAAAATGACCGTGATTTCATTCCCGTTGCAGATATTTCGACGTTTAAACGCCCCAATTAGTGCATTCTACCTGCAGAACATAGTGCACGCGCTACTAAGCATAGTAACAAACCCAACAACTCGGCAAACACGATCATTCGTCGACTTTGACGAAAAATGGCCGTGATTTCATTCCCGTTGCAGATATTTCGACGTTTAAACGCCCCAATTAGTGCATTCTACCTGCAGGACATAGTGCACGCACTACTAAGCGTAGTAACAAACCCAACAACTCGGACAACGCGATCATTCGTCAACTTTGCGAAAAATGACCGTAATATCCTTCCCGTTGGAGATATTTCGACGTTTAAACGCCCAATTTACAGCATTTTACGCGGAGAACATAGTGATCGCTGTGGTAAGCGTCGATACAAGCCCACCAACTCGCAAAACGCGATCATTCGTCGATTTGACGAAAAATGTCCGTAATTTCCTTCCCGTTAGAGATATTTCGACGTTTAAACGCCCCAATTACTGCATTTTGCGCGCAGAACATACTGCACGTTGTACTAAGCATCGCAACAAGCCCAACAACTTGCCAAACGCGATCATTCGTAGATTTGAACGAAAAATGTCCGTAATTTCCTTCCCGTTAGAGATATTTCGACGTATAAACGTCCGAATTACTGCATTTTACCTGAAGAACATAGTGCACGCGCTACTAAGCATAGTAACAAACCCCACAACTCGGCAAACACGATCATTCGTCGACTTTGACGAAAAATGACCGTGATATCATTCCCGTTGCAGATATTTCGACGTTTAAACGCCCCAATTAGTGCATTCTACCTGCAGAACATAGTGCACGCGCTACTAAGCATTGTAACAAACCCAACAACTCGGCAAACACGATCATTCGTCGACTTTGACGAAAAATGACCGTGATTGCATTCCCGTTGGAGATATTTCGACGTTTAAACGCCCCAATTAGTGCATTCTACCTGCTGAACATAGTGCACGCCCTACTAAGCGTAGTAACAAACCCAACCACTCGGACAACGCGATCATTCGTCAACTTTGCGAAAAATGACCGTAATATCCTTCCCGTTGGAGATATTTCGACGTTTAAACGCCCAATTTATAGCATTTTACGCGCAGAACATAGTGCACGCGCTACTAAGCGTAGTAACAAACCCAACAACTCGGACAACGCGATCATTCGTCAACTTTGCGGAAAATGACCGTAATATCCTTCCCGTTTGAGATATTTCGACGTTTAAACGCCCAATTCACAGCATTTTACGCGCAGAACATAGTGTACGCGCTACTAAGCGTAGTGTTACGTATTTATTAGTTTTAGGTCAAGTTAAGATTAAAATTCTGTAAAAAAATTTTTTCTTTTTTTTTATTTATTTTTGATTTTTTTGTGATTTTTTTTATTTTTATTTAGAGTTTAGTCGGAAGGGAACTATTGAAATGATACTATTGTGTATGAAATATTTATTTGGATTTCCGATTAATACGGTAGTTGCTGCCACCAGAAATAGTCTAAGGACTATTTCAAAAATTTTATTTATTTCAAACGTTACGGGTAGCGTCGACTAGAGTGTAATGCTACTGGCAAAACCGATTCCGCTTTTCGGCTAACCTGCTATGTGCAGGGATACTAGCACGGGAGAGGATTAAAGCTGGATACAATATTTGAATGTCAAATTTTTCGTTGCTTGATATGAATTTATTTTTTACGTTTGCCTTCTTCTTCTCTTTTAATTTCGCTATAATAGTTCGTCGTTGGAACCAAAGCTCAGTTTATTTGCCACGATGGATTCTATCACCACGATTTTCTTGCCTTTGGGTTTGATTATCGAGGGTGATTCTAACGATCCTCTCTGTGTGGAACTTGTGTGATTTCGCAAGCCTTGCCCAAAGACGGGCAATATTTTGCCAACAATGGGAGGAGGAATGCGAAGATCGATAGGCGTTTTCGATTATCGAAAACACCGTTTGCACAAGTCAACACAGCGAACGATCCTTCGGTTAAATTTTCAAAGGAAATTGTTCTACTATTTCTCTCTCTCTTTTTTTTATAATTGCATGCAATGATGGCAAGGAAATCGATCAACAGAAATGCCGGTATCGCTCTTAATTTTCGATCGACGTCAACGATGTATTTAATGGTCCTCTCTGTGCGGGACTTGTGTGATTTCGCAAGCCTTGCCCAAAGACGGGCAATATTTTGCCAACAATGGGAGGAGGAATGCGAAGATCAACGGGTGTTTCAGTAGCTGAAAACACCGTTTGCACAAGCCAACACAGCGAACACCCCCTTTGTTTAAAGTTTAAAATAGTGATTCTACCTTCAAACCGTTCACAGAAATAAAACAAGATTGATGATAGGTAATTCTCGAGTGCAACGAAATTGTCAGAGAAGAAGGAAATTTTTTTTTAAAATTAATTTTCTTACCTTGAGAAACCAGTGGCGTCGGGTGCCATCACTTCGTCTGCTCTGATGGTCGTCGGTGTTTTTATTTCTGGGTTTATTTCTCGAAACTCGGATATAATTTATTATCAAACTTTTACTTTATTTATTTATTTCGATACACGGTTTACAAATTACTAACCGAATTAATACCGCAATTACAATGCGCTTTTGTTTAAGCGATGAAATGAAGACTTCAAAAAATATTTTTTTTTTCTAAGTCGCGACTTTCCTTTCTTGCCTGGACAACTAAAGACCGCCGAAACGCAAAGTGTTATACAAAATTTCTAAACGCACGATATAGCACGGTATAAAACGTTATAATGAACGTATTAATTATGAGCGTATTAATAATACTGAACGTATTAAAACGTATTAATGGACACTTTGATAAAAAATGAACGTTATAAAAACGAGCGTATTAATGACCACGGAATAATAATGAGCACGTAACAATAATCAGCGGAATAAAACGTATTAATAATACTGAGCGTATTAATTATACTGCGCGTAACAAAACGTATTAATAATAACGAGCGTATTAATTATACTGCGCTGCTCTATGTTGCTATGCTTATTTATAATGCCATCCCCACGAGGTGGTGGTGGTAGTGGTGGTCCACTGGGGGTACCCTTCCGTGGGAATCGGGATTTTGCAGTTTTGGGCTTCCAGAATCGTACGTGACAGAATGTAAGTTCCATATCTCGACTTAGTTCCCATCGGTCCAGTGTTTCTGCTGAGCTAGCGTCTAGGAGACTTGAGGCGTTCCATGCTGGTCTAGTCTCTTCGAGAATCTTCCACGCTTGTACCGTGGGACCTATCTGTCCTTCTTCGGCACGTGCAAGGGCAAACGTTCTATGCTGGTCTAGACTCTTCGAGAAGCTTCCACGTTTGTACCGTGGGAATTATCTGTGTTTCTTATTATTATATTTTTGTTTTGATGCATTTTTTTTGTGTTCAATATATATATATATATATACATTTTAAACGTGATATATATTTTTTTTTTATGTTTGTTAAATATATGTGTATTTATTTAATTTTGTATTTCCCCCTTTTTTTTTAATTAATTATATATATATATATTTTACATTTATATTTGACAATGTAGTTGCGCATAGAATTTATTAAAGAAAATGTTAACAATGTGTTTTCATGATTTGTTTTTCGCGCTTGATTTCCATTAATCCCTAATGTTCCTATCACCATGACGCGTGTAATTGTGTTAGTTGTTCCAAAGTATCGAAGTAATTTTCTATCGCTTGTTTTTCCGCATTCTACCGCAATTAGAACATTAATATCGTTATTATTATTACTTTAAAGTGACAATAGTATTGTTGGTGTGAATATATATATATATATTTATATTGTGTGTCATTTTAATATGACTAATGTTTTGTAATTCATCGATAGTGTTTAATTTTATATTTCCCCTTTTTTTTTATTAATTATATATATATATATATATATATATATATATATATTCATATTTGACAATGTTGTTGCGCATAGAATTTATTAAAGAAAAGTGTTAATAATGTGTTTTCATGATTTGTTTCTCGCGCCTGATTTCCATTAATCCCTAATATCCCTATAACCATAACGCGTGTTCCGATGCGCGTGTAAATCTAACATGGCTGCTCATAAGTGAGGTTATAGTGGCGGGTCTTTAGTTTTGTTTGATATCGAAGTAATTTTCTATCGCTTGTCTTTCCGCATTTTACCGCAATTGGAACATTAATATCGTTATTATTATTACTTTAAAGTGACAATAGTATTGTTGGTGTGAATATATATATATATATATATATTTATATTGTGTGTCATTTTAATATGACTAACGTTTTGTAATTCATCGATAGTGTTTAATTTTATATTTCCCCCTTTTTTTTTTAATTATATATATATTCATATTTGACAATGTAGTTGCGCATAGAATTTATTAAAGAAAAATGTTAATAATGTGTTTTCACGTTTTGTTTCTCGCGCCTGGTTTCCATTAATCCCTAATATCCCTATAACCATAACGCGTGTTATTGCGCGTGTAAATCTAACATGGCTACTCATAAATGTCATTAGTGAGGTTATAGTGCCGGTTCTTTAGTTTTGTTTAATATCGTAGTATTTTCTGTCGGTCGTTTTTCCTTATTCTACCGCAATTAGAACATTTGTTTATTAATATTGTTATTAGTATTACTTTAACGTGACAATAGTATTGTTCGTGTGAATATACATATATATATATATATATATATATATATATATATTTATTTATATTGTGTGTGATTTTAATATGATTAATGTTTTGTAATTTTTTTGATAGCTTTACTTGTTGTTTTGAGTAGTTTATTTTATAGAGTGTTCGATAATATAAGACACACACACACACACACACACACACACACACACATATATATGTATATGTATATATACATATTTCTTCTGGCAGTGTAGTATTTATACCAAATGAAATGTTAATTGTTTATTAACTTCATTTAATAAGATAGAACACACACACACGCACGTATATATGTATATAATTTGGCAGTGTGATTTTCATTTAGATTCTTTAGCGATGTAATGTTGTGTATTTGAGGTTATGTGTCAATTATTTGATTTCATATATACATATATATATCTGGTATTGTGACAACATAGTATTGAAGGTTTTATTTCTAAATTATTGTGTGTTTAATGCGTTTTTACATATTAGTGTTTGATAGTAGAATTTCTGTATGCAAATCTTCAAGTCGTTGCGGTGTTAATTATTTTGAACGTTTGACCTATCGACAGGTTGTTACTTAGTCCCAAGTGTTGCGTTGTGTGTTCTATTTCTTTTGTAGATTATTAGTAGTAATTTAGTTTAGAATATAGGTTATTTATATATATTTTTATATATAGACATGCATGTTTTTCGTAATGTAGTTCTTATTTTATAACTCTTTACCGGAACGTAGGCTAGTTTTAAGTATGTATCTTAGATTACTGATTTGATTTAATAATATAGAATGCGCACACATATATATATTTCTGACAATGTAACCTTTATTTCTTTAATAATATAATATTGTATGTTTTATGTATTCGTTAGACTATTAGTTTTTGATTTCATATACACATATATTTTGTCACGTCCCGCGCTCCGCACGTGCCGTAAGAAGAACAAGAAACCTACTCTATACAAAACACGCGAATAAGGATTTGGATGCACAAACGAACACACGGCACTACGAAACGAAAGGAAGGATTAACAAAATGAGAGCGACTAACAGATCCAACCAATAAACGAAATACATATACACACAACTCTAAATAAACCTACCAATAACCGACTTGCCATTTGAAAACCTATGGTTCAATATAATATAAACTCAACCAGCATAAAATAAAATAAATAGAACCAACTAATGGATTGAACGAGTCACGAACCAAACAAATAAACCAGGAAATAAGAATAACTACAGAAAGGGAAATGATTGAAACACTAGGAATATATGTATATATAAATATATTTTAATCAATCAACGCCGCAACAACTCGGACAGTTACATATAAGTATAAACATATATGCCAAACATGTAATAATCTAGTAAATATTAGAGACAGTACCTCCAATACTATGCAACAAATACAATATTATCAACTTATGAAATATATGTGTATATGAAATCAAAAACTAATAATCTAACTAATACATAAAACATACAATATTATATTACTAAAAAAATAAAGCTTACATTGTCAGAAATATATATATGTGTGCGCATTCTATATTATTAAATCAAATCAGTAATCTAAGATACATACTTAAAACTAGCCTACGTTCCGGTAAAGAGTTATAAAATAAGAACTACATTACGAAACATGCATGTCTATATATAAAAATATATATAAATAACCTATATTCTAAACTAAATTACTACTAATAATCTACAAAAGAAATAGAACACACAACGCAACACTTGGGTCTAAGTAACAACCTGTCGATAGGTCAAACGTTCAAAATAATTGACACCGCAACGACTTGAAGGTTTGCATACAGAAATTCTACCATCAAACACTAATATGTAAAAACGTATTAAACACACAATAATTTAGAAATAAAACCTTCAATACTATGTTGTCACAATACCAGATATATATATGTATATATGAAATCAAATAATTGACACATAACCTCAAATACACAACATTACATCGCTAAAGAATCGAAATGAAAATCACACTGCCAAAATTATATACATATATACGTGCGTGTGTGTGTGTTCTATCTTATTAAATGAAGTTAATAAACAATTAACATTTCATCTGGTATAAATACTACACTGCCAGAAGAAATATATACATATACATATATATATATTGTGTGTATATGAGTTTGTCTTATATTATCAAATACTCTATAAAATAAACTACTCAAAACAATAAATAAAGCTATCGAAGAATTACAAAACATTAATCATATTAAAATCACACACAATATAAATAAATAAATATATATATATGTATATTCACACGAACAATACTATTGTCACTTTAAAGTAATACGAATAACACTATTAATAAACAAATGTTCTAATTGCGGTAAAATAAGGAAACACGACCGACAGAAAATACTTCGATATTAAACAAAACTAAAGACCCGCCACTATAACCTCACTTATGAGCAGCCATGTTAGATTTACACGCGCATCGGAACACGCGTTATGGTTATAGGGATATTAGGGATTAATGGAAACCAGACGCAAGAAACAAATCATGAAAACACATTATTAACATTTTTCTTTAATAAATTCTATGCGCAACTACATTGTCAAATATGAATATATATATATAATTAATTAAAAAAGGGAAATATAAAGTTAAACACTATTGATGAATTACAAAACATTAGTCATATTAAAATGACACACAACCTAAATTTATATATATATATATTCACACCAACAATACTATTGTCACTTTAAAGTAATAATAACGATATTAATGTTCTAATTGCGGAAAAACAAGCGATAGAAAATTACTTCGATACTTCGGAACAACTAACACAATAACACGCGTTACGGTGATAGGAATATTAGGGATTAATGGAAATCAGGCGTGAGGAACAAATCATGAAAACACATCGTTAACGTTTTTCTTTAATAAATTCTATGCGCAACTACATTGTCAAATATAAATATAAAAATATATATATATATAATTAACAAAGAAAAAAGGGGGGAATATAAAATTAAATACACATATATTTAACAAACAAAAAGAACTAAATAAAATAACCTTACACTATCACGTTTAAAAAAAGTATATATATATATATATTGAACACACACAAAAAAAAAAGAGAGAAGAAAAAAACAAAATGCATCAAAACAAAATATAATAATAAGGAACACGCGATCACCAAACAACGAACCAACGAAGCACCTACACCAAATCAAAATCGAAGCAAGGAGCTCCAGGATAAAGTTCGCTGAACTCACGCATACGTTTGATGGGCCTTCCCAAATCGCCCATGGGTTCTTCGGAATCCCTCTTTCGCTTGCGCTGAAACAATACAATATAGTTTAAATAAAACGAAACAGAACGAATCAAGCGGATTAAAAATAAGACAAAGTACGCACCATAGAAGTCTGGATAGGAACCCCTGATGGAAATGCCTCCGCAAACATTGTTTAAACGTCGATCACCGAAGCCTAGAGAAACAACAAGAAAAGGAAAAAGGATCAAAATCACGAAAACAACCATAATATACAAATATCTATCTAAATCAAACTTACGCAAACTAATTCGAAGGAGGAGGCCCTTGTTGTGGGAGAGCAGCGGATCGCGCGTGTTGCCCGAGCAAACATCGAAATGATAATGATGCTGCAGCCGCCAGCCCTTGCACGTGCCGAAGAAACACAGATAAATCCCACGGTACAAACATGGAAGATTCTCGGAAAAGACAAGACCAGCATGGAACGTCTCAAGTCTCCTAGACGCTAGCTCAGCAGAAACACTGGACCGAGTGGAACTAAGTCGAAATATGAAACTTACATTCTCTCACGTACGATCTCTGGAAGCCAAAACTGCAAAATCCCGATTCCCACGGAAGGGTACTCCCAGTGGACCACCACCACAACCACCACCTCGTGGGGATGGCATTATAAATAAGCATAGCACATAGAGCAGCGCGCAGTATAATTAATACGTTCATTATAACGTCTTATACCGTGCTATATCGTGCGTTTAGAAATCTTGTATAACACTTTGCGTTTCGGCGGTCTTTAGTTGTCTAGACAAGAAAGGAAAGTCGCGACTTAGGAAAAATAAAATATTTTGAAGTCTTCATTTCATCGCTTAAACAAAAGCGCATTGTAATTGCGGTATTAATTCGGTTAGTAATTTGTAAACCGTGTATCGAAACAAATAAATAAAGTAAAAGTTTGATAATAAATTATATCCGAGTTTCGAGAAATAAACCCAGAAATTAAAACACCAACGACCATCAGAGCAGACGAAGTGATGGCACCCGACGCCACTGGTTTCTCAAGGTAAGAAAATAAATTTTAAAAATATTTCCTTCTTCTCTGATAATTTCGTTGCACTCGAGAATTACCTATCATCAATCTCGTTTTATTTCCGTGAACGGTTTGAAGATAGAATCATTATTTTAAACTTTAAACAAAAGGGGGTGTTCGCTGTGTTGGCTTGTGCAAACGGTGTTTTCAGCTACTGAAACACCCGTTGATCTTCGCATTCCTCCTCCCATTGTTGGCAAAATATTGCCCGTCTTTGGGCAAGGCTTGCGAAATCACACAAGTCCCGCACAGAGAGGACCATTAAATACATCGTTGACGTCGATCGAATATTAAGAGCGATACCGGCATTTCTATTGACCAATTTCCTTGCCATCATTGCATGCAATTATACAAAAAGGAGAGAGAAATAGTAGAACAATTTCCTTTAAAAATTTAACCGAAGGATCGTTCGCTGTGTTGACTTGTGCAAACGGTGTTTTCAATAATCGAAAACGCCTATCGATCTTCGCATTCCTCCTCCCATTGTTGGCAAAATATTGCCCGTCTTTGGGCAAGGCTTGCGAAATCACACAAGTTCCACACAGAGAGGATCGTTAGAATCACCCTCGATAATCAAACTCAAAGGCAAGAAAATCGTGGTGATAGAATCCATCGTGGCAAATAAACTGAGCTTTGGTTCCAACGACAAACTATTATAGCGAAATTAAAAGAGAAGAAGAAGGCAAAACGTAAAAAAAATAAATTCATATCAAGCAACGAAAAATTTGACATTCAAATATTGTATCCAGCTTTAATCCTCTCCCGTGCTAGTATCCCTGCACATAGCAGGTTAGCCAAAAAGCGGAATCGGTTTTGCCAGTAGCATTATACTCTAGTCGACGCTACCCGTAACGTTTGAAATAAATAAAATTTTTGAAATAGTCCTTAGACTATTTCTGGTGGCAGCAACTACCGTATTAATCGGAAATCCAAATAAATACTTCATACACAATAATATCATTTCAATATTTCCCTTCCGACTAAACTCTAAATCACAAATAAATCAAAAATAAATAAAAAAAAAAAAAAAATTTTACAGAATTTTAATCTTAACTTGACTTAAAACTAATAAATACGTAACAATTTCATAAGTTGATAATATTGTATTTGTTGCGTAGTATTGGAGGTACTGTCTCTAATATTTACTAGATTATTACATGTTTGGCATATATGTTTATACTTATATGTAACTGTCCGAGTTGTTGCGGCGTTGATTGATTAAAATATATTTATATATACATATATTCTAGTGTTTCAATCATTTCCCTTTCTGTAGTTATTCTTATTTCCTGGTTTATTTGTTTGGTTCGTGACTCGTTCAATCCATTAGTTGGTCTATTTATTTTATTTTATACTGGTTGAGTTTATATTATACTGAACCATAGGTTTTCAAATGGCAAGTCGGTTATTGGTAGGTTTATTTAGAGTTGTGTGTACATGTATTTCGTTTATTGGTTGGATCTGTTAGTCGCCCTCATTTTGTTAATCCTTCCTTTCGTTTCGTAGTGCCGTGTGTTCGTTTGTGCATCCAAATCCTTATTCGCGTGTTTTGTATAGAGTAGTTTTCTTGTTCTTGTTACGGCACGTGCGGAGCGCGGGACGTGACAGTAGTAACAAACCCAACAACTCGGACAACGCGATCATTCGTCAACTTTGCGAAAAATGACCGTAATATCCTTCCCGTTGGAGATATTTCGACGTTTAAACGCCCAATTTACAGCATTTTACGCGCAGAACATAGTGATCGCTGTGGTAAGCGTCGATACAAGCCCACCAACTCGCAAAACGCGATCATTCGTCGATTTGACGAAAAATGTCCGTAATTTCCTTCCCGTTAGAGATATTTCGACGTTTAAACGCCCCAATTACTGCATTGTGCGCGCAGAACATACTGCACGTTGTACTAAGCATCGCAACAAGCCCAACAACTTGCCAAACGCGATCATTCGTAGATTTGAACGAAAAATGTCCGTAATTTCCTTCCCGTTAGAGATATTTCGACGTATAAACGTCCGAATTACTGCATTTTACCTGAAGAACATAGTGCACGCGCTACGAAGCATAGTAACAAACCCCACAACTCGGCAAACACGATCATTCGTCGACTTTGACGAAAAATGACCGTGATTTCATTCCCGTTGCAGATATTTCGACGGTTAAACGCCCCAATTAGTGCATTCTACCTGCAGAACATAGTGCACGCGCTACTAAGCATTGTAACAAACCCAACAACTCGGCAAACACGATCATTCGTCGACTTTGACGAAAATTGACCGTGATTTCATTCCCGTTGCAGATATTTCGACGGTTAAACGCCCCAATTAGTGCATTCTACCTGCAGAACATAGTGCACGCGCTACTAAGCATTGTAACAAACCCAACAACTCGGCAAACACGATCATTCGTCGACTTTGACGAAAATTGACCGTGATTTCATTCCCGTTGCAGATATTTCGACGTTTAAACGCCCCAATTAGTGCATTCTACCTGCTGAACATAGTGCACGCCCTACTAAGCGTAGTAACAAACCCAACCACTCGGACAACGCGATCATTCGTCAACTTTGCGAAAAATGACCGTAATATCCTTCCCGTTGGAGATATTTCGACGTTTAAACGCCCAATTTATAGCATTTTACGCGCAGAACATAGTGCACGCGCTACTAAGCGTAGTAACAAACCCAACAACACGGACAACGCGATCATTCGTCAACTTTGCGAAAAATGACCGTAATATCCTTCCCGTTGGAGATATTTCGACGTTTAAACGCCCAATTCACAGCATTTTACGCGCAGAACATAGTGTACGCGCTACTAAGCGTAGTAACAAACCCAACAACTCGGCAAACACGATCATTCGTCGACTTTGACGAAAAATGACCGTGATTTCATTCCCGTTGCAGATATTTCGACGTTTAAACGCCCCAATTAGTGCATTCTACCTGCAGAACATAGTGCACGCGCTACTAAGCGTAGTAACAAACCCAACAACTCGGACAACGCGATCATTCGTCAACTTTGCGAAAAATGACCGTAATATCCTTCCCGTTGGAGATATTTCGACGTTTAAACGCCCAATTTACAGCATTTTACGCGCAGAACATAGTGAACGCTGTGGTAAGCGTCGATACAAGCCCACCAACTCGCAAAACGCGATCATTCGTCGATTTGACGAAAAATGTCCGTAATTTCCTTCCCGTTAGAGATATTTCGACGTTTAAACGCCCCAATTACTGCATTTTGCGCGCAGAACACACTGCACGTTGTACTAAGCATCGCAACAAGCCCAACAACTTGCCAAACGCGATCATTCCTAGATTTGAACGAAAAATGTCCGTAATTTCCTTCCCGTTAGAGATATTTCGACGTATAAACGTCCGAATTACTGCATTTTACCTGAAGAACATAGTGCACGCGCTACTAAGCATAGTAACAAACCCCACAACTCGGCAAACACGATCATTCGTCGACTTTGACGAAAAATGACCGTGATTTCATTCCCGTTGCAGATATTTCGACGTTTAAACGCCCCAATTAGTGCATTCTACCTGCAGAACATAGTGCACGCGCTACTAAGCATTGTAACAAACCCAACAACTCGGCAAACACGATCATTCGTCGACTTTGACGAAAAATGACCGTGATTTCATTCCCGTTGCAGATATTTCGACGTTTAAACGCCCCAATTAGTGCATTCTACCTGCTGAACATAGTGCACGCCCTACTAAGCGTAGTAACAAACCCAACAACTCGGACAACGCGATCATTCGTCAACTTTGCGAAAAATGACCGTAATATCCTTCCCGTTGGAGATATTGCGACGTTTAAACGCCCAATTTATAGCATTTTACGCGCAGAACATAGTGCACGCGCTACTAAGCGTAGTAACAAACCCAACAACTCGGAAAACGCTTTCATTCGTCGACTTTGACGAAAAATGACCGTAATATCCTTCCCGTTGCAGATATTTCGACGTTTAAACGCCCAATTTACAGCATTTGACGCGCAGAACATAGTGAACGCTGTAGTAAGCGTCGATACAAGCCCACCAACTCGCAAAACGCGATCATTCGTCGATTTGACGAAAAATGTCCGTAATTTCCTTCCCGTTAGAGATATTCCGACGTATAAACGCCCCACTTACTGCATTCTAACTGCAGAACATACTGCACGTTGTACTAAGCATCGCAACAAGCACAACAACTTGCAAAACGCGATCATTCGTAGATTTGAACGAAAAATGTCCGCAATTTCCTTCCCGTTAGAGATATTTCGACGTATAAACGTCCGAATTACTGCATTTTACCTGAAGAACATAGTGCACGCGCTACTAAGCGTAGTAAAAAACCCAACAACTCGGACAACGCGATCATTCGTCAACTTTGCGAGAAATGACCGTAATATCCTTCCCGTTGGAGATATTTCGACGTTTAAACGCCCAATTCACAGCATTTTACGCGCAGAACATAGTGAACGCTGTGGTAAGCGTCGATACAAGCCCACCAACTCGCAAAACGCGATCATTCGTCGATTTGACGAAAAATGGCCGTAATTTCCTTCCCGTTAGAGATATTTCGACGATTAAACTCCCCAATTACTGCATTTTGCGCGCAGAACATACTGCACGTTGTACTAAGCATCGCAACAAGCCCAACAACTTGCCAAACGCGATCATTCGTAGATTTGAACGAAAAATGTCCGTAATTTCCTTCCCGTTAGAGATATTGCGACGTATAAACGTCCGAATTACTGCATTTTACCTGAAGAACATAGTGCACGCGCTACTAAGCATAGTAACAAACCCCACAACTCGGCAAACACGATCATTCGTCGACTTTGACGAAAAATGACCGTGATTTCATTCCCGTTGCAGATATTTCGACGTTTAAACGCCCCAATTAGTGCATTCTACCTGCAGAACATAGTGCACGCGCTACTAAGCATTGTAACAAACCCAACAACTCGGCAAACACGATCATTCGTCGACTTTGACGAAAAATGACCGTGATTTCATTCCCGTTGCAGATATTTCGACGTTTAAACGCCCCAATTAGTGCATTCTACCTGCTGAACATAGTGCACGCCCTACTAAGCGTAGTAACAAACCCAACAACTCGGACAACGCGATCATTCGTCAACTTTGCGAAAAATGACCGTAATATCCTTCCCGTTGGAGATATTGCGACGTTTAAACGCCCAATTTATAGCATTTTACGCGCAGAACATAGTGCACGCGCTACTAAGCGTAGTAACAAACCCAACAACTCGGAAAACGCTTTCATTCGTCGACTTTGACGAAAAATGACCGTAATATCCTTCCCGTTGCAGATATTTCGACGTTTAAACGCCCAATTTACAGCATTTGACGCGCAGAACATAGTGAACGCTGTAGTAAGCGTCGATACAAGCCCACCAACTCGCAAAACGCGATCATTCGTCGATTTGACGAAAAATGTCCGTAATTTCCTTCCCGTTAGAGATATTCCGACGTATAAAGGCCCCACTTACTGCATTCTAACTGCAGAACATACTGCACGTTGTACTAAGCATCGCAACAAGCACAACAACTTGCCAAACGCGATCATTCGTAGATTTGAACGAAAAATGTCCGCAATTTCCTTCCCGTTAGAGATATTTCGACGTATAAACGTCCGAATTACTGCATTTTACCTGAAGAACATAGTGCACGCGCTACTAAGCGTAGTAAAAAACCCAACAACACGGACAACGCGATCATTCGTCAACTTTGCGAGAAATGACCGTAATATCCTTCCCGTTGGAGATATTTCGACGTTTAAACGCCCAATTCACAGCATTTTACGCGCAGAACATAGTGAACGCTGTGGTAAGCGTCGATACAAGCCCACCAACTCGCAAAACGCGATCATTCGTCGATTTGACGAAAAATGGCCGTAATTTCCTTCCCGTTAGAGATATTTCGACGATTAAACTCCCCAATTACTGCATTTTGCGCGCAGAACATACTGCACGTTGTACTAAGCATCGCAACAAGCCCAACAACTTGCCAAACGCGATCATTCGTAGATTTGAACGAAAAATGTCCGTAATTTCCTTCCCGTTAGAGATATTGCGACGTATAAACGTCCGAATTACTGCATTTTACCTGAAGAACATAGTGCACGCGCTACTAAGCATAGTAACAAACCCCACAACTCGGCAAACACAATCATTCGTCGACTTTGACGAAAAATGACCGTGATTTCATTCCCGTTGCAGATATTTCGACGTTTAAACGCCCCAATTAGTGCATTCTACCTGCAGAACATAGTGCACGCGCTACTAAGCGTAGTAACAAACCCAACAACTCGGACAACGCGATCATTCGTCAACTTTGCGAGAAATGACCGTAATATCCTTCCCGTTGGAGATATTTCGACGTTTAAACGCCCAATTCACAGCATTTGACGCGCAGAACATAGTGAACGCTGTAGTAAGCGTCGATACAAGCCCACCAACTCGCAAAACGCGATCATTCGTCGATTTGACGAAAAATGTCCGTAATTTCCTTCCCGTTAGAGATATTCCGACGTATAAACGCCCCACTTACTGCATTCTAACTGCAGAACATACTGCACGTTGTACTAAGCATCGCAACAAGCACAACAACTTGCCAAACGCGATCATTCGTAGATTTGAACGAAAAATGTCCGCAATTTCCTTCCCGTTAGAGATATTTCGACGTATAAACGTCCGAATTACTGCATTTTACCTGAAGAACATAGTGCACGCGCTACTAAGCATAGTAACAAACCCCACAACTCGGCAAACACAATCATTCGTCGACTTTGACGAAAAATGACCGTGATTTCATTCCCGTTGCAGATATTTCGACGTTTAAACGCCCCAATTAGTGCATTCTACCTGCAGAACATAGTGCACGCGCTACTAAGCGTAGTAACAAACCCAACAACTTGGACAACGCGATCATTCGTCAACTTTGCGAGAAATGACCGTAATATCCTTCCCGTTGGAGATATTTCGACGTTTAAACGCCCAATTCACAGCATTTTACGCGCAGAACATAGTAAACGCTGTGGTAAGCGTCGATACAAGCCCACCAACTCGTAAAACGCGATCATTCGTCGATTTGACGAAAAATGTCCGCAATTTCCTTCCCGTTAGAGATATTTCGACGTTTAAACGCCCCAATTACTGCATTTTGCGCGCAGAACATACTGCACGTTGTACTAAGCATCGCAACAAGCCCAACAACTTGCCAAACGCGATCATTCGTAGATTTGAACGAAAAATGTCCGTAATTTCCTTCCCGTTAGAGATATTTCGACGTATAAACGTCCGAATTACTGCATTTTACCTGAAGAACATAGTGCACGCGCTACTAAGCATAGTAACAAACCCCACAACTCGGCAAACACGATCATTCGTCGACTTTGACGAAAAATGACCGTGATTTCATTCCCGTTGCAGATATTTCGACGTTTAAACGCCCCAATTAGTGCATTCTACCTGCAGAACATGGTGCACGCGCTACTAAGCATTGTAACAGACCCAACAACTCGGCAAACACGATCATTCGTCGACTTTGACGAAAAATGACCGTGATTTCATTCCCGTTGCAGATATTTCGACGTTTAAACGCCCCAATTAGTGCATTCTACCTGCTGAACATAGTGCACGCCCTACTAAGCGTAGTAACAAACCCAACAACTCGGACAACGCGATCATTCGTCAACTTTGCGAAAAATGACCGTAATATCCTTCCCGTTGGAGATATTTCGACGTTTAAACGCCCCAATTAGTGCATTCTACCTGCAGAACATACTGCATGTTGTACTAAGCATCGAAACAAGCCCAACAACTTGCCAAACGCGATCATTCGTAGATTTGAACGAAAAATGGCCGTAATTTCCTTCCCGTTAGAGATATTTCGACGTATAAACGTCCGAAATACTGCATTTTACCTGAAGAACATAGTGTACGCGCTACTAAGCATAGTAACAAACCCAACAACTCGGAAAACGCTTTCATTCGTCGACTTTGACGAAAAATGACCGTGATTTCATTCCCGTTGCAGATATTTCGACGTTTAAACGCCCCAATTAGTGCATTCTACCTGCAGGACATAGTGCACGCGCTACTAAGCGCAGTAACAAACCCAACAACTCGGACAACGCGATCATGCGTCAACTTTGCGAAAAATGACCGTAATATCCTTCCCGTTGGAGATATTTCGACGTTTAAACGCCCAATTTATAGCATTTTACGCGCAGAACATAGTGCACGCGCTACTAAGCGTAGTAACAAACCCAACAACTCGGACAACGCGATCATGCGTCAACTTTGCGAAAAATGACCGTAATATCCTTCCCGTTGGAGATATTTCGACGTTTAAACGCCCAATTTATAGCATTTTACGCGCAGAACATAGTGCACGCGCTACTAAGCGTAGTAACAAACCCAATGTCACGTCCCGCGCTCCGCACGTGCCGTAAGAAGAACAAGAAACCTACTCTATACAAAACACGCGAATAAGGATTTGGATGCACAAACGAACACACGGCACTACGAAACGAAAGGAAGGATTAACAAAATGAGAGCGACTAACAGATCCAACCAATAAACGAAATACATATACACACAACTCTAAATAAACCTACCAATAACCGACTTGCCATTTGAAAACCTATGGTTCAATATAATATAAACTCAACCAGCATAAAATAAAATAAATAGAACCAACTAATGGATTGAGCGAGTCACGAACCAAACAAATAAACCAGGAAATAAGAATAACTACAGAAAGGGAAATGATTGAAACACTAGGAATATATGTATATATAAATATATTTTAATCAATCAACGCCGCAACAACTCGGACAGTTACATATAAGTATAAACATATATGCCAAACATGTAATAATCTAGTAAATATTAGAGACAGTACCTCCAATACTATGCAACAAATACAATATTATCAACTTATGAAATATATGTGTATATGAAATCAAAAACTAATAATCTAACTAATACATAAAACATACAATATTATATTACTAAAAAAATAAAGCTTACATTGTCAGAAATATATATATGTGTGCGCATTCTATATTATTAAATCAAATCAGTAATCTAAGATACATACTTAAAACTAGCCTACGTTCCGGTAAAGAGTTATAAAATAAGAACTACATTACGAAACATGCATGTCTATATATAAAAATATATATAAATAACCTATATTCTAAACTAAATTACTACTAATAATCTACAAAAGAAATAGAACACACAACGCAACACTTGGGACTAAGTAACAACCTGTCGATAGGTCAAACGTTCAAAATAATTGACACCGCAACGACTTGAAGGTTTGCATACAGAAATTCTACCATCAAACACTAATATGTAAAAACGCATTAAACACACAATAATTTAGAAATAAAACCTTCAATACTATGTTGTCACAATACCAGATATATATATGTATATATGAAATCAAATAATTGACACATAACCTCAAATACACAACATTACATCGCTAAAGAATCGAAATGAAAATCACACTGCCAAAATTATATACATATATACGTGCGTGTGTGTGTGTTCTATCTTATTAAATGAAGTTAATAAACAATTAACATTTCATCTGGTATAAATACTACACTGCCAGAAGAAATATATACATATACATATATATATATTGTGTGTATATGAGTTTGTCTTATATTATCAAATACTCTATAAAATAAACTACTCAAAACAATAAATAAAGCTATCGAAGAATTACAAAACATTAATCATATTAAAATCACACACAATATAAATAAATAAATATATATATATGTATATTCACACGAACAATACTATTGTCACTTTAAAGTAATACGAATAACACTATTAATAAACAAATGTTCTAATTGCGGTAAAATAAGGAAACACGACCGACAGAAAATACTTCGATATTAAACAAAACTAAAGACCCGCCACTATAACCTCACTTATGAGCAGCCATGTTAGATTTACACGCGCATCGGAACACGCGTTATGGTTATAGGGATATTAGGGATTAATGGAAACCAGACGCGAGAAACAAATCATGAAAACACATTATTAACATTTTTCTTTAATAAATTCTATGCGCAACTACATTGTCAAATATGAATATATATATATAATTAATTAAAAAAGGGAAATATAAAGTTAAACACTATTGATGAATTACAAAACATTAGTCATATTAAAATGACACACAACCTAAATTTATATATATATATTCACACCAACAATACTATTGTCACTTTAAAGTAATAATAACGATATTAATGTTCTAATTGCGGAAAAACAAGCGATAGAAAATTACTTCGATACTTCGGAACAACTAACACAATAACACGCGTTACGGTGATAGGAATATTAGGGATTAATGGAAATCAGGCGTGAGGAACAAATCATGAAAACACATCGTTAACGTTTTTCTTTAATAAATTCTATGCGCAACTACATTGTCAAATATAAATATAAAAATATATATATATATAATTAACAAAGAAAAAAAGGGGGAATATAAAATTAAATACACATATATTTAACAAACAAAAAAAACTAAATAAAATAACCTTACACTATCACGTTTAAAAAAAGTATATATATATATATATTGAACACACACAAAAAAAAAGAGAGAAGAAAAAAACAAAATGCATCAAAACAAAATATAATAATAAGGAACACGCGATCACCAAACAACGAACCAACGAAGCACCTACACCAAATCAAAATCGAAGCAAGGAGCTCCAGGATAAAGTTCGCTGAACTCACGCATACGTTTGATGGGCCTTCCCAAATCGCCCATGGGTTCTTCGGAATCCCTCTTTCGCTTGCGCTGAAACAATACAATATAGTTTAAATAAAACGAAACAGAACGAATCAAGCGGATTAAAAATAAGACAAAGTACGCACCATAGAAGTCTGGATAGGAACCCCTGATGGAAATGCCTCCGCAAACATTGTTTAAACGTCGATCACCGAAGCCTAGAGAAACAACAAGAAAAGGAAAAAGGATCAAAATCACGAAAACAACCATAATATACAAATATCTATCTAAATCAAACTTACGCAAACTAATTCGAAGGAGGAGGCCCTTGTTGTGGGAGAGCAGCGGATCGCGCGTGTTGCCCGAGCAAACATCGAAATGATAATGATGCTGCAGCCGCCAGCCCTTGCACGTGCCGAAGAAACACAGATAAATCCCACGGTACAAACATGGAAGATTCTCGGAAAAGACAAGACCAGCATGGAACGTCTCAAGTCTCCTAGACGCTAGCTCAGCAGAAACACTGGACCGAGTGGAACTAAGTCGAAATATGAAACTTACATTCTCTCACGTACGATCTCTGGAAGCCAAAACTGCAAAATCCCGATTCCCACGGAAGGGTACTCCCAGTGGACCACCACCACAACCACCACCTCGTGGGGATGGCATTATAAATAAGCATAGCACATAGAGCAGCGCGCAGTATAATTAATACGTTCATTATAACGTCTTATACCGTGCTATATCGTGCGTTTAGAAATCTTGTATAACACTTTGCGTTTCGGCGGTCTTTAGTTGTCTAGACAAGAAAGGAAAGTCGCGACTTAGGAAAAATAAAATATTTTGAAGTCTTCATTTCATCGCTTAAACAAAAGCGCATTGTAATTGCGGTATTAATTCGGTTAGTAATTTGTAAACCGTGTATCGAAACAAATAAATAAAGTAAAAGTTTGATAATAAATTATATCCGAGTTTCGAGAAATAAACCCAGAAATTAAAACACCAACGACCATCAGAGCAGACGAAGTGATGGCACCCGACGCCACTGGTTTCTCAAGGTAAGAAAATAAATTTTAAAAATATTTCCTTCTTCTCTGATAATTTCGTTGCACTCGAGAATTACCTATCATCAATCTCGTTTTATTTCCGTGAACGGTTTGAAGATAGAATCATTATTTTAAACTTTAAACAAAAGGGGGTGTTCGCTGTGTTGGCTTGTGCAAACGGTGTTTTCAGCTACTGAAACACCCGTTGATCTTCGCATTCCTCCTCCCATTGTTGGCAAAATATTGCCCGTCTTTGGGCAAGGCTTGCGAAATCACACAAGTCCCGCACAGAGAGGACCATTAAATACATCGTTGACGTCGATCGAATATTAAGAGCGATACCGGCATTTCTATTGACCAATTTCCTTGCCATCATTGCATGCAATTATACAAAAGGAGAGAGAAATAGTAGAACAATTTCCTTTAAAAATTTAACCGAAGGATCGTTCGCTGTGTTGACTTGTGCAAACGGTGTTTTCAATAATCGAAAACGCCTATCGATCTTCGCATTCCTCCTCCCATTGTTGGCAAAATATTGCCCGTCTTTGGGCAAGGCTTGCGAAATCACACAAGTTCCACACAGAGAGGATCGTTAGAATCACCCTCGATAATCAAACTCAAAGGCAAGAAAATCGTGGTGATAGAATCCATCGTGGCAAATAAACTGAGCTTTGGTTCCAACGACAAACTATTATAGCGAAATTAAAAGAGAAGAAGAAGGCAAAACGTAAAAAAATAAATTCATATCAAGCAACGAAAAATTTGACATTCAAATATTGTATCCAGCTTTAATCCTCTCCCGTGCTAGTATCCCTGCACATAGCAGGTTAGCCAAAAAGCGGAATCGGTTTTGCCAGTAGCATTATACTCTAGTCGACGCTACCCGTAACGTTTGAAATAAATAAAATTTTTGAAATAGTCCTTAGACTATTTCTGGTGGCAGCAACTACCGTATTAATCGGAAATCCAAATAAATACTTCATACACAATAATATCATTTCAATATTTCCCTTCCGACTAAACTCTAAATCACAAATAAATCAAAAATAAATAAAAAAAAAATTTTACAGAATTTTAATCTTAACTTGACTTAAAACTAATAAATACGTAACACAGTTAGATAGATTAAAATTTTTGGTGGCAGCGGTGGGATACGCTCCGCAGAGGATTAAAGCTCTTACGAACATCAACTAAAAAAAATAAGTAGGAAAATGTCGACCGCCCGGGAGTCGCTAAGCGAGGATACGCTTTCGGCGTTGACGGAAAAATTGAAAGCATGGGACGAAAATTTCCGTGTATTAACCGACATAAGCTCAAGACTAATTAAATTAGAAGAAGACGTGCGCGTAAGCAGACAGACGAACGATACCGAAATACCCGTATCACCGATAACACCGCGAGAAACAAGATTGACTGATAATTACCAGCCGATTAAATTAAAGGACGCGATTGAATCAGTACCAGTGTTCGACGGATACAGACCGTCTGTGTTCCAGTTTTTGAGATCATGCGAGCGAGCGCGAAATATGATTCCTAGGCATCAAGAGCCACAGTTAGTAAAATTACTAATGAATAAACTTCGCGGACACGCGTTTCTCGCCGTAGAGGACCATGAGGTAGTAACTTTAAACGATTTCGGGAATAAATTAAAAGATATGTTCGGCCCAGGAAAAACCGTTAACGAATACAGGGGAGAGTTGGGAACGGTATTCCAACGACCAGGAGAAAATATACTAGATTACATAGACCGCGTCAGAAATCTCAGATTGGCTATAATTGATGGAGAAAGATGTCAATACGGTTCCATATCGCAAGACGTTCAAGATACGATCGATTGGGACACCAGAGAGGCTTTCATTAAGGGACTCCCGAACGAAGTATATTTACGAGTAAAGTTATCCGAGTACCAATCTTTAGAAGACGCGTATCGCCAAGCCGTAAAAGCAACGCGGGAACTAAAACAAGTAAACGACAGAATGCGATACCAACGTCCGACATTTTCAAGTAATAACAACCGAAACAACGTCCGTCCCCCTAATAATAATTACATCGAGAATAACCGAAATAACGCTCGTCCTTCTAATAACAATTACACCGGGAACAACCGAAATAACGTTAACCCGTCAAATAATAACTACGCCAGGAACAACATCCAAGATCGAAGATCGGCACCTCCTTCGCAGAATTTTTCGAATACTACGAGACAAAATATTACATGTAATTATTGTAAAAAACCCGGACATTTAGTGAAAGACTGTTACAAATTTAAAGCCCGAGTAGATGCCGGATTAATCGTACCCTATAATTCGAGACCGTCGGGAAACCAAACGCGTCCTTCGGGAGAATGGGGCGAGCCACGAAGGAACGATACGCCGAATCGCCCAAGAGTACAGGCGGCATCGAGGAGACCGGCGCCGACGGCAACAAACAGAACAAGGGCAGCCGCCCCCGCGAGATCGACTCCACCACCCGTAACGAGAGACAGAACGAACGCAATGCCGACCGTAAGGTCGAACGAACAACCACTAAATACTGTGGGGGAGTCATCCCACAACCAAACGAGGTCACAAACAGAGAATCCGGAATCTCAAGACAAAAAGGAAAGAGTGAAGCGCAAGCAACCGGCGAAGGAAAATCACCAAGAGTCGGACTCAGATTCGGACAACGACCTCTCCGAATTATTTCAGTAAAATTTAATGATTCCCCAACGACTCCAACTGCGCGAATAGTCTCCCCAGATTTAAAAACCAAGACGAGTTTATTATTAGACTCTGGATCGGAAATTAACATTATCAAAAAACCTGCTTTACCCGATTCAGCCATCATCGACGAGAAGGAATCAATCGAAGTGCGAGGAATTACGGCAACGAGCCTGGTCTCCCTAGGGCAGACGGTAATACAGGTTGCGGGCCATCCGGTTAATTTTCATGTAGTTGATGATTCATTGCTAATCGATCAAGACGGAATCCTAGGATCCGAATTTTTTGCAGGTTGTAAAGCTCGTTTAGATTACGAGGAAAAGCATGTCAAATGGGGAAATATTTATATACCCTTCGATACTAGAGAAAAAATAATTATACCGAAGCGAAGTTCAGTGACGTGTTCAATTAATATCGCAAATCCAGAAATAAAGGAGGGATTTATTCCCAGAATCGAGCCGATCAAAGGAATCTATTTTGGTAATGCAGTTGTGAGGAATCATAAAGGAAAAGGTTACATAAGAGTAATAAATACTACTTCAAGAAATTACGAATTTACAACACCGACAATGGTAATTAAGGAATTCGAAAACCCATCCCCGCTTCCTAGGACAGCGTGTAATACAGTTTTAAAATCGAAAGAAAGTAGATACGATAAAATAATTGAATTACTACGACTCGAACATTTGAACAAAGAAGAAACGGAAAATGTTAAAAGGTTGATTCGTAATAATCAAGATAGGTTTCATATTCCAGGAGATATATTGGAAGCAACTGAAGTTTTGGAACATAGAATAATTACAACGGATGATATACCAATTAATACTAAACAGTATCGATACCCACCAGTACATCGAGAAGAGATAAATCGGCAAATTCAAGAATTACTAGATACGGACGTAGTGGAACCATCGGTATCTCCATATAACTCTCCGCTTTGGATTGTACCCAAAAAACCTGATTCGCAAGGAAATAAACGCTGGAGATTAGTTATCGATTATAGAAAGTTGAACGATAAAACGATCGGCGATGCTTTCCCACTACCCAACATTACAGAAATATTGGATCAATTAGGAAGTGCAAAATATTTTTCCACGTTTGACTTAGCATCAGGCTTTCACCAGATCCGTATGTCACAGGAAGATGCCCACAAAACTGCATTTTCGACACCATACGGACATTTTCAATTCAAAAGAATGCCCTTTGGATTAAAAAATGCCCCAGCAACGTTTCAACGTTTGATGAACTCAGTGTTATCTGGTCTGCAAGGAATAGAATTATTCGTCTATCTGGATGACATAGTGATTTATTCGAGGTCTCTCCAAGAACACGAAATTAAATTTAATAAGTTAATGGAAAGACTGAGGAAAGCTAAATTACGATTACAGCCTGATAAGTGCGAATTTTTACGACACGAGGTGAATTACTTAGGACACATAATTAGTGAAGATGGCGTAAAACCCGACCCAAAGAAAATCGAAGCCGTATCAAAATTTCCACGACCGAAAAGGGTGAAAAATATCAAACAATTTCTGGGACTAGCAGGATACTACAGGAAATTTATACCCGATTTCTCCAAGGTCGCGAAACCATTGACACAACTATTAAAGAAAGATACTCCCTTTAAATGGACAGAAAATCAAGAAAATGCATTCAATAATTTAAAGACAGCGCTAATGACAAAACCCATTTTACAGTATCCAGACTTTTCTGAACCCTTTAACCTTACTACAGACGCATCAGGATACGCAATAAGCGGTGTACTGAGTCAAGGGCAAATCGGAAAGGATTTACCGATTGCATATGCCTCAAGACTATTGAATTCCGCCGAACAAAACTACTCTACCATAGAAAAGGAGTGTCTGGCAATCGTTTACTGTACGATGCATTTCAGACCATACCTGTATGGTAGAAAGTTTACGATAATAACTGATCACAAACCGTTAGTATGGATGAATTCCATTAAAGATCCCACCTCGAGAATTTGGAAATGGAAATTGAAATTGTCGGACTTTGAATTTGATATCCAATATAAAGAAGGTAGAGCGAACGCGAACGCAGATGCATTATCCCGAAATCCGCCAGAGATGTGCTTGCCAATCAGGAAACGAGAAGAAGATTCGCCAGATCGATATCCACATGTAAAAAGATTTCAATTGGATACCTCGACCGAGGACTCTCCGATATTCGAGGCTAAGCCACGCGTATTATCGCATTACGATAAACAGGGAAAACCTTCTACTCGAAAACATCTCACCATAGAAGAAACACCCGTAAAATATTTTGACGAAGCACTAGCCGAGCTCGATCGAGAAAAGGAAGACACGGATACAACGAGCGAAGAAGAGCCCTCCATTGTAAATCCAGAATTAATTCAACAACGAGAAAAGGACACGAGACCTACGATAATCGCGGAATTAAGAATTTCAGAAACCCGAGACTCAATTACGAGAGTAAAAGACCATAGAGTAATATTTATAGATGTACATGGGAATGCGATAGATAAAGGAGCATTAGAAATGAAGGAGACGGGAAAATTGCCTCGTTATGAAGATTTAATGTTAGAAAAAGCAAGATTGAATTACGATTCTGGGAAATACATCATATCCCTACCGATAAAGGAAAATAGAAATATTCCAATAACACCAGAAAATTTATTAAACTCGCTAAGATCTCTACTAGATGTAGTAAATGAAAAACAGTTAACTTCCTTTAGCATCAGCAAAGGAAATTTAGAAGAGATACCCTGGCGACATACAATCAGAAAATTAAAAGAAATATTTATGGAAAAAACCTTAACCATCACCATTTGCACTGGGGAAGTAATTACCCCGCCTGTGGAAGCACGAAATAACATAATAAGAGGAAAACACGAATCATCCGTAGCAGGACATAAAGGAGTAACGAAGACGTATCAAAGAATACGACAATGTTATTATTGGGAAAATATGAAGAAGGAGATCCAGGAATACGTAAGAACATGTAAAGAATGCCAATTGAAAAAGTTAACTAGAATAAAGACAAAGCAACCAATGGTACTCACTGATACACCGGGCAGGGCTTTCGACAAAATTAGTATGGATATCGTCGGTCCACTACCAAAGACAGCAAAAGGAAACGAATACATATTAACAATTCAAGACCTATTAACAAAATATTCAATCGGGATTCCAATAGGAGGAATCTCTTCAGCCGAGATAGCGGACGCTTTTATAAAACGATTTATTTGTCGTTTCGGGTCACCGAGAGCTATTCTCACTGATCAAGGAAGGAACTTTACATCCTCACTAATGAAGAAAGTAGCAAAAAGATTCCGCATCAAACAATATACTACGACGGCATATCATCCACAAAGTAACGGTTCGATCGAAAGATCTCACCACGTATTGATGGAATATCTCAAGTTATATATCGAAAATTCCAGAAATTGGGACGAATGGGTGGAATTAGCCATGTTTTCCTATAACACCTCTGTACACGAAGGAACGAAATTCTCTCCGCATGAATTAGTCTTTGGACACTTGGCCAGAGAACCCACTGGCGAAATACCAATCGTAGAAAACGTGGAACCAACTTATGCGGAATATCTCAGAGACCTGTTCGATAAAATCAACACCGTGCAGCAAACAGCAAGAGAAAATTTGATAAAATCCAAACTAAGATCAAAAGAATATTACGACAGACGAATTAACCCTCAAAATTTCAAAATTGGAGATCTAGTATACCTACTAAAGGAACCTAGCAAAGGAAAGTTTTCCGATCAATATACTGGACCACACAAGGTGCTAGAAATCTTGCAGAACCAAAACGTCAAGATTGAAGTAAAAGGGATTCCGCGAACAGTGCACTTAAACAAGTTAAAACTAGCGCATAATCGAAATAAACAATGAATGAAGTGATTGCAGTGGACAACGTAGTGCAGTAGTGTATGTTGTAGTGCTGTTCGTTGAATAATACAGATAGCGAAAAGATACCTAAAAGAAAAAAAGGAAAATTATTAAGTGTGCCTCAATTATCGTTTAAATATAAAATGTGTTAACTCAATGAATAATTAACTAGTGAAAGTGAAAGTTACCTTGTGAACAAGAAAGTGTATGTGCAAATATAGGTTATGATTCCTTGTTCGTGGAACGTAGTGCATGACAGTTACCTAAAATAAGTGAATAAATTAGTTTCAATTGTTTCAGTGCAAAATATGAGGTTACTAAATGTTATAACTATATTGTGGTTAAATCAAAAGGAGATGTGACACTGTTCGTCGAATAATACAGATAGCGGAAACCTAAAAGAAAATGGAAAAATTTATTATGTGTACTCCAATTACTGTTTGAATATGAAACGTGTTGATTCAATAAATAATTAAAAGAGTGCAAGTGAAAGTTACCTCATGAACAAGTAATCGTCATACAAGAAGGTTTACGTGCAAAATAAGTTATGGATCCCTGTTTGCGGAACACCATGTACGACAGCCAGCTGAAAATAAACGAACGAATTAACTTCAATGGCCTTAATGCAAAATACAACATTACTAAATATTATAACAAAACTGCAGAAGCGTGACACTGTTTGTCGAATAACGCAGACAGCAAAAACCTGAAAAAGCAAAAGAAGATTATTACGAGTGCTCCAATTACTGTTTGAATGTAAAACGTGTTAGTTCAACGAACAACTAAAACAGTGAAAGTGCAACTTACCTCGTGAACAATCAATCACCATACAAGGAAGTGTACATGCATGAATTTCGCAGATTAATAAGAAGAAATAAAATAGCTGATAAGTAAAGAAAGTGGTTAGGAAATAATTATGATAGATTAATTCAGAGTTAGTAATACATATAACCGGAATAAAAGGATATTTCATTATGTATCAATCTACGTAGTATTGTATCTAACATGTAGAAGCGGATTTTGTAATGCACACGTATTAAGTTAAATAAATTAAACAGTACCTTTAAGGCCACAGATGTAAGACAATTGAAGGCAACCGTAGTAAGTATCCAAGGCATATCGAAGAATCGGATGATGTTGTGGGAATGATCCAGGTAAGAGTCGCAGCATCGAAAGATTAGAATCCGAAGAATCACAGATAATGTTAATCTAATAAATAAATTTTAATCACTAATAAGGAAACTAATACATATCATACATAAAATAATAACATATAGTAAGCACAAGCAATAATAAATTAATAGGGAAAATATGAAAGGTCGATAAACACAGAAATAGGTTAGGAATTAATCAAGATAGACTAACTAAATGTTAACAACAAGACATGACTGAACTCAGTACAAAGAAATAAAGTTATGTTACAGGAAAGTGACTGGTAACACAATACACAAAGCATTAACTAAATTAAACGAGACTTATATAGATGCAAGTCATGACTATTACATTAAAGTAGTACACTGTATTTGCACACACAATATCATGAAACACAAAACAATATTACAAAACACCACTAAATAAATCATAATGATTAATAATTAATTGGTTATTTCAACAATACACCACTGTTAACGTTAAATCAACGCCATACCAAAGATACACGTGAGCGGCCATGTTAAAAAATTCGTCGCGCACCCCATACATACATACCTCAATACGAATAATAACCAACACAATGTAATACAGCATCATAATAGTAATGTTAGGTACTAATAATAATAATAATAATAATATAAAAAAAAAAAAAAAAAAAAAAAAGAGAAAGAAAGACAAAGAGAGATAAGGAAAATATATATATATTAAATAACAACTAACATAATCGTAACACATTATATATATTATATTATATACAGGGATACAGTATTCGTACAAAAAAAAAAAAACAAGTCCGAACGAAACAATTTTTTTTAATTTTTATATATATTAACTGTTTTATATGTATGTACAGAACGGGCGACGAGTTCATCAACTCGGGCATAGAGAACCCAGATGGGCCCGTTCCCGCATTCGATGTGGAGGAGACGGAGGATGTTCAATCTTGCCTCTGTGTTCGGTTGATACGCTCCGCCCACCGTTTAGATAACGGCTATTTTTGTCAAGACTGTTTCGACGAGTTAGATCCAGACGACCAGGACCTATGTGTCGAGCCGTCCGCTCATTTCTTATGCGGAATACCTGCAAGAACACGTGTAAAACACTGTCGTATGTGCGACATAAACATAGCGGATCTACAACCCGCTATATCATGCATCCAATGCATGATTGTTTACAATAATCTGACTCTCCTCGAAAGACACTTTTTAGTTGAAGGAATAGCATTCCGCACCGTAGAACCATGAAGTGCTTGTATGCTACGCAAATACTTATGCTATCCACCTATGAACAAACAACATTTATAACTGTACATGTGATTTTTACTTATGTCTACCAATATATATACACGCATGTTGTAAAGTAGGCGATATTTACACACTCACTTCCATTGATAATGCAAATGACTCATAAATAAGCCGCCATATTTACCATTACACGCACATATATATATATTCGAAAACAAGCCATATTTGTAATATCTATGATGATATATACATATATATTTATAACAATAAAACATATCTCATTACTTACCAATACGTATGCATATATGTATATAATTATAACCCAAGTAGCTTTCATAATTTTCACTGATAACTTATATGTAAAACCTAAAATAAAACAAAAAGTTATTCTTATTTCAAATAAACTCGAGAGTAAGAAACAATTTAACAAATTGTTAATAGGAAGATGAATCACCTGGTCATCGTACTTACCCTCATCAAAATAACATATGGCCTGGTAGGATACGACTGCAATGGCAACCATCTCAACGTCACCACCATCTCTCTAAATTCCATTGGGGACTGCAGCCTACAGCCTGCGATAACAGAAACTCAAGATATCTATATTCAACTACTGCAACTCTCAGAATTTGAATTTACCAGTGTAAGGCAATGCAAGGTGCAAATAACTCGAATTATATATTACTGTGGCATGCACTCCCACACGTCGGCAGTGCATAACGGATTTGCCGAATATCTCCACGAAACGACTGCCCAACAATGTGCAAGGATGCACCAAGACGGTACGTTTTCATTCGGACCACAAAACCTTATCGTAGGTCTAAAGGACAACGCAACAGAAACAAGGTCGATTGTCCTAGCCGGCAAGTTAACAGACGACGGCAGCTGTCAGGGAACACAGTATGTAGACCCATACGGGAGCTGGGAAAAAGTCGTCGTACAAGCCACAGTAAGGATAAGTTTAAGATCAGCAGTTGTGCCAGTACGGATCGAAGCAAACAAAATTCTACTGAAATCAGGAACGATATGTACTTTTAGTGAAGGAAACTGTCTAGACGCTGAGGACGGATACACTTATTGGCAACCACAACCGCCCTCACCATGCAAATTTGATCAGTACGATGTACTATACGAAGGAATTGCTACAAAGATCCAAGAAATAAGAACCAACAAGGAACTAGCACAACCAGTTTATGCACTAACAACGCAAGAAGTAACATTTGCACTGACCAAAACTGGAGAACAGCCACTGTGTGGATATACCCTATTATCCACCGAACACCCCAAATTGTTCCTGTTAGAAACAACAAGAGGAAACACGTTCATTTCCAAAAGCAAGACAGCAGTTGAAAATCTGGACATATTTGCATATGTCAACTCAAAATTCATATACGTGGAGAAACACATTAAACGACAAATGACAACGTTATACCACGATATATTGACACAAAGATGCACCACACAAAAGAAACTAATAGAAAATGCTTTAAGCCTAGCAACCTTACTGCCCGACGAATTTGCATACACCGTAACCAAAACCCCAGGACACATGGCTCTGATCGCAGGAGAAGCAGTCCATATAGTCAAATGCATTCCGGTGCAAGTAAAGATACGACATACAACAGAATGCTACTCGGAACTACCCGTTTGGCAAGGCAATCGCACCGCATTTCTAATGCCAAAAACACACATCCTAACACAACACGGAAACCATAGAGAATGCAGCGCAGTACTGCCTACGTTATACAACATCGATGGACTCTGGCACAAATTCGTACCAAAGCCCATGGAAGCAATCGCACCACAGGAACTCCGCCCGGACGTGCGCCAAACGTGGCGATATTCAGTACCATCGTCATTGGCCACGAGCGGAATATATACTCAAAAAGACCTGGACGCACTACAGGACCACGTCATGTTCCCCGCAGAAAAAACAGCAGTCTTGAACACATTGGCCAGAGGAGCGACAGGAAAAACGATCGTGCCTGGAACAGTAAACATCCTGGGAATGATGGACGAAAACACACTAACCACAATAGCGAAAAATACAGTATCAAGCTTATGGACTGGTTTCATGGAATTTGGAACTGTCAGTGCAGCAATATTTGGAATACTCGTAATATTTAAATTAATCAAGACGATAATAGATATAGTCATACACGGATATCAATTACGTGAAACTTACGGATGTGGAATCGCCCTATTAGGAGCAATATGCGGCTCAGTCACCCACCTGCTACTATACCTCAAAAGAGGACGAAATATCGATGATCAAACAGCACAACCTCAAGGGATATCGATAACACCGGCGGTCACTCAACAACCAACGACATCTACATCCGCCTTGAACGAACTCAGAGACACCATCAGTCAAATTTCCTCTGGAAATTTGAACTCCAAGGGCGGGGGTGTCACGTCCCGCGCTCCGCACGTGCCGTAAGAAGAACAAGAAACCTACTCTATACAAAACACGCGAATAAGGATTTGGATGCACAAACGAACACACGGCACTACGAAACGAAAGGAAGGATTAACAAAATGAGAGCGACTAACAGATCCAACCAATAAACGAAATACATATACACACAACTCTAAATAAACCTACCAATAACCGACTTGCCATTTGAAAACCTATGGTTCAATATAATATAAACTCAACCAGCATAAAATAAAATAAATAGAACCAACTAATGGATTGAACGAGTCACGAACCAAACAAATAAACCAGGAAATAAGAATAACTACAGAAAGGGAAATGATTGAAACACTAGGAATATATGTATATATAAATATATTTTAATCAATCAACGCCGCAACAACTCGGACAGTTACATATAAGTATAAACATA